>CM053028.1:594255958-594831761 GCA_028564925.1 Lithobates sylvaticus | reverse complement strand
CAGGTAAGTAAAATGGGGGGGGGGGGGGCCCGGGGACGGCCAGGTGTTTTTTCACCTTAATTCATTGGATGCATTAAGGTGAAAAAACACAAAGGTTTGCAACCCCTTTAAGGTAATGTTTATAGTATGTCAGTTGTTGTAATTATGTTTCTGGTTACAGTTTGTATTGTTAGGGTAATATGATCAGGAGGGGGGAATGTCCTCCTGTGGTATATAATTTGTGTGAGTTTGTTCAAATAAACATTCTAGGTTGCAGGTTTGTAACTGAGCTAGTCTCACCTGGTTCTTGGTTACAACATGTGGCTGTAATATCTGATATCTGAAGGTCCAGGTTGGAGGAAGCAGTGTACTGATGGGAGCACTCAAGCGGAGTGTTGGAAGCGGTTCCGTGACAGTCACCAATGTAAGGGACCACTAGACTGACCACTGATATAAGGGGTTTCTTCTCCCATTGGTCACCAATGTAAGGGACCACTAGACTGACCACTGATATAAGGGGTTTCTTCTCCCATTGGTCACCAATGTAAGGGACCACTACACTGACCTCTGATATAAGGAGGTTCTTCTCCCATTGGTCACCAATGTAAGGGACCACTACACTGACCATTGATATAAGGGGTTTCTTCTCCCATTGTTCAATGTAAGGGACCACTACACTGACCTCTGATATAAGGAGGTTCTTCTCCCATTGGTCACCAATGTAAGGGACCACTACACTGGTCACTGATATAAGGGGGTCCTTCTCCCATTGGTCACCAATGTAAGGGACCACTACACTGACATAAGGAGGTTCTTCTCCCATTGGTCACTATTGTAAGGGACCACTACATTGATATAAGGGGGCCCTTCTCCCATTGGTCACTGTGACGGAACGTCCCTACACTCCTCTTGAGTGCGTTTGTCATATATCACTTCCTCCCAGTCTGGATACGGATATCAGATATTCCAACCGCTCCCAAGCACCAAACGAGACGACACTTGCTTAGCTGCTCAACATGGACTGTTTTATTACAAAACCAAACTGACATTTATATACAGTAGAAGAGGAGATCCCCCTCCTGCTCATATTACTCTAACAATACACCTGTAACAACTTAACATAAACTAATTAACTAATCCCTTTAAGCAGCCGATGTGACTCATCAGGATTTCACTACAGGTCAGACTTGTTGTCACCGAGCTAAACACAGTTGATTATAAATTATCATAGTTACCACCACACAACATTTTATCACAATAGAAGGAGACCACCAGTAACAGACGGACCGTCTACTACATTGTACAGAGGACAATGTGATCAGCCCTCTCAATTAACATCTTGAGTTCATGACACTAGCATCTGACAGTGTGTGTCCCAACAGCATTGAATCTGACTGGGGTTGGGGTTCTCCTTCACCCTGTGCCCCTTAAAATCCAGGGCCCATAATCGGTTGGCAGGAGGCTCGCATTTAGTCCTCTCAAAAAGCCTGTGTCCCGGCTAGGTCTGTCACAGTCACTATTGTAATGGACCACTACACTGATATAAGGGGGTCCTTCTCCCATTGGTCACCAATGTAAGGGACCACTACACTGATATAAGGGGGTCCTTCTCCCATTGGTCACCAATGTAAGGGACCACTACACTGATATAAGGGGGTCCTTCTCCCATTGGTCACCAATGTAGGGGACCACTACATGGACCTCTATGGATGAGCTCCTTGTTTTGTTTTTTATAAAGTAGGGGTGAGCATTTCAAACCGAACATTGGACTTTCAGGCCCCCTTCAGTTTGAGGCGTACAAAATACTGTATTTAGAAGCGATAGTTCTACCACCCCTTCCCATTGTCAAACATTTTTAAAAGGAAGCAGCTGGTTCTTGTGCCCGCCACATCTCTAGAACCTGCTGACCTCACGGGGACGGCAGTAACACCACTGCCCAAATATGGCCACTGGGCAGTGTCTCCACTATCTCCTCCCTTTCATTGTAGAGCTGATAACAGCTCGGGGATCTGTAATTCGGCTTGTGGTACCTTCAGGTACTATGTACCCCATACCCCATACCCATTAATGTCGGTGGGGGGTCAGTATCTTATTATTAATGAAAGCTTCCAAATTTCGATAAGCTTTCTACTGGAAGACCCCGATAACCACTGGCCAGGGTTGTAGGGAAGAGGCCCTTGATAAATTCTGGCCTTCATTTATTTAACACAGTGATTTTTTTTAGAATCGTCAGCTCCACCTAGTGGCCATAATGTGGCATTTTTCCTGAAAGGCCTAAGTCAGGAAAAAGAGCGGAATACCACTTTATGGCCACTAGATGGAGCTAACGATTATAGGAAGTTAATTAAAATACAGCCAGAATTTGTCACGGGTGGAAGAACGCATGTCACATTTATCTAACGATTTTTTTTTTTTAAATAGACCTCTATGTGTTTTTACACCACAAAATGTATTCAGCCAATGAGAGGTAATGACTCAATTTTTATTTTAAAAGCCCTAGAGGGCCGCCTTTTTAAGTGGTGGGGTTAACGTGTTTCGTCCTGGAAGACGACTTGAGAAAACAGACCTCTTGCAAGAGAATAATAGACCTCTAAGTCTCCCATACCACAAAATGTACTCATCCAATGAGAGGTAATGACTCAATTTTTATTTTAAAAGCCCTAGAGGGCCGCCTTTTTAAGTGGTAGGGTTAACGTGTTTCGTCCTGGAAGACGACTTGAGAAAACAGACCTCTTGCAAGAGAATAATAGACCTCTAAGTCTCCCATACTACAAAATGTACTCATCCAATGAGAGGTAATGACTCAATTTTTATTTTAAAAGCCCTAGCGAACCACCTTTTAAGTGATGGGGTTAACGTGTTTCGTCCTGGAAGACGACTTGAGAAAACAGACTTCTAAGTCTCCCATACTACAAAATGTACTCATCCAATGAGAGGTAATGACTCAATTTTTATTTTAAAAGCCCTAGCGAACCACCTTTTAAGTGGTGGGGTTAACGCGTTTCGTCCTGGAAGACGACTTGAGAAAACAGACCTCTTGCAAGAGTTTACGCCACAAAATGTACTCAGCCAATGAGAGGTAATGACTCCATTTTTATTTTTCTCCTGCTATCAATGGCCGACACGGTACAACACTTCATCCATGTCTTTGGTGATCTCTGATCTCCTTATCAACTGTTTCTTCCATGATGAAGATCAGCCATGGAGTATATCTGAGGTGTATATCAGGGTGTGCTTCTTCCCCACATGTCCAGCAACATTCATATACAAGACATTTCCCGCACTCACTAATACACCTCGAGGGTTGTGTGGGACCCCTGATGTACAGGAAGACAGGACTTCAGTGAGGAACAATTCCCTCACTCAGGACAAGAAAGTGGCTTCTCCCCCGTGTGAGATCTCCGATGTGTGACAAGTTGTGATTTTTTTTACAAAACATTTCCCGCACTCAGGACAGGAAAGTTACTTCTCCCCCGTGTGCAATCTCTGATGTTTGTAAAGATTGGACTTATCTGAAAAACATTTCCCGCACTCTGGACAGGGAAACGGCTTCTCCCCCGTGTGAGACCTCTGATGTGTGGTAAGATAGGACTTCTTTGAAAATAATTTCCCGCACACAGGGCAGGTGTGTGCCTTCTCACCTGTGTGCAATCTCTGATGATTATTAAGAAAGGACTTATCCGAAAAACATTTCCCGCACTCAGCACAAGAAAATGGCTTCTCCCCCGTGTGAGACCTCACATGTATGGTGAGATTGGACTTCTTTGAAAAACATTTCCCGCACTCAGGACAGGAATACGGCTTCTCCCCCGTGTGAGACCTCTGGTGTCTGCTGAGGCTGGACTTCTTCGAAAAACTTTTCCCGCACTCAGAACAAGAAAACGGCTTCTCCCCCGTGTGAGATCTCTGATGTGTGACAAGGTCTGATTTTTGTATAAAACATTTCTCGCAATCAGAACAGGAATACAGCTTCTCCCCCGTGTGCAATCTCCGATGATTGTAAAGATTGGACTTATCCGAGAAACTTTTCCCGCACTCGGGACAGGAAAACGGCTTTTCTCCCGTGTGTGATCTCTGATGTATGGAAAGGTACCACTTATTTGAAAAAGATTTCCCACACACTGGACAAGGATACGGCTTCTCTCCAGTGTGAGATCTCTGATGATTATAAAGAAAGGACTTCACCGAAAAACATTTCCCGCACTCGGAACAGGAATACGGCTTCTCGCCTGTGTGAGACCTCTGATGAATGGAGAGATTGGACTTCTTTGAAAAACATTTCCCGCACTCAGGGCAGGAATGTGGCTTCTCTCCCGTGTGAGATCTTTTATGCTCATTAAGACCGGATTTGAAACGGAAACTCTTCCCGCACTCAGTACAGGGAAACTTCTTATTTGTTGGAAGGACGGCGCCGTCCCTCACAGTCTGAGGTTCTTTTGAGGTAGTCGGGTTTTCTCCTGGACTATACTGTGTGATGTCCTCATCTTCTACTTTACAGTCTGGAGACAAAGTGAGACAATCCTCTGAGGTTTTCCTCATCTCCCGTCCATCTACTAAAATAGAAATACAAAGATTATTACTAGACATGAGCTGATTGGTTCCCCTAAACCAGGACTCCGCCCACATCAGGCAGCTTTGTCTCTGAGGATCTTACAATTCCCCCCTCAAGGTAACTAGTAAATGGGTCTCTGATCAGGTCTGGCGGAGGTGCCCAGCTGGGGTATCCAAGATCTGTCACAGTCAGAGAGTGAGGAAACAACGAGAACTGTCTTTTATAGGAGTGACAGTGATGAGGGGTGTGACGGGAGTCACTTTGGGCGGGGGGCTTGTGGAACACAGCTTACCTTGGAGAGAACCGGAATCTCCTTGTCCAGCTCCCCCGTCCCCTCTATATGTGTAAGTTACCCTGTGTCTACTATGGGCACAGGGTGACCCCAGTCTGATCTGCACTAATTAGCCTCACTGTACAATCACACTGGAATATTGTATATATATATTTTGTCTCATATACCGTTGTAGACTCTTCACTAGATCGTTTGAGGTGTGGCTGTATCAAAATGTTCTATTGTTTGTGTCTGCCTTGGGAGCAACCTATTATGGGATGTACATGTCTATGTGGATTAGCTGTGAGGAGGGAGGGGGGAATTCATCCAACAGCTCTCCCTGCTGATAGGACAGTCTACTGATGAGAAGTTTGAATACACCTGTGTCATACTACTGGTGGAAGTGAAGTCTGCCCCGCCCTGTGTCATTATGCAAAGTAGGGGGGGGGGGGGGTTGTCCTCTGAGTGTATATCTATGAACCAGCATTCAAATAAACAATTCATCTTCCAGCTTTGCAGCCAAACGAGTCCTGCCTAGTTCTTGGTTGTAATATGTGGCTATTATATCTAATATCTATATTTAGACTAAAGGAAGCGATATATGAGGGAAGCACTCAAGTGGATTCTGTCACAAGGGGATTATAGGACGAGTGTCCCCTCCCCCTCTATCACTCATTGCCATCTTCCCAACACAAGAAGTCCTGCACTTTCTTATTTAGTCCATGATTTAGTCATAAATAACAGCGGGGCTGAGCCCCAGCAGAGGTCAGAGAGTGAGGATGGGGGGAGAACAACCAAGATGAAGACTGGACTGATCCTGAAGACCTCCATCATTGGGTTACTGACTCCTCCCTCATTATCACTTTCTGTTTAAGGTTCCAAAGTCGGAGGATGTTATCACATTATTATCAACATGTAAAAGTCTGTGCTCCAATCAGATCGTCAGATATAAAATGTCCAGCTGGTAGGAAATGGGTGTAACAAAAGAGAATACATATTATGTGTATATATAGCAGTGGGTGGAGGGGAGAGAGCAGAAGTCAGGAGTATGTAATGTACAACATAGAGAATATAGTGCAGGGGTCAGGAGTATGTAATGTACAACACAGAGAATATAGTGCAGGGGTCAGGAGTATGTAATGTACAACATAGAGAATATAGTGCAGGGGTCAGGAGTATGAAATGTAGAATAAACTGATCAGCCATGCCATCATGACCACCTGCCTAATGAGTTTTGTCCCCCAGACTGAACCCCAGAATCTCCATAAATCCAGTCTAGATACATAAATTGTGTCTGCAGCACAGAGAAGGAAGATTATCTGAGAGAAATACAGGAATACAGGACGGGGAACACAGCTCAGGAAAGTGACCAGGGGATTACAGGCTGATATCACCCAGTCCCCGCCCTACTCTGGACCAATCAGTGAGCAGTATGGGTGGAGGAATGGATTTAGCGTTAATGACCCACCTGTATTAGGTGACTCCATCATATCCTTGCGTCTTTCTGAAAACTCCTCCATCACTCCATACTCCTCATCCTCCTCTTTATACTCTTCTTTGACAATAATATTAAAATCCTCAAGATTTCCACTCTGAAATATAATGAAATATTTATTGGAACATTTATGCTTCTGTATAAATCTTAACTAACTTAAAGTGGTTCTGCACACATTTCATTTAGTAAATCTCTTTGCCTTCCAAATCAGGCAAAAGAGTACTAAATGAAATGTTTTTTTTTTTTTTTTTTTTTTTACTTACCTTGTAATTGATGACTTCCGGTCTTCTGTCTCTTCGGCGGTGGGCGGGGTCTCTGCGTCGATCGTCGTCAGGCCGCACTGTCTCCTGGGATCTGGTGTCATTGTTCCCAGGAGTCAGTGCGGACATCTTCCGAAATCTCGCGAGATTTCGGCCACATCTTCCGAAATCTCGCGAGATTTCGGACACATCTTCCGACATCTCGTGAGATGTCGGCAGATGTGCCGTTACTGCGCACGCGCGAGTAACGGCGGTGCATGCTGGGCCATCTAAAGTGCCTGTGGGGGTTTCACATGCCCACAGGCAAGATGGCCCCCAGCACAAAAGAAGAAGATGAAGAACTTCATTGGACGAAAACCGGCGGCGATCGAGATGGAAGATGGAACAGGTGAGTCCCCCAATTAAGGTAAGCATCCTTTGTATACCCCCCAAAAAAAAAAAAAATATACAGAGTGCAGAACCGCTTTAACTTGTAACAATGCAGATAATGTACAGATCCTAATGATACTATCAGTGATTGTTCCTCATCTACCTGATGATGGTGGGGGATGGTGTGACCTTCCTGTGTGGGATCCCGGGAATACAGAGGACGGGGACATCTCTCTGGTGGGTTCCTGGTATTTGGTGGCTCCATCATATCCTTGTGTCCTTCTGAAAACTCCTCCATCACTCCATACTCCTCATCCTCCTCTTTATACTCTTCTTTGACAACAATATTGTAATCCCCGAGGTTTCCACTCTGAATATATAATAAAACATTCATTGTAACAAACATGCTGTATATAAATCAGAACTACCAATAAGTGTTCCTCATCTACCTGATGATGGTGGGGGATGGTGTGACCTTCCTGTGTGGGATCCCGGGAATACAGAGGACGGGGGGATCTCTCTGGTGGGTTCCCATTACTGGATCCATCTGTAGGAAACACACACACTGACTGAATACATTGTTTCTATGTGTTTATCAGATGATGGGGGATCTAGGTGGAGCCTCCGTACTGCTCTCTCCTTTACAATAAAGTCTCCTCTTACCCGGTGATGTGAGGGGCGGCTGATTGTCCATCATGACGTCCTTGTAGAGATCCTTGTGTCCTTCTAAATACTCCCACTCCTCCATGGAGAAATAGACAGTGACATCCTGACACCTTATAGGAACCTGACACACACAATGATACAGTCACCATCCAGACACAAGGTTATCATGATATAAGATGGTGGTGAAGATCTCTAGTTCCCTATGATTGTATGGAGGTGTCAGCCACAAATGTACCTAAGAACTCTGCATGAGCTGTGGGAAAGCCTTTAAGGAGGAATCCCCCTCACCTCTCCGGTCAGGCCTGTGTTTTATTAATAGAGATAAGAGTGATGTCATGTGACCTCCCAGAATCCTCCTCACCTCTCCGGTCAGGTCTGTGTTTTATTAATAGAGATAGAGTGATGTCATGTGACCTCCCAGAATCCTCCTCACCTCTCCGGTCAGGTCTGTGTTTTATTAATAGAGATAGAGTGATGTCATGTGACCTCCCAGAATCCTCCTCACCTCTCCGGTCAGGTCTGTGTATTATTAATAGAGATAAGAGTGATGTCATGTGACCTCCCAGAATCCTCCTCACCTCTCCGGTCAGGTCTGTGTTTTATTAGTAGAGATAAGAGTGATGTCATGTGACCTCCCAGAATCCTCCTCACCTCTCCGGTCAGGTCTGTGTCTTATTAATAGAGATAAGAGTGATGTCATGTGACCTCCCAGAATCCTCCTCACCTCTCCGGTCAGGTCTGTGTTTTATTAATAGAGATAAGAGTGATGTCATGTGACCTCCCAGAATCCTCCTCACCTCTCCGGTCAGGTCTGTGTCTTATTAATAGAGATAAGAGTGATGTCATGTGACCTCCCAGAATCCTCCTCACCTCTCCGGTCAGGTCTGTGTTTTATTAATAGAGATAAGAGTGATGTCATGTGACCTCCCAGAATCCTCCTCACCTCTCCGGTCAGGTCTGCGTTTTCCCTCACCTTCCCCCATAGGGGAGAAAAAAGTTTCACATGTCTTAAGATGCAAAAGTTTGTGTATATATGAGAATATAAGTTTTTCATATTACAATATTTCTTGAATAGGATATTAATAAGACCATTGGGTTTTCAAAGAATATAATATACATACTGATTTATGTATTATTTGATTTAGATGATATATTGTATACGTTTAATGTTTTCACACCATTGTTCTTACCCACTCTTCAGGAATGTCAATGTATAGAGGACTAAACAACCCCCCATCCTTGGGTGAGAGGTGGGAGGGAAGCTACTTCTCATTAGAAGAGTCTGTAGGACAATAAAGGCTCAGAGGAACTTTAAACCAGCCCCTTTAAAGATAAAGAGGGGGTCAGATTTTAGGAGTAAAAGCTAGGAAGAGAAGCACAGTTAGACTGATTCAGGCAGACATTTAGGGAAGCTGTCACAGCTTCACACACACACACACACAAAGACACAAATCTGATTTAATCTTCACCTTATAATTACATTATTGAGGTTATTTTTACGTTTTACATTTTGATATTGTTCTTGTAATATTTTGCTATTGTAGCACCGGGCTCCTGACGCACGTGTGTTTTGTAAATTTAATGTTCCTATACCCACAGTTGGGTTTTAGGGTTAATTGTACTAAATTATGCTTTCAGTGCCAGTCTGGCTGGATTGCACTGTGTTCTGCTTGGCCATAGGTGTCGTTGTCACCCCTCGCAAGTATGAGAATGCAGTTTGGCTAGGCGCATTGGGTGCCAATCTCTCTCGGAACCAACCAGTGAGGGTGTCGTCTCGCTGTGAATTCTGGGAGAGGGTACTTAAGGTACTGAGATCACGTGCTACGGGGTTCCAGTCCAGAAGATCTTTCTGTCTGTTTGGTCCTGGTCCTCCTGACCAGCC
Organism: Lithobates sylvaticus; assembly: GCA_028564925.1. Classification (NCBI taxonomy): domain Eukaryota; kingdom Metazoa; phylum Chordata; class Amphibia; order Anura; family Ranidae; genus Lithobates; species Lithobates sylvaticus. The sequence goes on along the minus strand of CM053028.1, from coordinate 594,822,287 downwards.
CTCAGGGGCCCTCATGGCCTGGGGTGCGGATCCATCCAATTCCGAGTCTCGGGGCTGGCTAGCCCGAGGCAAAGTAACTGGAAGGAGGATTCCAAGGTGGTCCGGTGCCGTCTCGTCTGTGGAGAGGCTCAGCAACTGAGAAAGCAACCAGGGGAGGACTCTTCGGGAGAGGGCCACGCATAGCAGACTAAGGACATGGATTACTGGAACCACGTCCTGTGGTCTGATGAGACCAAGATAAACGTATTTAGTTCAGATGGTGACAAGCGTGTGTGGGGGCAACCAGGTGAGGGGTACAAAGACAAGTGTGTCTTGTCTACAGTCAAGCATGGTGGTGGGAGTGTCATGGTCTGAGGCTGCATGAGTGCTGCCGGCACTGGGGAGCTACAGATCATTGAGGGAACCATGAATGCCAACATGTACTGTGACATACTGAAGCAGAGCATGATCCCCTCCCTTCAGAGACTGGGCCGCAGGGCAGTATTCCAACATGATAACGACTCCAAACACACCTCCAAGACGACCACTGCCTTGCTAAAGAAGCTGAGGGTAAAGGTGATGGACTGGCCAAGCATGTCTCCAGACCTAAACCCTATTGATCATCTGTGGGACATCCTCAAACGGAAGGTGGAGGAGCGCAAGGTCTCCAACATCCACCAGCTCCGTGATGTCGTCATGGAGGAGGGGAAGAGGACTCCAGTGACAACCTGTGAAGCTCTGGTGACCTCCATGCCCAAGAGGGTTAAGGCAGTGCTGGAAAATAATGGCGGCCACACAAAATATTGACACTTTGGGCCCAATTTGGAGATTTTCACTTAGGGGTGTACTGACTTTTGTTGCCAGCAGTTTAGACATTAATGGCTGTGTGTTGAGTTATTTTGAGGGGACGGCAAATTTACACTGTTATACAAGCTGTACACTCACTACTTTACATTGTAGACAAGTGTCATTTCTTCAGTGTTGTCACATGAAAAGATAGAAGAAAAGATTTACACAAATGTGAGGGGTGTACTCAGTTTTGAGAGATACTGTACATACATACAGGTAGGATGTAAATAATTACACTCCATCCTGACGTTCCCGCCACAGTGGGCAGAAGAGGTCTTCAGGGACATGCAGAGTGACCCTGGACCTGTACAGCAATCAGAATCTAACCCTACACAATGCAGCACAGGCCAAGATGAGCGTCCAAACCGGATCCAGTACATGAAGAAACAGGATCCAGTACGTGAAGAAACAGGATCAAGTACGTGAAGAAACAGAATCCAGTACGTGAAGAAACAGAATCCAGTACCTGAAGAAACAGGATCCAGTACCTGAAGAAACAGGATCCAGTACGTGAAGAAACAGGATCCAGTACGTGAAGAAACAGGATCCAGTACCTGAAGAAACAGGATCCAGTACCTGAAGAAACAGGATCCAGTACCTGAAGAAACAGGATCCAGTACCTGAAGAAACAGGATCCAGTACCTGAAGAAACAGGGTCCAGTACCTGAAGAAACAGGGTCCAGTACCTGAAGAAACAGGATCCAATACGTGAAGAAACAGGATTCAGTACGTGAAGAAACAGGATCCAGTACCTGTAGAAACAGGATCCAATACGTGAAGAAACAGGATTCAGTACCTGAAGAAACAGGATCCAATACGTGAAGAAACAGGATCCAGTACGTGAAGAAACAGGATCCAGTACCTGTAGAAACAGGATCCAATACGTGAAGAAACAGGATTCAGTACCTGAAGAAACAGGATCCAATACGTGAAGAAACAGGATCCAGTACCTGAAAAAACCGGATCCAGTATGTGAAGAAACAGGATCCAGTACGTGAAGAAACAGGATCCAGTACCTGAAGAAACAGGATCCAGTACATGAAGAAACAGGATCCAGTACGTGAAGAAACAGGATCCAGTACGTGAAGAAACAGGATCCAGTACGTGAAGAAACAGGATCCAGTACCTGAAGAAACAGGATCCAGTACCTGAAGAAACAGTGTCCAGTACCTGAAGAAACAGGATCCAGTACCTTAAGAAACAGGATCCAGTACGTGAAGAAACAGGATCCAGTACGTGAAGAAACAGGATCCAGTACGTGAAGAAACAGGATCCAGTACGTGAAGAAATAGGATCCAGTACCTGAAGTAATAGTAAAGCCCGACCCCCGCATCTTTATCCAAGTGGGGTCAGGATAGGGTTCCCTCAAGGCTCAGCTGAGGAGTCAACCAATCTGGAAGAAACAGGATCCAGTACCTGAAGAAACAGGATCCAGTACCTGAAGAAACAGGGTCCAGTGCGTGAAGAAACAGGATCCAGTGCCTGAAGAAACAGGATCCAGTGCCTGAAGAAACAGGATCCAGTACCTGAAGAAACAGGATCCAGTACCCGAAGAAACAGGATCCAGTACCCGAAGAAACAGGATCCAGTACCCGAAGAAACAGGATCCAGTACCCCAAGAAACAGGATCCAGTACCCGAAGAAACAGGATCCAGTACCTGAAGAAACAGGATCCAGTACCTGAAGTAACATTAAAGCCCGACCCCGCATCTTTATCCAAGTGGGGTCAGGGTTCCCTCAAGGCTCAGCTGAGGAGTCAACCAATCTGGAAGAAACAGGATCCAGTACCTGAAGAAACAGGATCCAGTACGTGAAGAAACAGGGTCCAGTACCTGAAGAAACAGGATCCAGTACCTGAAGTAACATTAAAGCCCGACCCCGCATCTTTATCCAAGTGGGGTCAGGGTAGGGTTCCCTCAAGGCTCAGCTAAAGAGTCAACCAATCTGGAAGAATCAGGATCCAGTACCTGAAGAAACAGGATCCAGTACCTGAAGAAACAGGATCCAGTACCTGAAGAATCAGGATCCAGTACCTGAAGAAACAGGATCCAGTACCTGAAGAAACAGGATCCAGTACCTGAAGAAACAGGATCCAGTACCTGAAGAAACAGGATCCAGTACCTCAAGAAACAGGATCCAGTACCTGAAGAAACAGGATCCGACCCAGGATCAGTACCTGAAGAAACAGGATCAGGATCCAGTACGTGAAGAAACAGGATCCAGTACCTGAAGAAACAGGATCCAGTACCTGAAGAAACAGGATCCAGTACCTGAAGAAACAGGATCCAGTACCTGAAGAAACAGGATCCAGTACCTGAAGAAACAGGATCCAGTACCTGAAGTAACATTAAAGCCTGACCCCGCATCTTTATCCAAGTGGGGTCAGGGTAGGGTTCCCTCAAGGCTCAGCTGAGGAGTCAACCAATCTGGAAGCTGCAAATGGAGATGCAGTGGTTGTGGTGAAGCCAGGAATGCAGAAAGAAGAAGCATCTGAAGTTGACCACACATTAGTAGAACTTTGAAAATTTGGGTTCAATTTTCTAATGGTTAGTGAAGGTCAAATCAGCCTTCGTTTTCGATCCGTAGTGGACAAGAAGATCTGAAGGAGCAGGATGGAATGTTTTTCTCAAACGAACAAAATTCTAGCTGTGGATGTGGTTTTTACTTCAGAAAAATTGTACATAGTAATGTAACGAAACCCGTTTAATTCGCTCCGAAAAATCGTACATATCGCAATGAAACCCATTTAATACGTCTGGGATTCCATTCAAACAGCGAGTCTGGATGAAACTCGCTTTCAAATGAAATGAGCTGATTCGATGATGGCAAGAAAATCATTTTCTGAAGAACGATTGTTCTACGAACGCTGGAAAGAAAATCTCAACCCCGTATGTCCATCTGCAGAAAGAACCTTCAGAGGAAAGTGGTGGGTCCTCTCCGAAGGGATGGATTGATGATGAGTCAAAACTGGTGGAACAAAAGATACATCTCCAAAATGAAGAGAATGTTCCGGCCCCGGTAAGTGGGGGAATGTTCTGCCCCTGAAGGGGTTAATCTAGGTTTCCACACTATATATGTGTGTATCATCATCAAAAGACGTCACAGTGACTATGGAGGAAGAGGACGGACATGACGGGGGGTTACTGGGTGTAAATAGAAGATAAGATCTTATTACCTCCTCTGCTGCCACTTCCAGCGACGTCTCCTCTCTACTTCGTACCTCATGGAACGTCTCGTCTTGTCTCCTCTTTACCTGACATCACTTCCTGTCTGTACCTGACATCACTTCCTGTCTTCCATAGAGACTTCCCATCTGGGTAGAAGTGAGAAGATCACCACCATGTGGAGCTCAGAGGAACTGCGGCCCTCGAGAAACGTCTCGTAGGGGTTGATTTTTCCATAATATATCGTGCACTTTAGAAGTGCAGTTACTTCAGAGCTTAGTAAATGAGGTGAAGCTTGACTTTGCAAATAATACCCATTTACAAATAAAAAATACGACAACATTTTTGCTTCCACATGATTGGATGATGGATATCAGTAGAGCTTTGCTTCATGCTGTGTGTGTATGTACTGTATATCCTTATAGATGGGGTCCACTTCCAAGGGGGATAGATATACACAATGTTACCAAAAGTATTGGGACACCTGCCTTTACACACACATGAACTTTAACGGAATCCCAGTCTTAGTCCAGAGGGTTCAATCTTGAGTTGACCCACCTAACAGCTTCAACTCTTCTGGGAAGGCCGTCCACAAGGTTTAGGAGGGTGTCTATGGGAATGTTTGTCCATTCTTCCAGAAGAGAATTCCACAGGTGGTGGTCTCAGCGGGGGGCATCGCTAGTTTCAAAAATCTATTGGATAAGCACCTGAAGGACCGCAACATACAGGGATATACAATGTAATACTGACATATAATCACACACATAGGTTGGACTTGATGGACTTGTGTCTTTTTTCGACCTCACCTACTATGTAACTATGTGAGGTCAGGCGCTGATGTTGGACGGGAAGGCCTGGCTCGCAGTCTCCGCTCTAATTCATCCCAAAGGTGTTCTATCGGGTTGAGGTCAGGCCAGTCAAGTTCCTCCACCCCAAACTCGCTCATACATGTCTTTATGGAACTTGCTTTATGGACACTTGTCTGGAGACAGAGCTAGGGTTGCCACCTGTCCGGGATTCACCCGGACAGTCCAGGTTTAGATTTAGGTGTTCGGGTTTTTCGATCCGCCTGAAAGCCAGACACGTTATTCAGACCAGACTGTCCCTACACCTTACATCAAGTTCTCCTGTGCTGCCGGGGTGCCCTGGACAGGTGCTGCCTGTGCTGCCAGGATGTCCTCCCCTTCTTCTGACGAGCGGGATATCATCAACAGCTGAGTAACTGTGGAGAAATGAGAGCCGGCAATTAGCCGACAGCTCAGAGAAGGAAGGGCTGAGCCCAGTCTTGACACCCTCACTAATTTTGAGAACTTGGGGATGCGCCTCGCCACGCCCTCCCCACTGTATACAAATCCGTGATACAACACACTCATGGGACCCTTCCAACTTTTGGGCTGGGGTCACACTATTGCGAATTGCATGCGGGTTTCTCCGTATCCAATTTTCATGTCAGGACAGATTGTGATCGGCTCTCTATGGAGCCGGTTCCCACCTCTCCGGAGCGGCTCCGGTGCAAATTGCACAGCAGCCCTGTGTGTCTTCTGGTCCGTTTCAGGTCCTAATTCAACCCACAATTCGGACTGAAATGGGACCTGAAACGGTGAACGGGGACGCACCAGACCCCCTGCTGTGAGCCGCTCCGTAAGGCCTTCTAGATTGTGGTCCAGAGACTTAAGCCTCGCACACACCATCGGATTTTCGGCAGACAAAGCGACAGACTTTTGCCCGAAGGGCGCGTGTCGGGAACTTGTCTTGCATACAAATTGTCGGCCAACAAACATGAACGTAGTGACGTACTACATGAAATTTCAGCTCTTGAGCGCCACCCTTTGGGCACCTTCTGCTAATGTCGTGTTTGGTGAGCAATGATTCCGAGCATGAGTGTTTGTACTTTGGACTTGTGTGACGGACTTGTGTACACACAATACGAAAATCTGACAACCGTCGTCCGCCAAAAATGTACTAGCCTGCCAGTTGCACAATGAAGGAGCGTACTAACGATCGGATTTTAGGCCAACAGTCTGTCATCACACAATTCCCTGCCAAAAATACGATCGTGTGTACGAGGCTTTAGGGCGTGAAATACCTCCCGAAGATTGGCAATCGGCTTTCGAGTTCACACATAATCTTCCACATCCTGTTATATCCAAGAAAAAAAAACGATAAGCTTGCGTTCCAGATGGTACAGGGACCTTGGCACCCTCCATCGTATTTTTCCTACCACTTCAGAGAGCTACGGGCATCACCTCCCAACCGTCCCTGACTCCGCGGGACTGTCCCGGGATTTTAACCACTTCAATTCCGGGCACTTTCGCCACCCTTTCCACACAGGACAATTTTCAGCTTTCAGCGCTGTCGCACTTTGAATGACAATTGCGCGGTCATGCAACGTTGTACCCAAACTAAATTTTTATCATTTTCTTCCCACACATAGAGCTTTCTTTTGGTGGTATTTGATCACCTCTGCGGTTTTTATTTTTTGCTAAACAAACTAAAAAAGACCGACATTTTTGAAAAATAAAAATAAAAGTTTTTCTTTGTTTCTGTTATAAAATTTTGATGTTTTGTTGTTTTCTGCTTCACTGATGGGCACTGATGAGTCGGCACTGATGAGGCGGCACCAATGGGCACTGATGAGTCAGCACTGATGAGGCGGCACCAATGGGCACTGATGAGTCGGCACTGATGAGGCAGCACCAATGGGCACTGATGAGTCGGCACTGATGAGGCGGCACCAATGGGCACTGATGAGTCGGCACTGATGAGGCGGCACCAATGGGCACTGATGAGTCGGCACTGATGAGGCAGCACCAATGGGCACTGATGAGTTGGCACTGATAAGGTGGCACTGATGAGGAGGCACTGACAGGGCTGGTGCAAGGATTTTTGACACCCTAGGCGAACCCTCATTTTGACGCCCCCATTGGCTCCACCCCTGACTCCACCCCCTTTGCCCTACTCATGCGACAGAAGGGGCAGCTATACAGGAAGCATCGGTTCTGCTTCCTCTAGCGCTGGCTCCAGTGCTGTGCTGCACCTCTAATTACACTACCGGTCGGACTGAGTTAGTTACATGCTGCAGTCTGCAGAGCATGCAAACACGGAGGGAAACCAGCGGCCGGGTGCCCCTAGGTAGCAGTGCGCCCTAGGCAGCTGCCTAGTTTGCCTAGTGGTAGCACCGGCCCTGGGCACCGATATGTAAAATTGATGGGCACTGATAGGTGGCACTGATGGGCACTGACAGGCGGCATTGATGGGTACTGACAGGCGGCATTGATGGGCACTGACAGGCGGCACTGATGGGCACTGACCGGCGGAACTGATAGGCGGCACTGATTGGCACTAAAAAGTGGCATTGATGGACACTAATAGATGGCACTGATGGGCAGCACTGATTGGGCAGGTACTGACAGGTGTAAATGCTGGGCACTGATTGGCACTGTAATGGACAATGATTGGCACTATGGTGGGCACTGATTTGCACTGTGGTGGGCACTGATTGGCACTTTATTGGGCACTGGCAGGGAGTTATGATGGGGCAATGACTGGGCACCGATTGGCAGCTCATGGGTACATTTGATGGGGGCTGTGCTGATAATCAATGTGCTGAATATCAGCACAGACCCCCCTTTGACAGGGAGAGCCGCCGATCGTCTCTCCCTGTCAGCGCCAACCGAGGAATGCCGCTTACCGGCACTTCCTGGTTCGTGCGATGATCAGCTGTGATTGGTCACAGCTGATCACGTGGTAAGGTCACTGTCAGAGGCTTCTTATCATGATCGGAGATGCAGCGTGTCAGACCGACAGACCGCACTGGCGATCGCGGGCGCGCGCCAGCATGTTGTCCTGCTGGATGTCATATGACGCCCAGTCAGGATAACAGAACCACTTCCCGGCCGTCAATCTGTTATCGGCCTGGGCAGGAAGTGGTTAAGTAAGTCCCACAAATCTGAGCTGGACCCCCGGAGCCCAGTGCCAGGACAAGTTCCGGCTCCACTCAGTAGTGGTATCCCCAACAGGTGCAATGCGTGTTCTCACACACAGCACCAAGTGAGGTTTCCTGGCAGAAGAGCCTGACAGCAATCTCTGCCCCCCCCCCCCGAATGCAGTGATTGGTTGCTAGGACCGCTGGCGTTCTAGCAACCAATGACATACTTTGCAGGCCACCTCCCAGCTCCACCCACCCCCCCCCCCCCCCCCCGCCTTCGGCTCCCGATTCCTGCCTCTCAGCGGCTCCCGACTGGTAAGGAGTTCTGAAGCCCTTTTCTTTCCACCAGCTTCTGTGTGTTAGCCCCAGGCCCCCAGGGCATATGCCCCACATTTGCTGGTGGGTGCCCCCCCCCCTCCCGGGTCCAGAACCACAACCGCCCACATTGTTTTTTTTTCTTGGGGATTCCGGAAGCGCCTGATTTCCCTGCCTGTCAGAACTGTGTAGCATGGAGCCAAGTGAAGAAACTCCTCCTCGGCTCCGTGCTACAGTCCTGATAATTGGAGCTGTCAGGTGCACTGTGCTGAAAAAAAGGACAGGAATATGTAGTATTCTGTATTTGTGAGAGAGCTGGAGGGGGGGACTAGTAAGAGCAGGGCTTGGGGGAACTCATTTCCAGCATCTCCAGCACTGAATGTATGCAATGGCAAGGGGTACTAGAGTGTGCTGGAGGGTCTATTGCTGCTGGCTGCTGGGGGATCTATGGTCGCTGTGGGGGGGGGGGTCTAGTGTTGCTGTGGAGGCTTGTTGTTGCTGGTGGAGGATCTACTGTTGCTGGAGGGAGAGGATAAATTGTTGCTCGGATGGATCTACTGTTAAGATGGGGGTCTATTGCTGCCTGCTGGAAGGTTTAATAATGCTCGCTACTTGGAGATCTATTGTTACTAGTGGGGGTCTATTGTTGCTGGGGTGGGGGGTAGTTGTTTTTAGAAACTCTATTGTTGCTGGGTGGATATTTAGTTGCTTGGGGGGGGGGTCTATTGTTGCTGGGGGTAGTTGTAGTTGTTTGTGGTGGCTCTATTGTTGCTGGGTTGATATTTAGTTTCTTGGGGGGTCTATTGTTGGTGGGGTGGGGGGGGTAGTTGTTTGTGGTGGCTCTATTGTTGCTGGGTGGATATTTTGTTGCTGGGGGGGTCTATTATTGCTGGGTGGATATTTTGTTGCTGGGGGGGTCTATTATTGCTGGGTGGATATTTTGTTGCTGGGGGGGTCTATTGTTGTTGACTGCAGGGGATCTATGTTATTGATTTTCTTGTTATCGGTGTCAAATTCCATACAAATTACTTCCATGCAAATGACTTGGTTCTATATTCCTTATAAGGGGTGGTAATGAGAGGTGGGTAGGGGTTGGAACCAAGGGACGGTGATCTAAGGTGGGTAGGTGGCGGATACAAGGGGTGATTTGGAAGGGGGAGTACCTGCACCTATTCCCCAAGAAAAAAAGCCCTGAGCAAGAGAGGAGGGGGCATTGGTGAGAGAGCTGGGGGGCATTATTAAGGGAGGAGGTGGGGCATTGAAGAGAGAGCTTGGGGGTATTAGTGAGAGAGCAGGGGGGCATTAGTGAGAGTTGGAGGGCATTAGTGAGAAAGCTGAGGGGGCATAAGTGAGAGAGCTGGGGGGCATTAGTGAGAGCTGAGGGGCATTAGTGAGAGTTGGGGGCATTGGTGAGAGAGCTGGGGGGAATTAGTGAGAGAGCTGGGGGGCATTGGTGAGAGAGCTGGGGGCATTAATGAGAGCTGGAGGCATACGTGAGAACTGGGGGCATTAATGAGAGCTGGGGGGTATACATGTGAGCTTGGGGGGCATTGGTGAGAGAGCTGGGGGGGCATTGGTGAGAAAGCTGAGGGGGGCATTGGTCAGAGAGCTGGGGGGCAATGGTGAGAGAGCTGGGGGCAATGGTGAGAGAGCTGGGGGGTAATGGTGAGAAAGCTGGAGGGGGGCATTGGTCAGAGAGCTGGGGGCATTGGTCAGAGAGCTAGGGGGCATTGGTGAGAGAGCTGAAGAGGCATTAGTGAGAGAGCTTGGGGTGGCATTAGTGAGAGAGCTTGGGGTGGCATTGTTGAGAGAGCTTGGGAGGCAATAGTGAGAGAGTTGGGGGGCATTGGTCAGAGAGCTGTGGGGCATTGGTCAGAGAGCTGAGGGATAGGTGAGAGAGCTGGGGGGGGGCATTGGTCAGAGAGCTGAGGGGGGCATTAGTGAGAGAGCTGAGGGGGGCATTAGTGAGAGATTTGGGGGGTCATTAGTGAGAGAGCTGGGGGGCATTGATCAGAGAGCTGGGGGCTATTGGTGAAAGAGCTGAGGGGGGCATTCATTTTTAGCTCCCAGGTTTTGTTTACCCATGCCCCTTGTGCTCCTCCTACCATGAGAGGTATGGAATACCAGAGGTAGGTATCGGTATATCTGGTGGGACGGTACGTTGATACGGCCACTTTGGAATACGATCTTTCCAATTCATAACGAGATCTTCGGCGAGTCTCTCACCCCGTCCCCTCCCATCGTCTTACTATTATTACTCCTCGGCTCCATTTAGTTCCAGAAAAAAATGTCGGCTGCGGTTCTTTCCTTCTACAGCCCGACAAGCGATTTCCAGGTTCTGGAAGCCTCCCGTTATCCCAGCGGGTGGACACTGGACAGACCCACTCATGGTCATGGAGGAGATGTGGCCACAGTAGACTCATGGGACAAATTGACCACTTTCGGTGGGTTAGCTTTCTTTTGATCGGGGTCTGGTCTTGCTGACCCGCCATTCCAGAGCATCAAACACAGTTCAGTGTAGAGGGACTACTTGTAAAGTTGGAGGTGTAGTAGGCCGATGTCTCCTGTGTGGTGCTCATCCTGTCCCATGTGGAGTGATACCAACTGCACCCCACCTCGTATCCCGGCTAGGGGTCTCCAGAGTGGTGCCAGCAGCAGGAAGGAGGAGATCTTCAGGTCAGTGTGAAGTAATACATCGGGCATAACAGTATAGGAATGCTTTCACAGTGATGTGCTGCGGCTTACCCCCACCGCGGGCGCAGTGCCGTCTACCGGCAGCCTTTTCTGCAAGTTTTCTGCGCTTGGCCATAGACTTCTATTATATCCTTCAGGTTTGGTGCGCTTTCTGAAAGTGTACCAAACCTGAAGGCTATAAGACCCCTTTCACACTGAGGAGCTTTACAGGCGCTTTAGCGATAAAAATAGCGCCTAAAAAGCGCTTCCCCTGCATCTCAATGGGGGCTTCCACACGGGAAAAGTCCTCCAAGCAGCATTTTTGGAGCATCTTTGGGATGCTTTAAAAAAAGCGCTTCAAAAACGCCCGTCTCCATTGAAATGAATGGGAAGCGCTTTAGGAATGCCTTAACCACCTGATTACTTTGCACTTAATCCCCCCTCGTGACCAGACCAATTTTCAGCTTTTGGCGCTGACGCACTTGGAATGACAATTGCGCGGTCATACAACGCTGTACCCAAATGAAATTTTTATCATTTTTTTCCCACAAATAGAACTTTGTTTTTGGGGGTATTTAACCACTTTCAGACCGGACCAATTTGCAGCCAAAGGACCAGGCCCCTTTTTGCGATTCGGCACTGCGTCGCTTTAACTGACAATTGCGCGGTCGTGCGACGTGGCTCCCAAACAAAATTGACGTCCTTTTTTTCCCACAAATAGAGCATCTTTTGGTGGTATTTGATCGCCCCTGCGGTTTTTATTTTTTGCGCTATAAACAAAAATAGAGCGACAATTTTGAAAAAAATGCATTATTTTTTATTTTTTGCTATAATAAATATCCCCAAAAAATATAAAAAAAACATTTTTTTTCCTCAGTTTAGGCCGATACGTATTCTTCTACATATTTTTGGTAAAAAAAATCGCAATAAGCGATTATTGATCGGTTTGCGCAGAAGTTATAGCGTTTACAAGATAGGGGATAGTTTTTATAGCATTTTTATTAATAATTTTTTTTTTATTATTAATGGCGGTGATCTGCGATTTTTTTTTGACTGCGACATTATGGCGGACACATCGGACATTTTTGACACATTTTTGGGACCATTGTCATTTTTACAGCAATAATGCATTTAAATGCATTGATTTCTGTATAAATGACACTAGCAGTTTAGGGGTTAACCACAAGGTGGCAGTGTAGGGGTTAAGTAGGCCTAGGGGTGTGTTTTTTACTGTGGGGGGGCGTTGCTGTCAGCTAGTGAATGCTGATCTCTGCTCCAATCACAGGGAGCAGAGATCGGCATCACTAGTTGCTAGGCAGAACAGGGAGATGCTGTTTATCTCGGCATCTCCCCGTTCAGCCGCCCCGTGAGACGATCGCGGGAGTCCCCGCGGCGATCGAGTCCGCGGGGACCGCGGCCGGACTCACGGGGGTCCCGACCGGCGCGGGAGCGCGCCGCTCCCGGCGCGCTCCCGATGGCACGGACAGGCGAAAGGAGGGACGTATATATACGCCCTCCTGCTGTACGTGCCATTCTGTCGACGTATATCGTCGTGCGCCGGTCGGCATGTGGTTAATCACAGCTGGGGTTTTTATTTTTTGCTAAACAAACAAAAAAAGATGGAAAATTAAAATTAAAAAAAAAATTAAAAATCATGTTTAATAGTTTGTTATAAAATTTTGCAAACAGGTAATTTTTCTGCTTCATTGATATGCGCTGATGAGGCGGCACAGGTGGGCACTGATAGGCTGCACTGGTTGGCACTGATAGGCTGCACTGGTGGGCACTGATAGGCTGCACTGGTGGGGACAGATAAGTCGGTACTGATGGGGAAAGCAAAGATGGCACTGATGGGCACGGATGGGTGGCACTGATGGATGACACTGATAGGTGGCACTGATGGGCACTGGTAGGTGACACAGATGAGCACTGGCAGGTGACACTGATGTGCAGCACTGGCACTGTGGGCACTGAGAGATGGCACTGTGGGCACTGGTAGGCGGCACTTTAATGGGGCAAAGGTGGGCACCATGGATTGGTCACATTGCAGTGAGAGGGACTGATGTCCCTCTCACTGCCGCCGGTGATCGGCTTTTTTTTTTTTCTCCTCGTGCTGTCAGCGCGAGCAGGAAAAAAAGCCGATTACCGACTCTGTTATGATCACATGATCAGCTGTCATTGGCTGACAGCTGATCACGTGGTAAGGGGTCGGGAGCGACCCCTTACTCGGATCTGTGATCCAGCGAGTCTCACAGACTCGCTGATCACAGAGCGCGCCGCGCGCACCCTTCAGGGAGCGCGCAGGCAGCTCGTGGCCGGGACGACGGCAATAGACGTCGTCCCGGCACATTAGATCCGCGCTGTAGCCGTCATTCGGCTATAGCGCGGATCTCAGGTGGTTAAAAGCGCCTGAAAACTGCCCTGAAGTTGTGGGAAAGTCCCATGAGCAGTGTAGGATGCTGGGATATCAAGAAATCCTGTTGAGAGGTGGAGAGGAGAGCGAGAAGAGAGCTTGGATGCAGAAAACGACCAATCAATGCAGGCCAGAGAAGAGGATGTGGCTGGACCAGCAAGGACCTCTGCATGTGAACCAGAGGAGTTCGAACACTCCATGAGGGCCCACACCGAATTGTGGGATCTCAAGTAGGGATGAGCCCAATGTTCGAGTGTTGGCCTGTTCGCCGAACACCAAACAATATGCGGTGTTCGCGGCAAATTCGAAAGCTGCCGGAAGACCATTAAAGTCTTTGGGACACGAGCATGAAAAATCAAAAGTGCTCATTTTAAAGGCTCCGGGTCCTGCCCCAGGGGACATGTATCAATGAAAAAGAAAGTTTTAAAAACGGACGTTTTTTCTGGAGCAGTCATTTTAATAATGCTTAGGCCCCTTTCACACCGGGGCGTTTTTCAGGCGGTACAGCGCTAAAAATAGCGCCTGTTCAATAGCGGCCGAAAACCGCGGTTAAAACGACGGTAAAGCAGCGCTAAATATAGCGCTGCTTTACCGTCACGGCGGCTCCCCGCCCCAGTGTGAAAGGGGCCTTAAAGTGAAACAATAAAAAATGTTATATTCCTTTAAATATCGTGCCTGGGGGGTGTCTATAGTATGCCTGGAAAGTGGCGCATTTTTCCCATGTTATGAACAGTCCCTGCACAAAGTGACATTTCTAAAGGAAAAAAAGTAATTTAAAACTGATAATGAATTGTCGGGTCTCTGCAATATAGATAAAACTCATTGAAAAAAAGAGCATGGGTCCCCCTCCCCAGTCCATTACCGGGCCCTTCCCAGGCTAATGTCCTCTCCCTCAGCCCCCCCCCCCCCCCCCCCCCCGTCATTGCGTGAGGGACACCACTTTTTGGAAACCACCCTGGGTGATTTCAGGTCCCCAGAAACATATTGGTGGGGCTACAGTGGTCTTTTTCATTCTTCATTTACTCCCTTTTTTTTTTTTTTAGCCCTACGTCGCTGATGTTTGCCATTGCGACTGGTTCTTTGTTGGATGGTCCAGGCCCCATAGCCCAAATTTCTTTCTCTCACTTTTTTTCATGCTTCTTTTTCTGTTTGTAGCACCCTCTAGTGTGCTAGATGTAAATAGGTTTAGTTGTTAGTGTGGGAAAATTTAGAGCCAGGCTGGGGTTGAATCTGGGTCAGGGCTGGGTGACTCAGGAAGACTGGATGGGGCAACAGACAGCATCTTTGGTACCTCCCCCCTGCTTTCTAGAACCTTGGAGAATCCTCTAGAAGTGATGGGCGGGTCCTTCCTTTCTCTGCAGGTTTATGTACCTCCATGGGGCCTCATGGAAGACCTAACTGGACTGTTATGGTCTTCTTCCGTTCCTTCTCTCTCTCATATTTGTGTGCCATTTGTTGTTAGGTGTACGAGAGGATTGTTCGCTGCTCTGCTAAGCGATCTTTTCTCTTTGTTATTTTCAAAATAACTAATAACAACGGTTGAAACAGAAGTGGTGGGCGGAGGTTGGGAGGAGCTGCTTGGCATATTTATGAGGTCCTGACCAGTCCCCAGCAGAAAGCGGCTGTAAGAGTGGGTGCATATATGGGTGAGGCAGAGGGTCTTGAATGTGATCCAATTCTTTACGGTTAGCCAATGTAGGCTCCTCAGGGGAGGGGAGATGGATTCCCAGGGCTTTTTTCCTGTTATCAGCCTTGCCGCTGTGTTTTGGATGAGTTGTAAGCGCACAAGTTGATATTGGGGTAGTCCTATGTAGAGGGAGTTTGCGTAGTCAAGTCGTGAATTAATGACTGTTCCAACTACCACTGCTTTGTCCTCCTTTGGAATGAAGGGGATGAGTCTGCGTAGCAGATGGTGAGAACCACTGACTACCGATCCTATTTGGGCATCCATTGACATTTCTGAGTCAAAGATGACTCCGAGACTCTTGACCTTGGGGAGATGGTCTGTCCAAAGATGGTGGGTGGTGACCAAGGGATCTTGGTTCGGGAATTTTGGTTTGCTTGTAGGATAAGAAGCTCTGTTGAGTTTGAGGGAGCTAGTGGTCATCCAGTCGTCTATCTGGCTTGCGATTTGTCGATCCTGACACTTCGCATGATGCTAAGATTAAAGGCGTGGAAATGATCCCTAACGGCACGTCTGGCTGATAAGGTCACCATGCGGTATGGAAACCCTGGCATCTCAGAGAGCTTCTAAAGACCCTTTCCCGTTTGTGGTCTTGACTCTCTTTCTATACCCAGGAGTGACAAGCCTCTTTTATCTCCCTTATCTTAGAACCGCTGACTACTGCTCCTATTTGTGCATCCATTGACATTTCTGAGTCAAAAATGACTCGGAGACTCTTGGCCTTGGTCCTTGGGGAGATGGTCTGTCCAAAGATGGTGGGTGGTGTCCAAGGGATCTTGGTTCGGGAAGTTTGGTTTGCTTGTAGGATAAGAAGCTCTGTTGAGTTTGAGGGAGCTAGTGGTCATCCAGTCGTCCATCCGGCTTGCAGTTGGTCGATCCTGACACTTCGCATGATGCTAAGATTAAAGGCGTGGAAATGATCCCTAACGGCACGTCTGGCTGATAAGGCCACCATGCGGTTTGGAAACCCTGGCATCTCAGAGAGCTTCTAAAGACCCTTTCCCGTTTGTGGTCTTGACTCTCTTTCTATACCAAGGAGTGACAAGCCTCTTTTATCTCCCTTATCTTAGAACCGCTGACTACTGCTCCTATTTGTGCATCCATTGACATTTCTGAGTCAAAATTGACTCCGAGACTCTTGGCCTTGGTCCTTGGGGAGATGGTCTGTCCAAAGATGGTGGGTGGTGTCCAAGGGATCTTGGTTCGGGAAGTTTGGTTTGCTTGTAGGATAAGAAGCTCTGTTGAGTTTGAGGGAGCTAGTGGTCATCCAGTCGTCTATCCGGCTTGCAGTTCGTCGATCCTGACACTTCGCATGATGCTAAGATTAAAGACGTGGAAATGATCCCTAACGGCACATCTGGCTGATAAGGTCACCATGCGGTTTGGAAACCCTGGCATCTCAGAGAGCTTCTAAAGACCCTTTCCCGTTTGTGGTCTTGACTCTCTTTCTATACCCAAGAGTGACAAGCCATCTTTTATCTCCCTTATCTTAGAACCACTGACTACTGCTCCTATTTGGGCATCCATTGACATTTCTGAGTCAAAATTTAATCCGAGACTCTTGGCCTTGGTCCTTGGGGAGATGGTCTGTCCAAAGATGGTGGGTGGTGTCCAAGGGATCTTGGTTCGGGAAGTTTGGTTTGCTTGTAGGATAAGAAGCTCTGTTGAGTTTGAGGGAGCTAGTGGTCATCCAGTCGTCCATCCAGCTTGCAGTTGGTCGATCCTGACACTTCGCATGATGCTAAGATTAAAGGCGTGGAAATGATCCCTAACGGCACGTCTGGCTGATAAGGTCACCATGCGGTTTGGAAACCCTGGCATCTCAGAGAGCTTCTAAAGACCCTTTCCCGTTTGTGGTCTTGACTCTCTTTCTATACCCAGGAGTGACAAGCCTCTTTTATCTCCCTTATCTTAGAACCACTGACTACTGCTCCTATTTGTGCATCCATTCACATTTCTGAGTCAAAATTGACTCCGAGACTCTTGACCTTGGTCCTCGGGAGATGGTCTGTCCAAAGATGGTGGGTGGTGTCCAAGGGATCTTGGTTCGGGAATTTTGGTTTGCTTGTAGGATAAGAAGCTCTGTTGAGTTTGAGGGAGCTAGTGGTCATCCAGTCGTCCATCCGGCTTGCGGTTCGTCGATCTTGACACTTCGCATGATGCTAAGATTAAAGGCGTGGAAATGATCCCTAACGGCACGTCTGGCTGATAAGGTCACCATGCGGTTTGGAAACCCTGGCATCTCAGAGAGCTTCTAAAGACCCTTTCCCGTTTGTGGTCTTGACTCTCTTTCTATACCCAGGAGTGACAAGCCTCTTTTATCTCCCCTCTTAGTTTTCTCTTTTCTTTGCTGCTTTCTGGATTTCTTATAGAAGAAACTAGGAGGCGTCTGACCTACTTCTTTGGGTTTGAAGTTTATTAGGAACGTTCTTTTTCAGGAAACTACTACAATGTTATTGTACGACGAGTTTGATCGATTCCTACACACTGTATTGTAGCTGACCTTAGCTGCAGATTTGAAGGCTTTATTCGTTATCTAAGTGAATTAATATACAGCGCCCTGCAAAAGTATTCACACCCCTTGAAATTTTCCACATTTTGTCACGTTACAACCAAAAACCTGTTTTATTGGGATTTTATGTGATAGACCAACACAAAGTGGCACATAATTGTGAAGTGGAAGGAAAATGATAAGTGTTTTTTTTTTACGGGTATTGGTGCGATACATAGAAAGTTTCTTGGCCGAGTGTGACGAGCATTCGTCCAGCCGTGATAAACTTCGGCCGTAATTTAAGACAGCGTTTTCCTATGATCACCAGCTCCATCTAGTGGCCATAATGGGATTTCTTTCCTGAAAGTTTCTTGGCCGAGTGTGACGAGCATTCGTCCAGCCGTGATAAACTTCGGCCGTAATTTAAGACAAAAATGACAAAAATACCACATTTTGTCCACTAGATGGAGCTGATGATTATAGGAAATCACTGTGTTATTTAAAATAATACAGCTAAAATTCATAACTTTTTCGGTGAATAAGTGTCAAATACATGCTGATTTTGCTTAAAATAGACCTGTAAGTGTTTGTGAAATCTTCCACGACAAAATGTACTCAGCTAATGACTCCATTTTTATTTTAAAAGCCCTAGAGGGCCGCCTTTTAAGTGGTGGGGTTAACGTGTTTCGTCCTGGAAGACGACTTGAGAAAACAGACCTCTTGCAAGAGAATAATAGAACTCTAAGTCTCCATACCACAAAATGTACTCAGCCAATGAGAGGTAATGACTCCATTTTTATTTTAAAAGCCTTAGAGGGCCGCCTTTTAAGTGGTGGGGTTAACGTGTTTCGTCCTGGAAGACGACTTGAGAAAACAGACCTCTTGCAAGAGAATATCAGACCTCGAAGTCTCCATACCACAAAAGGTAATGACTCCATTTTTATTTTTCTCCTGCTATCAATGGCCGACACGGTACAACACTTCATCCATGTCTTTGGTGATCTCTGATCTCCTTATCAACTGTTTCTTCCATGATGAAGATCAGCCATGGAGTATATCTGAGGTGTATATCAGGGTGTGCTTCTTCCCCACATGTCCAGCAACATTCATATACAAGACATTTCCCGCACTCACTAATACACCTCGAGGGTTGTGTGGGACCCCTGATGTACAGGAAGACAGGACTTCAGTGAGGAACAATTCCCTCACTCAGGACAGGAAGACGGCTTCTCCCTCATGTGCAATCTCTGATGTGTGAGAAGACTGGACCTCATTGAAAAACATTTCCCGCACTCAGAACAGGGAAACGGCTTCTCCCCTGTGTGAGATCTCTGATGTCTGTAAAGACTGGACTTCACTGAAAAACATTTCCCGCACTCAGGACAAGAATACGGCTTCTCCCCCGTGTGCAATCTCTGATGTTTGGAAAGACTGCACTTCACAGAAAAACATTTCCCACACTCAGGACAGGAATACGGCTTCAACCCCGTGTGAGATCTTTGATGTTTGTAAAGCTTGGGCTTATCTGAAAAACATTTCCCGCACTCAGAACAGGAATGCGGCTTCTCCCCCGTGTGCAATCTCTGGTGAGTGTAAAGATTGGACTTCACCGAAAAACATTTCCCGCACTCAGGACAGGAATGTGGCTTCTCCCCCGTGTGAGACCTAAGATGTGAGTAAAGATGGGCCTTTACTGGAAAACATTTCCCGCACTCAGGACAGGAATACGGTTTCTCCCCCGTGTGAGACCGCTGGTGTCTGCTGAGAATGGATTTCCTGGTAAAACATTTCCCGCACTCAGAACAAGAATAAGGTTTTTCCCCCGTGTGAGTCCATTGATGTGTAACAAGCTCTGCTTTTTTTATAAAACATTTCCCGCACGTAGAACAGGAAAACGGCTTCTCCCCCGTGTGCAGTTGCCGATGAGTGTGAAGATTGGACTTATCTGAAAAACATTTCCCGCACTCAGGACAGGAATACGGCTTCTCCCCCGTGTGAGATCTTTTATGCACAATAAGATGGGCATTCGAACGGAAACGCTTCCCGCACTCAGGACAGGGAAACCTTTTATGTTTTGGAAGGACAGCACCGTCCCGCACAGTCTGAGGTTCCTCAGGATAAGAGGAATACGATGGTCTGGCACCGTCCCGCACAGTCTGAGGTTCCTCAGGATAAGAGGAATACGATGGTCCATCTACACTGTGTGGTGCTCGGATGGGGACACCTGAGGTTCCTCAGGATAAGAGGAATACGATGGTCCGGCACCGTCCCGCACAGTCTGAGGTTCCTCAGGATAAGAGGAATACGATGGTCCTGGACTATACTGTGTGATGTCCTCATCGGTCCATCTACACTGTGTGGTGCCGGATGGACATTTGAGGTAGTCGGGTTTTCTCCTGGACTATACTGTGTGATGTCCTCATCTTCTACTTTACAGTCTGGAGACAAAGTGAGACAATCCTCTGAGGTTTTCCTCATCTTCCATCTACGTACTAAAAAGAAAAAGAATACATTTATTTTATTATAAAAATGATTACTAGACATGAGCAGATTGGTTCTCCTAATCCTAGAGGGTAGAGAGAGAAGTGTGACTTCTGCGGCCCCGGGAGTTCCGCCACTGTTGTCAGATTTTTATTATATTTTACTATTGTTTTTTTTTTTATTTTTTACTATTTTTTAGGACCCCTGTTTGGGGGGGCTTTGGTGAGATATTGTGGGTGGGGGGGGGGGGGGGCAAGAGCCCAGGCTGTGGCTCCCCAGTGGGGTTGCTGGCTGCAGTGCTCTGAGCGGAGAGCATCCCAGGTCCCTAGGTCAAGCAACGTCTATGGTGAAAATCAACATTTTGCTGCCAGCTGAACCCCAGAATCTCCATAAATCCAGTCTAGATACATAA
This sequence comes from Lithobates sylvaticus, assembly GCA_028564925.1. Lineage (NCBI taxonomy): Eukaryota > Metazoa > Chordata > Amphibia > Anura > Ranidae > Lithobates > Lithobates sylvaticus. The sequence continues at coordinate 594,801,898 of CM053028.1, read as the reverse complement.
ATTGTGTCTGCAGCACAGAGAAGGAAGATTATCGGAGAGAAATACAGGAATACAGGACGGGGAACACAGCTCAGGAAAGTGACCAGGGGATTACAGGCTGATATCACCCAGTCCCCGCCCTATTCTGGACCAATCAGTGAGCAGTATGGGTGGAGGAATGGATTTAGTGTTAATGACCCACCTGTGCTGATCTCTGTAGGAGTGTCCTCCTCTATAAATGTCCCCGTTATTCCATCCTCCTCCATAGACTGCTGATCATCCCTCACATACCTCTCTTCTTCTTCTTCTGATTTAACCTCAACTTTTATATCTATCAGATCTTCACCCTAAACCAAGAGAAGGAGAGAAATATCATCTGTAAAATATAAGCTTCAATATTGTGACATCACATAACAAATTTCCACACATCGTCTCCATGAGTCCATGTTCTAGAAGCTCCGTCCCACCAACCTTGTAGCATTGGGCCATGGTGTGACCTTCCTGTGTGGAATACAGAGGACGGGGACATCTCTCTGGTGGGTTCCTGGTATTTGGTGGCTCCATCATATCCTTGTGTCCTTCAGAAAACTCCTCCATCACTCCATACTCCTCATCCTCCTCTTTATACTCTTCCTTAACAGCAATATTATCATCCCTGAGGTTTCCACTCTGAATATATAATAAAACATTCATTGTAACAATCATGCTGTGTATAAATCAGAACTACCAATAATTGTTCCTCATCTACCTGATGATGGTGGGGGATGGTGTGACCTCCCTGTGTGGGATCCCGGGAATACAGAGGACGGGGACATCTCTCTGGTGGGTTTCTGTAGCTGGATGACTCCACCATGGTGTCCTGGTACAGATCTTTGTGTTCTTCCTCCATCACCCCATCCTCATCATCCTCCTCTTTTATCTCTTCTTTAACCTCAACTTTAGGATCTCTCAGGTTTCCACTCTGAATATATAATAAAAATGACATCAATGGTAACAATGCAGATAATGTACAGATCCTAATGATACTATCAGTGATTGTTCCTCATATACCTGATGATGGTGGGGGATGGTGTGACCTTCCTGTGTGGGATCCCGGGAATACAGAGGACGGGGGGATCTCTCTGGTGGGTTCCCATTACTGGATCCATCTGTAGGAAACACACACACTGACTGAATACATTGTTTCTATGTGTTTATCAGATGATGGGGGATCTAGGTGGAGCCTCCGTACTGCTCTCTCCTTTACAATAAAGTCTCCTCTTACCCGGTGATGTGAGGGGCGGCTGATTGTCCATCATGACGTCCTTGTAGAGATCCTTGTGTCCTTCTAAATACTCCCACTCCTCCATGGAGAAATAGACAGTGACATCCTGACACCTTATAGGAACCTGACACACACAATGATACAGTCACCATCCAGACACATCCCTTTGGTTGAACCTTCACAGACGTCAGGAATAATTATTTCCTCCATAAAGATTATAAAATAAAACACACGTATCATAAGTCCACCTCTAAATAAACCCCCCAACCCGTATTATCGTATAATCCCTTAGTATAGACTGAAAAGGTGAAATTGATGGAAGAAAAACACATTTCCGAGATGAAGAGAATGTTCCGGCCCCGTAAGTGGGGGAATGTTCTGCCCCTGGAGGGGTTAATCTAGGTTTCCACACTATATATATGTGTATCATCATCTGCTGGAGATAAAAGACGTCACAGTGACTATGGAGGAAGAGGACGGACATGACGGGGGGGTTACTGGGTGTAAATATAAAATAAGATCTTATTACCTCCTCTGCTGCCACTCCCAGCTTTGTCTCCTCTCTACTTCCTCCCGACTCACCTCTCACCCGGAACTTCCTGCCTGGACCTGACATCACTTCCTGTCTACCATAGAGGCTGCCTGTCTGGGTAAAAGTGAGATCACCACCTTGTGGAGCTCAGAGGAACTGCAGCCCCGAGAAACGTCTCGTGGGTGTTGATTTACTAAAGGCAAATATACTGTGCACCTTGCAAGTGTAGCGCACCCCTTTAAGAGCCGCAAGTAACTGGGATCCCCCCCCCCTGCACAGACAGGCACACCGAATTTTCACAGTCACTCCAAAGTCGCTTTGTTTTGTTTTATTTAGGAATTAGAATTTGGTTTGGGATTGGAGATTATGGGATGCCCATTAGACTTCATAACAACTTCAGGGGCAACTCTTCCTATATACAGCCAAAATACACTCCTCTGCTTTCTCCAGCTCTCGCTTGCAGAACTCCGCTGGCAAACTGATAGTGAACCTGACAAGGCCTTTTCTAGGCAGGAACCCGGGGGCCCCGTTCACAATAGCACATCCCTGAAATGCAGCATAGTTCACCTAACAAGGTCAGGGTTACAAACTTGAGTTACAATAAATGCAAACAGAAAACACACAACAGGTGCAAGGTTATTCAGTCCTATTATCTAGAAGGGACATCAGATCGGTAAGCCTTGTGGTTGGGGTGGTAGCGCATCAACCCAGGCAGATGCTTCCCTTGGAGAGGTGAGGAAGCGGACCGTATCCCCATCCTGGACCTGCAAAAAAATGGTTCCTACGAGCCCGCAGTGTCACCTTCACCTGATCGAACGATTTCCTAAGCTTCTGTGTCTCCACCGAATGGTCAGGGAAGATTAGTAGGTTGGTGTTCTGGAAATGTAAATCACCATGGATTCAGGAGGCCCGGAGCACTTTATCCCTGTCACGAAAGTTGAGCAGCCTGTGGAGGAGAACCAGGGGGCCCTCACAGTGTAGTGAGGCGAGAAGTGGGCATCAGGTAGCAGATTGCGCAGAAATTCTTCTCCAAAAAAGTTGGGTTAGCCCCCTCTGCACCTTCTGCCAACCCCACAATACGGAGGTTATTTCTCCTATTCCTGTTCTCTGCGTCCTTAGCTTTGTACTTCAGGGCACGGAGCTTAGTCTGGAGAGAACGGATGGCCGTAGTGCGCTCCGTAACAGTGTCCTCTGCTTGGCCCACTTGCTACTCTACCTCCGACACTCTGGAGCGGAGCTTATCTATGTCCTGCCATAGGAGACCCACATCTAGCTGCACTGCTTAGATTTTAGCAGTGAGCGTGGCCTGACAGGTGGCAATGGCGGCCATCAAATCGGTAAGGCTAGGCTGTGGGGTGGCAGCCGACTCTATAGGGTCAGTCTGTGAGGCCATGTGGAAGCAGAGTGTGGAGCAAGCCGCCACGTGGGCACCAGGGACCGGGGTTATTTTCTCTTCTAGTGGCAGAAGCTTTTTTTCCCCCTACCGGAATTCGCACCCGAGGATCTGCATTGCATCTAGATGTCAGGAGACGAGCCACAGGTGTAATAAAGCACCCATAAGCAGGATTTCAGCCAGTGGCCCAACAGAAGCAGCTGGTTAGGTTGCCATCTTGGACACGCCCCACATGAGGCCCCTTTAGGTGTATAGCAGGAAGTGTCCAGCACACATCCCTGTGGCTACTAATCCCAGCACCACCATTTCAGGCACTGCCAACCAAAAAGTCAGTGTCCAGCATACATCCCTGTGGCTACTAATCCCAGCACCACCTTTTCAGGCACTGCCAACCCGCTTGGCTGCAGCTGCTCCTTTCACTGGCCCTCCTGGCTAACTTCTCCACAGTCCTCCAGACTGATCACTCACCAACCCACTTGGCTGACTTCTCAGGAGGTCTCCTGGACGTGATGACCAGCTCCCGCTGTTCTCTCCCTGCTCCAGTGCCTCCAGGAAGGGCTTCCTCCATGTGTTTTGGGAGATCCTTCCAGCACCCGAGCCCCAGACCTGAGGTCACCCCCTAGACTAGGGGGCGCCCTGCAAGAGCCTCCAACAGACTCCTCAGCACTCCATCTCCCACCCCTGCTGGCATGACTCAGGACCCTGAGTCATGCCAGTAAGCTCTGCTCCCTGCCGCCACAAAGCTAAGGATTGGCCAAGGCCTCATAAATGTGCATGACAGCCCTTCCTAGCTTCCACCCACTACATCTAGAACCTTCTCCAAGGTTCCGCAAAAAAGGGGGAGGCACCAGAAGAGCTATCAGATGAGTCATCCAGCCTCCCTGAGTCACTCAACCCTGACCCAGATTCAGCCCTGGCCTGGCTCAAAGCCAAGCCAATTTACTTACTCTAACCACTAACAATGTACATCTAGCACACTAGCTAGAGAGCGCTACAATAGTGCAGCTTAGTAAATGAGGTGAAGCTTGACTTTGCAAAGAATACCCAATCACATTCAAGGAAAATAGTTTAGTCAATGGAAAAGTCTATTAGTCTTTGGTAAATCAACCCCACAGTGTGATCCCGGGCCTTGTGCTGTGTGTATGTACTGTATGTAGGGCACGTGGGTGACACTCTCTCCATGTTCCCCTCCTCGTTGGGCGACAAGCAAGGGTCACATGAGAGGCCTACCCCGGGGTGGATTCTTTTGGGCACCTTGAACAGGGTCACTCACCTTACACATAGGGTATGCTAACTGTACAGTGCTCATCAATGCCCCGGGACAAAGGAGAGGCTGCTTTCAAGGATATCTCAACATTAAAGTGGACCTCCAACTCTAGAGATGGCCATTCACCGTGTACACTTGAACAATAAACTGTCCTCCAGTTACCTCTCCAATTCCCGTGTCAATGTACACCTTCCTTATCACAGCCGCATTTAGGAGGGACTCGCTTTGTTATCTCTTCATCTTCTGTACCAGGCTGACAACCTCGGACCGCTGATCTTCTCCCGTTGCTAAGAGAGACGGACTGCTAGGGAAGAAAATGCAGACAACTCCCTCCCTTCAAGAGGATGTCCCACCAATCACAGGTACAGGCTGCATGTTACGCCTCTGTTACCCTTGGTATCCACTTGCTTTACTCTGCACTGTATTAATGCTTCTGGATCCGTCTTCATACCCCGGTGTGCTTTACTGAAACCGGCTGCAGATGATTAAGTAAAATGTGTCGGCTACTCGAATACACTCCTTTAGAAACTTCAGACAAAGCAAGGACAACGGTTTTTTCGAAAACTTTACTGAAACACTTGGTCCAGTCAAGAAGCGTAAGTCTTTTTCATACGACTGTCTGCCTTGAGGGACCCCATGCCTCAGCAGCAGTGGTGTATTTTGGTTTTGTGCTGCCCTAGGCCTGACTAAACCACTTCATGTTTAAGACCAGCCCTATCTGTAAACCACACCCCTTCCTAGTTAGGCTCCACCTTTTCTTTTTAGAGCTCCTCCTCTTCTGCTCTGTACTTTAAGTACCAAGTGGCTTCATTAACGGCCATCAGTGCAGCCTATCGGTGCTGCCTTATCAGTGCAGCTTAAGAGTGCTGCCTCATCAGTGCAGCCTTATCAGTGCCCATCAGTGCAGCCTATCGGTCTCCATCAGCACAGTCCCATCAGTGGCCATATCAGTGCTGCCTTATCAGTACAGGGCAGCCTCATCAGTGCAGCCTCATCAGGGGCAACCAGTGCAGCCTATTAGTGCACATCAGTGCCGCCTATCAGTGATCATCAGTACAGCCTTATCAGTGCCCATCAGTGCAGCCTCATCCTCGCCCACCAGTGTGGCCTCATCGGGGAAACCGATGCAGCCTATTAGTGCCCATCGGGGCTGCCGATCAATGCAGCCCCATCAGTGCCCAACAGTGCAGCTCATCAGTGCCATCAGTGTGGCCTATCAATGCAGCCTTATTAGTGCTCATCAGTACAGCCTTATTAGTGCTCATCAGTACAGCCTTATCAGTGCCCATCATGCAGCCTTATCAGCGCCCACCAGTGTGGACTCATCAGGGGCAACCAGTGCAGCATATTAGTGTCCATCAGTGCAGCCTATCAGTGCTCACCAGTGCAGCCTAACCCATTGGAATAAGTGACAATCCTGCCACAGCTGTGAAGCAAAGCATCGCAGCCTTGTCATGTGTCCCTCCTCCTCGGTCACTGCCTCTGCAACTAAAGGGTGTAGCAGCTGAAGGGTTGTATAAGGCCCCTTTCACACTGGGGCGGTTTTCAGGCGGTACAGCGCTAAAAATAGCGCCTGTATACCGCCTGAAAAAACCGGCCCCATTCACTCCAGTGTGAAAGCCGGCGGGCTTTCACACTGGAGCGGTGCGCTAGCAGGACCGCAACAAAAGTCCTGCTAGCAGCATCTTTGGAACGGTGAAGAAGCGGTGTATTTACCGCTCCTATACCGCTCCTTCCCATTGAAATCAATGGGAAACCGCGGGGATACCGCCCGCAAAACGCCGCTGCAGCGGCGCTTTGCGGAGGTTTTTAACCCTTTTGCGGCCGCTAGCGGGGGTTAAAACCACCCCGCTAGCGGCCGCATACCGCGGGTAAAACGATGGTAAAGCAGCGCTAAATATAGCGCTGCTTTACCGTCGCCGCCCCGCACCGCCCCAGTGTGAAAGGGGCCTAACCGAGGCAAAACTATAAAGTTCTACCACTCCCCCTCCCCCAACCACATGTGTGAATGAGCCCTAATAGTGCATCCAGTTAGTGTCCCCGACTGTCGCCTGTAACAACCCCGGTCATTGGGCATTTCCACTGTCCTAGTGCTTTAGGGCCTCCAAAAATGTGTAGTCAAGGAATTAGATGTGCAATTTATGCCTCAAGAAAGCCTGAAGGTGCTCCTTGGATTTCGGGCCCCTCTGTGTGGCCAGGCTGTGAAAAATTCTCTTGCATGTGGTATTGCCATACTCGTGAATAGGGATGCGCCGATGCCACTTTTTTGACACCGAGTACGAGTACCGATACTTGACATCATGTACTCGCCGATACCAATTACCGATACCTATCGCCTACGAAGAGGGGTGGTTTGGGAGGTGGCGGGGGTTGTTGTTTGGGAGCCGGGTGATGGCAGGGGAGGGGTATGTGAGGGCAAGGTAGTTGAGGGTGGGGTGAAAAAGGGATTGTGGGGTGGAAGAGTTTAGATGGAAAAGGCTGTGATCGCTCGGGGGGGGGGGGGTTGGGGATAGGAGGGTTATTGGGAGACATGGGGGCAGAGGTGACAGCTGGTAGAGGGAAGGAGGAGACAACAGGCAGAAGTGACAGCAGGCATGGTACAGGAGACAGTCAGAGACTGCAGGCATGGTACAGGAGACAGTCAGAGACTGCAGGCATGGTACAGGAGACAGTCAGGGACTAAAGGCATGGTATAGGAGACAGCCAGAGACTGCAGGCATGGTACAGGAGACAGACAGAGACTGCGGTCATGGTACAGGAGACAGACAGAGACTGCGGGCATGGTACAGGAGACAGTCAGAGACTGCAGGAAAATATATTTCATTTTTTTTCTAGTATTTCCCAAAAAATTACATTTTCAAAAGACTCACTATGGCTGTCAGAAAATACTTCGGACTGTTTCCTTTCCAAAAGGGGGTAATTTTGTGGGTGTTTCCACTGTCCTTATGCTCCAGGACCTTCAAAAATGTGATAGGTAGCCAGGAAATTAGATTAATAATTTATGCTTCTTGAAAGGCCAAAGGTGCTCCTTGGATTTTGGGCCCTTCTATATTGTTAAGCTGTGAACAAGTCCCACACATACACATATGGTGTCCCCATACTCGGGAGGAGTAGCAGAATATTTGGGGTGTAATTTTAAGTATGCATACAGTGTGTGTAAGACATAACTTTTTTTTAAAAAAACTCAGATTGTCTACTTTACAAAAAGGGGATCATTTGGGGGGATAATTCTACTATACTGGCATTTTAGGGCCTCAAGATATACAGGGATATACAATGTAATACTGACATATAATCACACAAATAGGTTGGACTTGGTGGACTTTTTTCAACCTCACCGACTATGTAAGAAATGAGAGGAAAGTACATCAGGATTGATGGATTTTCAGATATACACTATATTACCAGAAGTATTGGGACGCCTACCTTTACACGCACCTGAACATTTTCTGGCATCCCAGTCTTAAGCTGTAGGGTTCAACATTGAGTTGGCTCACCCTTTGCAGCTATAACAGCTTCAACTCTTCTGGGAAGGCCGTCCACAAGGTTTAGGAGGGTGTCTATGGGAATGTTTGACCATTCTTCCAGAAGCGCAATTGTGATGTCAGGCACTGATGTTGAGTGAGAAGGCCTGGCTTGCAGTCTCCCCTCTAATTCATCCCAAAGGTGTTCAGGTCAGGACTCTGTGCAGGCCAGTCAATTTCCTCCACCCCAAACTCGCTCATCCATGTCTCTATGGACCTTGCTTTGTGCACTGGAGGGCAGTCATGTTGGAACAGGAAGGGGCCATCCCCAAACTGTTCCCACAAAGTGTCATAAATGTCTTGATATGCTGACGCCTTAAGAGTTCCCTTCACTGGAACTAAGGGGCCAAGCCCAACCCCTGAAAAACAACCCCACACCATAATCCCCCCTCTGCCAAATGGTTCGGACCAGTGCACAAACCAAGGTCCATAAAAGACATGGATGAGCGAGTTTGGGGTGGAGGAACTTGACTGGCCTGGACAGAGTCCTGACCTCAACCCGATAGAACACCTTTGGGATGAATTAGAGCGGAGACTGCCAGCCAAGCCTTCTCCTCCAACATCAGTGCCTGACCTCACAAATGCGCTTCTGGAAGAATGGTCAAACATTCCCATAGACACCCTCCTAAACCTTGTGGACAGCCTTCCCAGAAGAGTCGAAGGTTATTATTAAGCGATTTCGTTTGTGAAACACGTTAACCTTGCTGCTATAGTCCATTGGTGGTGGTATAGTCCAGTGGTCTATTGATGTAATACGTGTATTTTTACGATTAAAGCATTCATACTTCTGAAGATTGGAGTGCGGTCACCTCTTTTCCACATACTTTGACAGCCTTCCCAGAAGAGGTGAAGCTGTTATAGCTGCAAAGGGCCAACTCAATATTGAACCCTCCGGACTAAGACTGTGATGCCATTAAAGTTCATGTGCGTGTAAAGGCAGGCGTCCCAATACTTTCGCTAATATAGTGTAGCACAGTCTTCGTCTTCGGCCCCCGTTAAGATATGCGAAGGCCCGTCGGGGTTGCTACAGGCAACAGCATAGAAACGGCACTTTTAGTAGAATTATACAGTTCTGGATGATAGATAACTCCACACAACATCTCTTCTCCCGGCTCGCTTGGTAACAGATTTACAGTTGTTGTAGAATCTCATATTAGCCAATGTATTTCATATTATTCATATCGATTTGCATATATTTTATTGATAATATAATTATTATTATTGTTGTTATTAATATTATTATTATTATTTAGTAGTGGTCTTATCAATATTATTATTCAATAAGTAAAGCAACAATTATTCATCTTTAATATTGTATACTGTGTTTTCCATAGATTTAGAAAGATTTCATTTTAAATGTTGAACTTTAGATGACCTCTCTGCTTCTTTCTCGTACTTTTATAGTTTACTGGGTGAAAGTTCAATAGAATATTTTCAAGTTATATATTGTCTCAAGTCCTTGAAATACATATAAATTAGACAGATAAGATAAGAATACAGGTGGTTAAAATAATTAGGTGGAATACGGGTTAAGTTATGTAAAGAACATTGAATTAAGTTTGACAAGGTCAAAGAAAGGTCTGTTTGTGCCCTCATTAACCACTTCAGCCCCAGACCAATTGACAGCCAAAGGACCAGGCCCCTTTTTGCGCTTCGGCACTGCGTCGCTTTAACTGACAATTGCGCGGTCGTGCAACGTGTCTCCCAAACAAAATTGGCGTCCTTTTTTCCCCACAAATAGAGCTTTCTTTTGGGGGTATTTGATCACCTCTGCGGTTTTTATTTTTTGCGCTATAAACAAAAATAGAGCGACAATTTTGAAAAAATTCAATATTTTTTACTGTTTGCTATAATAAATATTCCCCAAAAATATATAAAAAAACTTTTTTTTCCTCAGTTTAGGCCGATACGTATTCTTCTACATATTTTTGGTATAAAAAATAAAATTTTATCGCATATTTTTTTTTTACTAGTAATGGCGGAGATCAGAGATTTTTATTGTGACTGCGACATTATGGCGGACACATCTGACATTTTTGACACATTTTTGGGACCATTGTCATTTATACAGCAATCAATGCTATTTAAATGCATTGATTCCTGTATAAATGACAGTGGCAGTGAAAGAGTTAACCACTAGGGGGCGGGGAGGAGTTATGGGCTGTGACGTGTGTGTTTTTTTACATTAGGGGGCGGGGCTGATGTCTGACGTCATTGATCGGCTTTCCCGATGTATTAAGGGGTTAAAGTATGTGTTACATTTAACCATAGGTTCATTTATATATTTACCCTTTCAGATATGTGGTCAGTAAATGCAAGGATTAAAACACAACAACACACAAAGAATGTAATAAAAAGAGATTTACTTAGCTTCGGTTAATAGGTAAATTACAGCTGATACAAATACAGGAGGAAATTCAGCATTCAATCCAGGGAACCCCTTAACTTCTGAATTCATCAGACAGTTCTGGAATGTCGACAGTCTGTACAAGTTTCAGGCACAGCTTTGCCCTGAATGAAGTCCACTGCTGTTGTGCTTTGTGTGGTCTTTTATAGGGGCTTAAAAGAAGCGCGAAAAAGCTAGTTTTATCTGGTACCTACAAAAGACTAGCCATAATGGTCCCAGGACAATGTGACCATCTGTGAGCTCAGTGAAATCAATGTATTCAGAAACATACATACTTACATAATCACCTTAAAACTATCATAGTTAATAACTCATAATACCAAGTTCTTTGTAAATCAATTATGAATATAGACCTGTACTACACCCGATGACTGGGAACAGCCGATCACTGACAGGCAGTATAGGAAGCGCGGGGAGAGGTTTGTTTACACAGACCTCTCCCCGTTCTTCAGCTCTGTGACCCGATCGCGGAACACCAGCGGCGATCGGGTCCGCTGGTCCCGCGGCTGTGGTCACGGAGCTCCCGACCGGGTCGCGAGTGCGCCGCTGGCAGTGCAAACGCGACCCACGGCAGGCCTCTTAAAGGACCACGTATATATACGTGGTTTTGCCTGGCCATGCCATTCTGTCGACGTATATCGGCGTTAGGCGGTCGAGAAGCGGTTAATCTTTAATAATGTATACTGTGTTTTCCATAGATTGAGAAAGATTTCATTTTAAATGTTGAACTTTAGATGACCTCTCTGCTTCTTTCTCATACTTGTATAGTTTACTGGGTGAAAGTTCATTAGAATAGTTCATTAGAATAGTTTCAAGTTATATATTGTCTCAAGTCCTTGAAATACATATAAATCAGACAGATAAGATAAGAATACAGGTGGTTTGGTTAAAATGATTAGGTGGAATACGGGGAAGGAACATTAAATTAAGTTTGACAGGGTCAAAGAAAGGTCGGTTTGTGCCCTCATTAAAACTAATAAAATACATACATATAGTGAGACATATAACACGTCTGGTGGGGTTATTGAAAGTTCATTCTCCCAAACATCATAAATCTGTCACCCTTGAAGTTAAGTTAAATCTTTTAAAGATAAGGAGAGTTTGATAACACAGCTGGGTGCCAGACTGGCTCTACACAGGTGTTTTTAATTGGACAAGAGCAGTTATAAATCTTTTTAATGAACCTATAGGAATTCTGGGAGTAATAAGTTTGTCTGGTTGTAGAACAGGTGTCAGATTAATGGTTGGTTACATTGACGTAGATCTTAGCGACCAATCACATGTAGGAAAGATGGCTAAGATAGGCTTGTAAAAGGGTACATAAATGTAGGGCTGCAACTAACAATTATTTTCATAATCGATTAGTTGGCCGATTATTATTTCGATTAATCGATTAATAACCATAATAAAAGTGTGGTGTATAATTTAAAAAAAAAGGCAATTTCTTCTTAAATATCTCTATGCAGTGATAACTATAAATAACCAACTACAGGGGGTCCCCGACTTATGAACGCCTGACCTACGAACATCCCCTACTTACGAACGGGGCGCCGCGGGGACCCTCCGCCATTTTCTGCCGTGTTCCGGTTGTTCTGCGCATGCGCGGCCATTCGGAGCCTCGGAAAATGCTGGAAAACTTCGGAAATGTCCGTAATTTGCCGCGCATGCGCAGAACGGCATTGGACGGAACATTGGAAATGTCCGGAAATGACCGTATTTGACGGTCTGCGCATGCGCGGCCGACTTACGAACATTTCCGACTTAAGTAAAGGCGGGCAGTCCCTAACGAGTTCGTAACTCAGGGACCCCCTGTATATGGTTAGGGAGCAAAATATCTAATCCACTCTGAGAATAACAGACAGAAGAGATATACTGTATATACCCGACCCTTTCCAAATACGCAGCGGCTGAAAAAAGCATAGATGTGAACGTGTCCCATAGGAAACCATGTAAATGAACTGCAGTGCGTTTCTGCAAAAAGCACCAAAAAACACATAGATGTGAACCAGGCCTAAGACGTTTAGTAACATAACGGGGTTAAAAAAAAACTTAAAATTAGCCCTTTATAGTACAAAAAAAAGCAGATAATCACTACTGTAAGGGGTTAATTTTTTTTTACTGTAGAACTGTGAAAGTAATATTTACAGTAGCGATTATTTGCTCTTTTTGTAGTATAAAGGGCTCATTTTAGTTTCTTTTTAATCCCGTTAAGTTACTGGCCGATTAATCGATTATGAAAATAGTAATCGATTAATTTCATAATCGATTAGTTGTCGGTGAATCGATTAGTTGTTTCAGCCCTACATAAATGCAAGCTCTACAATTGTTTTTTTAGACAAGTCAGATAGGCGCTCATAAGGCTGAACTCTGTGTATGCAGCCCTATTGCAAGGGTGGCAGACGGTCAGAACCAATGGGCAAATATCTGTTCGAAACTTGTCTTCTCGTACGAGTCAGAGAAGACTTCTTTACTTGTTCCAGATTAATCGATTAGTTGTTTCAGCCCTACATAAATGCAAGCTCTACAATTGTTTTTTTAGACAAGTCAGATAGGAGCTCATAAGGCTGAACTCTGTGTATGCAGCCCTATTGCAAGGGTCATAGAGGTCAGAACCAATGGGCAAATATCTGTTCGAAACTTGTCTTCTCGTATGAGTCAAAGAAGACTTCTTAACTTGTCCCAGAGTGTGGTCTCAGGTGAATTTCCATCATGAACTTGGTCGAGCTGGAACCCAGAACTCTGAGGGGACCAGACCACTGGCTGATCGGCTGGTCCCTATCAGGTGACGGGTTCCCAAGAATTGGCAGAAAAGACCCATTCTGGTTCAAGGTGAGAACAATTCACAATTGTTCCAATTTGGTTAGGGAATAAGAATACCAATATCTAATATGCTTGCATTGTAAGAAACTGTATAAATTAGACCTGTATCTTGTAATACTTTGAACATAAACCTGAATGTAATCAGCCGTTAATAAACCTGCATTGCTGAAGTCATGCCTGGTTCCATACTTTACTATTCTACTTCACAGTTCTTTGGCTCGTTGGTTGACTATGTGCAGGTTACCATAGGGCAGTGATGGAGAACCTTTTTGAGCCCAAGTGCCCAAACTGAAATAAATACATTGGTTTTGTGTTGCAAAGTGCCAACACGGCAATTCACGAGAGAGGGGGGCTGAGCGAAAGAGAGGGGTTGTGTGAGAGAGAGAGGGGTTGTGTGAGAGAGAGGGGTGTGTGAGAGAGAGGGAACAGAGAGAGGGAGGGGTGAGAGAGAGATGGAAAGAGAGAGAGTGGGAGAGAGAGAGAGGGAGGGGGGCTGAGAGGGAGGGAGAGGGGACAGAGAGAGAGGGGTGTGAGAGATATGCTGAGAGAGAGGGGCAACAGAGAGAGAGGGAGGGGACAGAGAGAGAGGGGTGTGAGAGATATGCTGAGAGAGAGGGGCAACAGAGAGAGAGAGGAGAGGGGAACAGAGAGAGAGAGGGGTGTGAGAGATATGCTGAGAGAGAGGGGCAACAGAGAGAGAGGGAGAGGGGACAGAGAGAGAGGGCTGAGAGAGAGGTGAGCTGAGAGAGAGGGGAACAGAGAGAGGGAGGGGGGACAGAGAGAGAGAGAGAGATGGGGGCTGAGAGAGAGGGGCAACAGAGAGAAGGAGAGGGGTGTGAGAGAAATGAAGAGAGAGAGAGGAAAGCTGAGAGAGAGGAGGACAGAGAGAGGGAGAGGGAGGACAGAGAGAGAGAGAGGGGGACAGAGAGAGAGAGGGGGACAGTGAGAGAGAGGGGGAACAGAGAAAGAGAAGGGGGACAGAGAGAGAGAAGAGGGACAGAGAGAGAGGGGTGCGAGAGAGATGCTGAGAGAGGGGTGAGCTGAGTATGAGGGGGAACAGAGAGAGGGGGACACAAAGAGGGGGGACGGAAAAAGAGGGAAGGCTGAAAGAGAAGGAGGGGGGGCTGAGAGAGAGAGAGACCTCTAGCTCTGTCCTGGACCCTCTCGTGTGCCCACAGAGATGGCTCTACGTGCCAGCTGTGGCACGCGTGCCATAGGTTCGCCATCACTGCCATAGGGGAATCCCCGAACGAGACCCCCAAATGTAGCGCTACCCTCGCAGAAGCTGCTGGATTTCTGGCTCCCCCCTAATTCCTGGAGAGGCAGGCAACATGCATTTCCAACATATCCCATCGTTTGTGGACTCTATAACTTTCCGACAGACTGAATATTATACACTGATTTGGGTTATTTTTACCATAGAAATGGAGCAGAAAACATAAATTCATGAAAAAATAAAAACTTTATTGGCAACATTTTATAACAGAAACAGAAAAATTAGTTTTTTCCCCCCAAAACTTTTGGTATTTTTTTAGTTTATATAGCAAAAAAATAAAAAAAAGTCCAGTGGCGATTAAATACCGCCAAAATAAAGCTCCGCCTGTCTAAGGTGATTCTTTATATCAGAGTATATCTGAGGTGTATATCAGGGTGTGCTTCTTCCCTACATGTCCAGCAACATTCATATGCAAGACATTTCCCGCACTCACTAATACACCTCCAGGGTTGTGTGGGACCCCCTGATGTACGGGAAGACAGGACTTCAGTGAGGAACAATTCCCTCACTCAGGACAGGAACGTGTCTTCTCCCCCGTGTGAGATCTCTGATGTCTGGAAAGACTGGACTTCGCTGAAAAACATTTCCCGCACTCAGGACAGGAAAACGGCTTCTCCCCCGTGTGAGATCTCAGATGTATGTAAAGACTGGACTTCAGGGGTAAACACTTCCCGCACTCAGGACAGGAATGCTGCCTCTCCCCTGTGTGAGGCCTCTGATGCGTGGAAAGAAAGGCCTTCACTGCAAAACATTTCCCGCAATCGGGACAGGAATACGGCTCCTCCCGCGTGTGCAATCTCTGATGTTTGTCAAGACTGGACTTCACTGAAAAACATTTCCCGCACTCAGGACAGGCATACGGCTTTTCCCCCGTGTGAGACCTGAGATGTGTTTTAAGATGGGACTTCGCTGAAAAACATTTCCCGCACTCAGGACAGGAATGTGGCTTCTCCCCTGTGTGAGACCTCAGATGTGCGGTAAGATGTTCCTTTGTGGAAAAACATTTCCCGCACTCAGGGCAGGAATGCGGCTTTGCCCCCGTGTGCAATCTCTGATGTGTGTAAAGATTGGACTTCAGAGAAAAACATTTCCCGCACTCAGGACAGGAATACGGCGTCTCCCCCGTGTGCAATCTCTGATGTGTGTAAAGACTGAACTTCAGTGAAAAACGTTTCCCGCACTCAGAACAAGAATACGGCTTTTCCCCTGTGTGAGATCTTTGATGTTTGTTAAGACTGGACTTCATTGAGAAACATTTACTGCACTCAGGGCAGGAGTACGTCCAACAGTACCAGGAGACATGATTCTTCCTGATCTCCCTATCTCAGTGATGGCGAACCTCGGCACCCCAGATGTTTTGGAACTACATTTCCCATGATGCTCCACTACACTGCAGAGTGCCAGAGCATCATGGGAGATGTAGTTCCAAAAGATCTGGGGCGCCAAGGTTCGCCGTTGCTGCCCTATCTCAACTCCAATTCCTTCTGTTACCAACAGATTAACTATATTGCAGGAGATTCAGGAGAAATTGATCGAGACTTTGAGGGAGGCTCAGGAATGGTAGAAGAAGGCGGCTGATTGATATCCCCAGATTACTTCTGTGACAGACCTAGCCGGGACAGAGGCTGTTGGAGGGGACGGAATGCGAGCCTCTTGCCTTGTGATTACGGGCCCTGGCATTTGGGGGAACGGTGCTCTTTGTGAGCTGTATGCTTGGGGACCGCTGAGCTGGTTTTACTTGGATTTAGGTCCATGCTGGCCCCCCAAGACACATAGACTCTGGATATGTATATGCCATATCAGCAATAGACTGGTCACACTGTTGGGACACAAGCTGTCGGATGCTAATGTCATCAACTCCAGCCAGCCTGTCTGTTGTCTTGTGTAATGTAAATGAGGCTGGTCTGGCTTGACACAGATTCTAGGGAGTATTTCACCTATTGTTGTGTGTGCTAATTAACCCTGCAATTGAATGAAGGAGTCCAGTGTTGATTAAGATAATTAGCGCATGCTAATTAGGTTAGGTTTTAGTCATCTGGCTGTATAAATTTGTGTGACATGTCAAATAAAGGGTATTCCTGATGTACTCCAAGACTGGTGTTGTCCAGTTCTTGGGGGTTCCTATAACCAGATCCATTGGACTCATGTTCCAGGACTTGGGAAGCATTTACGGCGGACACCTTGAGTACAGGATCTGTCATAACTTCCTACCTTTCATGTGGGTGACAAAGTTTGGTTATAAACCCAAAAATTTGAAGGCCCTTGTTCCATCTGCAAAGTTGGGCAAAAATGTTTGTAGGAACGTTTCAGAATTCTGCTTAAATCCCACCGGTTACCTTACTCTTATGCCGCGTACACACGAGAGGACTTTTCGGAACGAATTGGACTTTTGGAACGAATCCGTCGGACAATTCGATCGTGTGTGGGCTCCATCGGACTTTCGCTGTCGAAAAATCCGACAGACTTTAGAAATAGAACACGTCTTAAATTTTCCCGTCGGAACTCCGCCGGACCCAGTTCCTATCGAAAAAAAAAAAAACCGCTCGTCTGTGTGCTAGTCCGACGGACAAACAACGACGCTAGGGGCAGCTATTGGCTACTGGCTACGAACTTCCTTATTCTAGTCCGGTCGTACGTCGTCACATTCAAATCCGTCAGAATTTAGTGTGATTGTGTGTGGCCAAGTCCGAAAAGTCAGTCGGAAATCCGTCGCAAAGACCGTCGGATCTAGTCCGTTGAAAAGTCTGCTCGTGTGTACGCGGCATTAAAACTTCCTGACCGTACGACGATACAACCTGTTTTTCACATATCAGTACTGAAATTATTTCACGAAAATCTTTTTTTCTGAAAGAATTCTTCCACCTCCTCCACCTGTTGAGGTACAGGGTGAAGAAGAATTTGTGTTGGAGAACATTCTTGATTTCAGGATCCTTAGGAAAAAATTACCACATCTGGTCCAATGAGAAGGCTATGGGCCAGAAGAAAGCTCTTAGGAGCCTGAGGTGAACGTTCATGCCCTTTATATTAAGAGAATTCCACCAGGTTTTGAGGGCTCTCAAGCCCAGCCCAGGAGGATGTCCTCGGAAGAGGGGAGTGCTGTCAGAGCCTGGACTTGAACCGGGGACCTTGGCTGTGTCTGGCGGGGACTCTTCTCCCCTGAGCTCCATGACAGAACCCTGTCTGATCCACTGGACAACCCTGCCTTGACTTCTGCTGAACCTCGAACTCTTTGCTCTCCCCATGAACTTCCTGATTTAACCGCTTCAGCACCGGGCGATTTTACCCCCTTCCTTACCAGAGCACTTTTTGCTATTCGGCACTGCGTCGCTTTAACTAACAATTGCGCGGTCGTGCGACGTTACACCCAAACAAAATTGACGTCCTTTTTTTCCCACAAATAGTGGCTTTTAGTGGTATTTGATCGCCTCTGTGGTTCTTATTTTTTGCGCAAAACAAAAGAAGAGCGACAATTTTTAAAAAAAAACACAATATTTATGACTTTTTGCTATAATAAATATCCCATTTTAAAAAAAAAAAAACATTTTTTTTTACTCAGTTTAGGCCGATACGTATTCTTCTACATATTTTGGTAAAAAAAAAAAATCGCAATAAGCGTATATTGATCGGTTTGCGCAAAAGTTATAGCGTCTACAAAATAGGGGACAGATTTATAGCATTCTTTTTTTAATTTTTTTTTTACTAGCAATGGCGGTGATCTGCGATTTTTTTTTTCGTGACTGCGACATTGCGGCGGACACTTCGGACACTTTTGACACATTTTTGGGACCATTCACATTTACACAGCGATCGTTGTTATAAAATTGCAGTGATTACTGTGTAAATGTGACTGGCAGGGAAGGGTTAACACTAGGGGGCGCTGCAGGGGTTAATATGTTCCCTAAGGAAGTGATTCTAACTGTGGGGGGAGGGGACTCACAAGGGAGGAGACCGATCGGTGTTCCTCCCTACTGGGAACACATGATCGGTCTCCTCGCCAATGACAGGACGTGGAACTGTGTGTTTACACACACAGCTCCATGGTCCCGCTGTTTTCACGGGCAACCGCGGGTGCCAGGCCGACATCGCGGCCGACAGGCACACGCACCGGGTCCCGAGTGATGCCGCCGGCCCGCGCCCCCTTGGCGGCCGGGAATGGGAGGACGTCATATGACGCCCACCAGGATGGGAGATCCACCTTGTGGGCGTCATATGACTATGGGCGGGTAATGAAGGGGTTAAGCCATGCCTCTGTACTTGCTCTTTCCCAGGTAAGTGTGCTTTCTCAGTCAGTGCCCTGCTCTTGTCTTCCCTGCTGCCGTCCATATTTTGCTACCACTCGTTATCGACCCTTGGCTTGTTCCTCGACTACACTTATGCCTGATCCCAACTTGCTTCTCCACTACTGGACCTCGGCATGCTGACCTCTTGGTGGGGCAATCCTGAGGACCTGGTACTAACGCGCAGCTAAATCCATCTCCACCACCAGGGGATCTGGTGAACACTGGTTAGTACTTACACTCTAGACATGTGCAATTCGTTTTCCGTTCAAATTCATTATATTCGTTCATTCGTAATCGTACGAATGAACGAATGGTTTACTAAAAATTCTAACAAGAAACGAACTATCGAAAAGAACGAATATGAAAAACAACGAAAATACGAAATAATTAAATTGGAAACAACGAAAACTACGAAAGAATGAAAATCCGAAAAACGAAAACAGAAACAACGAAAATACCGAAGATTCAAAAATAACGAAAATCAAAATGAACGAAAAATCGAAATGACGAATATTCGGAAAAAAGTAAATCAAAACAACGAAAATACGAAATAACGAAAATTCTGCTGATCGAGAATTTGAAAGAATGAATGTTAGTTCTGATTCTGAAATATTCCATCCAGAGTCCAGATAGGGTGTGGTTGGGTGGGTGGTGGTTGGGTGCGGTTGGGCGTGGTTGGGTGTGGTCGGGTGTGGTTGGGTGCGGTTGGGTCGGAGGCACTATTTTGGTGGATTTTTGAGTTAAGTTCTGACTTGTGAGAGAGACATTTTTTTGTTTCTTAAACATATAAATAGCATACACATTACATAAAATTATGAATTATGCTCCGATTACGAATCTACGAAAACAATGTTACGAAAGTACGAATAAATCAATCTCACGAAAGTACGAATGTAATTAAATCTACGAAAATACGAATTTCGAATCAACGAAAATTTGATTAACGGAAATACGAATCATTTCAAATCAACGAAAATATAGCGCTTCCAAAAATACGAATGCGTCCGAATACGAAATATAACGAAAATACGAATTTCGAATAAACGAAAAATTAGACTAACGGAAATACGAATCCACGAAAAAATAACTCTTACGAAAATACGAACGAGTCCGAATACGAACACCGACGACTTACGAAATTACGAATCGTTACGAATCAACGGAAAAGAACAGAGACGAAACGAAACTAAACAAATTTTTCTATTGTGCACATGTCTATTACACTCTGCACATCAGGTGAGCATGCGTCATCAGCCACGTTGGCTGCCTGTAGACCGATCCTGCTGGTCGGTGGTAGTCTGGCAACTGATATAGCAACTGATCTTTGAGCCTAAACCAGCACCGGAGCCCCAGCCCAGGACACCCCCCCCCCCCCTCTGCCTGATTCCAACCTGCAACTACTCGCTACCGAACTTTTGGCTTGTTTACTGACCAAGATTTTCTTTGATCCTTACCCTTTTATCTCTTGGTGAGGCAATCCTGGGGACCGAGACCTGGTACTAACACGTAGATAAATCCTTCTCCATCATCAGGAGCTCTGGTTCGTACTTCGTCAGGTGCTCCTGCATCATCTGCCAGGGTGGCTGCCTGTATACCCTTCCTGCTGATCGGGCGTAGTCTGACAACTGTTATAGCAACTAGTTTACGAGCCTAACCCTGACACCAGCACCTTAGCCCTGGCCCAAGGCAGGCACCCCCTCCCCGACTAGGGGGCACCACTGAGGGCCATGACAGCCTCCTCAGCACTGTATCTCCATCTTCCAACGACTGCCTCTGCTGGCATGGGTCATGTCTATTTCTGAATGGTCTCAGAGCACTTTTCAGCCAGCCTCTGCTCTGAGGATTGGCCGAGTCTTTATACATATTCAAAACGGCTCCTCCAACTAATTCTAGAATATTCTCCATCCTTCTAGATCAGAGTCACCCAGCCCTGAACTCTGACCCAGCTTCCACAGCTCAGGCTTAGCCCTGAGCTAAACTATGTTTCTAACCCACATACTAAAGGGTGCTACACTTATGCCGCGTACACACGGTCGGAATTTCCGATGGAAACAGTCCGATGGGAGCTTTTCAACGGATTTTCCGACCGTGTGTATGCCCATCGGTCTTTTTCTGTCGGAATTTCCGACGGACTTTGGATTGAGAACCCGTTCTCAATTTTTCCGACGGAAAACCTTTCTATCGGATTTTTCGATCGTGTGTATGCAATTCCGACACGCAAAATTCCGACGCATGCTCAGAAACAATTTGACGCATGCTCAGAAGCATTAAACTTCCCTTTTAAAGTGCTGTCGAACGTGTTTTATGCCGCTGTGTTACTGACCGTCGGAATTTGGTGTGACTGTGCGTAGGCAAGACAGTTTGAGCGAAATTCCATCGGAATTCCGACGGGAGAACCATCAGAGCTTTTTCCGACGAGAATTCCGACCGTGTGTACGCGGCATTAGATCTGACAGTAAAGCTATGAGTGAGGCCAGAAATCTGCTTCGTGATTGGACACGATATGGATCCTTCCTTAACTCGTTCTTGGTTTAGGAAATCTATGATATTACCAGTCTGGTGTCAGAGTCTCGTCAAACTCGAGAATTCAATATTTTACAGGCATGGCAAATAGACATGTGCACAACAAAAAAATTTGTTTATTTTCGTTTCGTTTTTTTCGTTTCCGTTGATTCGTAAATTCGGAAGTCGTCGGTGTTCGTATTCGTAACGATTCGTATTTTCGTAAAAGTAATTTTTTCGTTGATTCGTTTTTCCGTTTAATTTTCATTTCTTCGTTTATTCGAAATTCGGACGCATTCGCACTTATTCGTAACATTCGTAATCGGAGCATAATTCATAATTTTATGTAATGTGTATGCTATTATTACATTTTAAGAGACACGAAAAATTACGAATCGAAAAAAAAAAAAAGTTACGAATGTACGAATTTTTTTCTTTCAATCCATCCGAAGCACGTTAAGCAACGCCATTGTAAGAGACACGGAAAATTACGAATCGAAAAAAAAAAAAAAAAGTTACGAATTTACGAATTTTTTCGTTCAATCCATTCGAGGCTTGTTAAGCAGCGTCATTGTAAGGGACACGGACAATTACCAATTCAACAAAAAAAAAAATTTCCGAATGTACGAATTTTTTCGTTAATTTTGATTTTCGTTGTTCCCGTTTTCGTTTTTCGGATTTTCTTCTATTCATACATTCGTTGTTTCTAATTTGTTTTTTTTCGGATTTCCGTTGTTTTTCGGATTCGTTCGATTCGAACGATTCGTTAAAATTTTTAGCGAACCGTTCTTTCATTCGTACGAAAACGAAAATAACGAAAAACGAAAAAAAAAACTAAACGAATTGCACATGTCTAATGGCAAATAGTAGAAATTACTAAACACCAAATTACGATGCTCAGGGAAACTTTCCCCAACCTTCCTACAATGATGGGATCATTTGTCATAGAGACCAGCAGTCCCCTTCTGGAACATTCTGGTGAAGGATAAGTGCGCTCTCAGACACCGGATGGCTTCCCTAGACTCCCCACAATGTTTGCCGGGCTCCAATATCCCACCTGCAGGCTCAGCATTGGCATGGTGGGTGCTTTCAGGTAGAGGAGAGAGAGACCAGAGAACATCCGCTCGCTGATCACCCCTAGCTGGAATGAACCCGGAAGTGATGTGTATTAGGTCACTTCTGGGTTCAGAGCCATCATTCCAGAACGCTGTGGACGGAGAAGCTGTGAATGGAGCCCAGTCTGTTCTACATTATCTTCAATGGAGGGCAGGAGAGACATGAGGGACCTAATAGACTCTCAATAAAGAGAACCTGTCACAACAAAATTCTAACATATGGGGGGGCTATTAGTCCATTATTTTATAGCAATAAAGTTAAGTGACAGACATTCAACTTTCCCTCCCAAGCACTTAAACTACCCTCCAAATTTTTGAGTGCCCATGTACATTAACGCCATGTCAAGGGCGCCTACACACGAAATATTGATTGTGCTAATGGCCACATTCAGTATTTTGGTTTTGAATCAGTGGTTGGTTTAATATTGTTGGTTTATGTTCTCCGATGTCTACTGTAGTCATAAGTGGATGGGTATAATATCTCCAGGATTTGTAGGAAACCATGCCTGATGACGGGAACCAAGGGATCGATGTACAGAAGATTTGTGGGACGAGTGTGACAAGAATGAGCCCAGATGTGATCAATTCTGGCCGTATTGTAACTAACAGAGTGATTTCCTATGATTGTCAGCTCCATCTAGTGGCCATAATGAAGTATTTTTCCTGAAATTCCTCCATCTGTAGAAATATTGCGATACAGAATTATGGACACTAGATGGAGGCAATGATCATAGGAAATCACTGAGTTATATAAAATATGGACAATATTCGTCACGGCTGGGCAGACCTGTGCCACATTCCATCAACTATTTGTTTTCTTATTCATAATAGACCTCTAAGTCTCCGTACCACAAAATGTACTCAGCCAACGAGAGGTAATGACTCCATTTTTATTTTAAAAGGCCTAGAGGGCCGCCTTGTAAGTGGTGGGGTTAACGTGTTTCGTCCTGGAAGACGACTTGAGAAAACAGACCTCTTGCAAGAGAATAATAGACCTCTAAGTCTCCATACTGTAGTTCGTAGATGGTTTGTAGTTATTAAAAGTATTGTCTCCGCAGCAAACCCAATTCTCCAGAGAGGCGCACTTTATTAGTTTCCAAAACAGAACAGTCTTACAGATGACAATCCAACAGAGTACACAACAACGAATATTTCTCCTAGACTTGTGCCTTCATGATCACAGACCCTTCTCTGAGATAGTTTTTCTTCTAGACTGAAAGCCATCTTATATCACACACTGAATGGCTGAGCAATTTGCTTTGATCTGCTCCTGTCTTTCAGAGTGACAGCAGATCACCCCAAGCTGTGAACAGCTGTAGTCATAAAAACTGCCCCAATCTACATTCTTGAATACTGATTAGATTAAGATAATTATTATCTGTTCCCCTTTGATAAGTGGAGTAAATCTGGTCTGGTCACTTCTCCTTTGATCAACAAACCCTCTTTTAATATGTGCAATTAGATTAACAGCTACCAAAGTGGCCTGCCTAGAATAAACTTGTCTTAGAAAAAACACTACATATATCTTATATATATATATATATATATATATATATATATATATATATATATATATATATATATATATATATATATATATATTAGATAGAATATACTACACATACCACAAAATGTACTCAGCCAATGAGAGGTAATGACTCAATTTTTATTTTAAAAGGCCTAGAGGAACGCCTTGTAAGTAGTGGGGTTAACGCGTTTCGTCCTGGAAGACGACTTGAGAAAACAGACCTCTTGCAAGAGAATAATAGACCTCCAAGTCTCCGTACCACAAAATGTACTCAGCCAATGAGAGGTAATGACTCCATTTTTATTTTTCTCCTGCTATCAATGGCCGACACGGTACAACACTTCATCCATGTCTTTGGTGATCTCTGATCTCCTTATCAACTGTTTCTTCCATGATGAAGATCAGCCATGGAGTATATCTGAGGTGTATATCAGGGTGTGCTTCTTCCCCACATGTCCAGCAACATTCATATACAAGACATTTCCCGCACTCACTAATACACCTCGAGGGTTGTGTGGGACCCCTGATGTACAGGAAGACAGGACTTCAGTGAGGAACATTTCCCTCACTCAGGACAGGAATACGGCTTCTCCCCCGTGTGAGATCTCTGATGTGCATATAAATATGACCTCCGTGAAAAACGTTTTCCGCACTCGGGACAGGGATACGGCTTCTCCCCGGTGTGAGATCTCTGATGTTTGACAAGTTGTGATTTTTCTACAAAACATTTCCCGCAATCAGAACAGGAATATGGCTTCTCCCCCGTGTGAGATCTCTGATGTCTGGAAAGATGGGCTATCTGCGAAAAACATTTCCCGCACTCGGAACAGGAATACGGCTTCTCCCCTGTGTGCAATCTCTGATGTCTAAAAAGAGAGGCCTTCTGTGAAAAACATTTCCCGCACACAGAACAGGAAAATTGCTTCTCCATGTGAGATTTCTGATGTTTGACAAGGTCCGATTTTATTGCAAAACATTTCCAGCACTCAGAACAGGAATACGGCTTCTCCCCCGTGTGAGAACTCTGATGTCTAAAAAGATGGTTCTTCTGTGAAAAACATTTCCCGCACTCAGAACAGAAAAACTGCTTCTGCTCCGTGTGATACCTCTGATGCTTGACAAGGTCCGATTCTACTGCAAAACATTTCCCGCACACAGAACAAGAAAATGGCTTTACCTCCATGTGAGATCTCTGATGTATGACAAGGCGCGACTTTAATACAAAACATTTCCCGCATTCAGAACAGGAATAGGGCTTCTCCCCCGTGTGCAATGCCTGATGTAGAGAAAGATAGTACTTCACTGCAAAACATTTCCCGCACACAGAACAGGAAAAAGGCTTCACCTCTACGTGAGACTTCTGATGATTGACAAGGCGTGATTTTACTGCGAAACATTTCCCGCATTCAGAACAGGAATACGGTTTCTCACCTGTGTGAAATCTCTGATGTATGGAAAGATTGGCCTTCACTGAAAAACATTTCCCACACTCAGAGCAAAAATATGGCTTCTCCCCAGTGTGAGATCTCTGATGTGTGTAAAGATGGTCTAACTGTGAATAACATTTCCCGCACTCAGAACAGGAATACGGCTTCTCCCCCGTGTGCGATCTCTGATGTCTAAAAAGACTGGACTTCAATGAGAAACATTTCCCGCACTCTGCACAGAAAAATTGCTTCTCCTCCGTGTGAGACTTCTGATGTGTGAAAAGTTCCGATTTCATTTCAAAACATTTGCCGCAATCGGGACAGGAATGCGGCTTCTCACCTGTGTGCAATTTCTGATGTCTGTAAAGATTGGACATAAATGAAAAACATTTCCCGCACTCAGAACAAGAATACGGCTTTTCTTCTGTGTGAGATGTCTGATGTGTGTGAAGATTGGCCTTCCGTGAAAAACATTTCCCGCACTCAGGACAGGAATACTTTTTTTCCAAGTTTGGCTTTTCCCCTGTGTGAGCTCTTTTATGCGCTTCAAGGCGGCATTTAAAACGGAAACACTTCCCGCACTCAGTACAGGAAAACATCTTATCTGTTGGAAGGACGGCACTGTCCCGCACAGTCTGAGGTTCCTCGGGATAAGAGGAATACGATGGTCCGGCACCATCCCGCACAGTCTGAGGTTCCTCGGGATAAGAGGAATACGATGGTCCGGCACCGTCCCGCACAGTCTGAGGTTCCTCTGGATAAGAGGAATACGATGGTCCGGCACCGTCCCGCACAGTCTGAGGTTCCTCAGGATAAGAGGAATACGATGGTCCGGCACCGCCCCGCACAGTCTGAGGTTCCTCGGGATAAGAGGAATACGATGGTCCGGCACCGTCCCGCACAGTCTGAGGTTCCTCAGGATAAGAGGAATACGATGGTCCGGCACCGTCCCGCACAGTCTGAGGTTCCTCAGGATAAGAGGAATACGATGGTCCGGCACCGTCCCGCACAGTCTGAGGTTCCTCAGGATAAGAGGAATACGATGGTCCGGCACCGTCCCGCACAGTCTGAGGTTCCTCGGGATAAGAGGAATACGATGGTCCGGCACCGCCCCGCACAGTCTGAGGTTCCTCAGGATAAGAGGAATACGATGGTCCGGCACCGTCCCGCACAGTCTGAGGTTCCTCAGGATAAGAGGAATACGATGGTCCGGCACCGTCCCGCACAGTCTGAGGTTCCTCAGGATAAGAGGAATACGATGGTCCGGCACCGTCCCGCACAGTCTGAGGTTCCTCAGGATAAGAGGAATACGATGGTCCGGCACCGTCCCGCACAGTCTGAGGTTCCTCAGGATAAGAGGAATACGATGGTCCGGCACCGTCCCGCACAGTCGGAGGTTCCTCAGGATAAGAGGAATACGATGGTCCGGCACCGTCCCGCACAGTCTGAGGTTCCTCGGGATAAGAGGAATACGATGGTCCGGCACCGTCCCGCACAGTCTGAGGTTCCTCAGGATAAGAGGAATACGATGGTCCGGCACCGTCCCGCACAGTCTGAGGTTCCTCGGGATAAGAGGAATACGATGGTCCGGCACCGTCCCGCACAGTCTGAGGTTCCTCAGGATAAGAGGAATACGATGGTCCGGCACCGTCCCGCACAGTCTGAGGTTCCTCAGGATAAGAGGAATACGATGGTCCATCTACACTGTGTGGTGCCGGATGGACATTTGAGGTAGTCGGGTTTTCTCCTGGACTATACTGTGTGATGTCCTCATCTTCTACTTTACAGTCTGGAGACAAAGTGAGACAATCCTCTGAGGTTTTCCTCATCTCCCGTCCATCTACTAAAATAGAAATACAAAGATTATTACTAGACATGAGCTGATTGGTTCCCCTAAACCAGGACTCCGGCGCTAAATCAATGAGTAAACATATAAGATTAAAAAGAAAAAAAAAAATATAGAAATGAATTAAATGTGATATCCACACACAGAACATTCTATGGTTGAAAATAACTAATAGTGTGCAAAATGGTCTAATAAAGTGCAAATAACTTCCAAAACATAAAGTGCTTCGTGTTCCACACAGTATCCTTATTAAATCCAATGCATAACGTGACAATCTATCATATGTAGATAGATAACTTGGTGTCTTCACAAACTATGGTAGTGCTGCCCTTCACCGGATGTGCCCTCACATAATGGGCTTATTGTGAGCACCTGTGATACAAATAAATCCACCAATATTTTCTTCCCTTGGTTCCTCTTTCTTGTAGTGAAATCTCAGATGCCCGGTCAACATATGGGAGTCCTCCTTCCTGATGGTAGCCAGTGACCTCCACTCACATTGACCGCATGAAAAGCAACAGAAGCTTGCACTAGTGTATTATAGTTTTAAATATTTATTCCAAAAAAAAAAAAAAATCACACCACATATATACACTCACACGTCTTTAAAATAGAACAAGCCTTGGTGCTCTAGGGTGATGGTTTCACCTGAAACAGTGTCAGAGAAATATCGCGGTTCAGCCGCCCGGCTTTCTAGGGTGCGCATGCGGGATAGAGCGGCACAGCAGTGCACACGGGTATGCAGGATAGCGGGTGCGCATGCGCGGGTCTCGGGTATGTGCCCTTGTTCATTCAGTGTGGCGCACGTCCGTGCGCGGTCCTGACAGGAAGCGTGTGCGCATGCGCGCGCCCAGATACCCCACCTGACCACTTACCTGGCCTATAAAAGGCCTTCTCCTTCCCTTCTGAAATTGCTGGTTTGTTGTCTCTGTTTCCTGAGTACCTGGCTTCCTGTATCCTGTTCCTTGTGCCTGCCTGATTACCTGTGCTTGACCCGGACCTCTTCTGACCAGCGCTGCCTCTCTCCAGTGTTTGACCCCTTGGCTTGCCTCTTGGATATCCTTCTGCTTGATTACCTGTGTTTGACCCTCGGCCTGCCTCCTGGACATTCTTCTGCTACTTACCAGTGTTTGACCCCTTGGCTTGCCCCTTGGATATCCTTCTGCTTGATTACCTGTGTTTGACCCTCGGCCTGCCTCCTGGACATTCTTCTGCTACTTACCAGTGTTAGACCCCTTGGCTTGCCCCTTGGATATCCTTCTGCTTGATTACCTGTGTTTGACCCTCGGCCTGCCTCCTGGACATTCTCCTGCTACTTACCAGTGTTTGACCCCTTGGCTTGCCTCTTGGATATCCTCCTGTTTGATTACCTGTGCTAGACCCTCGGCCTGCTTCCTGGACTTTCTGTTGCCATAACCGTGGTGTTGACACATATGCACCCCTGGACTGTCTCCCAGTGTAGAACCTGGTTCCTCTTCAGCCTCTGCCTTGTGTTGGTCCTGCCAGGTGTCTACTTCCAGTGCAGCTTCATCTACACACGGTCTTCAGCCCCACTGCACACCACCTGCAACCCACCTGCTGGCAACCCGTGCATCTTTGTGCCCGGTGCCTTCTGTACCCACTCCAGGGGCATCGTGCACTTAGTCACAAGGGGAGCAGCTCTCAGCATCTCGGCCCGGGTGAGTACTCGTGACAAACTGGCTATGCAGCCCCGGTCAGCGGTGTTCCCTCCATCCGTAGCACTGGAAGCCTTAGCTAAGGCTGTTGCTTTTCATGCGGTCAATGTGAGTGGAGGTGACTGGCTACCATCAGGAAGGAGTACTCCATATGTTGACCGGGCAGCTGAGCTAGAGATTTCACTATAGGAAGAAGGAACCACGGGAAGAATATCTTAGTGGATTTATTTGTATCACAGGCACTTTCGATAAGCCCATAAAGGTGAGGGCACATCTGGTGGAGGGCAGCACTAGGATTGTTTGTACACAGAGTGTGAAGACACCAAGTAATCTTTTTATCTATCTACATCTGATAGATTGTCACATTATGCATTGGACTGAATAAGGATAGTGTGTGGAACACAAAGCACTCGCCCTTTATGTTTGGACGTTATTTGCACTTTATTAGACCATTTTGCACACTGTTAGTTATTTTCAACCATAGCATATTCTGTATGTGGATATCACATTTAATTCATTTCTATATATATATATATATTTTATACATTTACTCATTGATTTAGTGCCACGCTAATTGATTTCAAATCAACAATGCAGCTGATCCCACCCAGCATATTCGGGAGACTTGATTATGGAAATGTAGGAAGTATGAGCTTCGGCTCCTGGACCTTACTAAAAAGGAAGATACTTTATACCAACCAAAACATTTTTGACCATGGTAACAAGGCCCACTTGCTCTTTTGGCCAGACCTGACCCCCACCTCCACCACCACTTCTATTTCCCGGATTTGCCCGTCTATCGGCCATATTAGTGCCGCCCCACCCACAAGATACTGGATGCTTCCATGTCCTTCTACTCCTCTCTTTATACCTCTAGTGGTAACTGTGATGACCAACAATTGTTTGATGATGTAACTCAGGTGCCTCTTCCCTCCCTGTCCTCACGTAAGCGGGAAGTCTTAGATGCCCCAATTTGATGCCCCAATTTGATTGAAATTTTCCATTTCGTAGCTACCTGCTCATAAGACCCCAGGGGCCAGACAGTTCCCAAATCAAAGATCCCATCCCGGCTCCATCCACTCCCCCAATCCTATCCAGCTCCACCCACTCCCCGATCCCATACCCGCTCATCCATCCCCCCTGATCCCATCCCCGTTCCATCCATCCCCCCTGATCCTATCCCCGCTCCATTCATCCCCCCTGATCCCATCCCCGCTCCATCCATCCCCCTGTTACTATTCCCGCTCCATCCATCCCCCTGATCCTATTCCCACTCCATCCCTCCCCCTGATCCTATTCCCGCTCCATCCCTCCCCCTGATCCTATTCCCGCTCCATCCATCCCCCTGATCCTATTCCCGCTCCATCCATCCCCCTGATCCTATTCCCGCTCCATCCATCCCCCTGATCCTATTCCCGCTCCATCCATCCCCCTGATCCTATTCCCGCTCCATCCACCCCCCTGATCCTATTCCCGCTCCATCCACCCCCTGATCCTATTCCCGCTCCATCCACCCCCCTGATCCTATTTCCGCTCCATCCACCCCCTGATCCTATTTCCGCTCCATCCACCCCCCTGATCCTATTTCCGCTCCATCCACCCCCCTGATCCTATTCCCACTCCATCCATCCCCCTGATCCTATTCCCGCTTCATCCATCCCCCTGATCCAATCCTGGCTCCATCCACCCCCCTGATCCCATCCCAGCTCTATACATCCTCTGATCCCATCCCGGCTTTATCGATCCCCTGATCCTATCCCGGCTCCATCCATTCCCCGATCCCATTCCAGCTCTATCCACCACCCCATACCGGCTCATTCCTTTCCCCCAATCCCAGCTCCATCCATTGTGGTAGGTTAAGGGGGGAGAGCCGCACTGATGCACTAGCCTGCTTAGTGGTGGGGGGGGGTGGCACCATGTATTACCGCACCAGGTGACACCAACCCTAGTGACGCCACTGCTTCACTCACCCCATGCCTGTAATAATACCGCTAATGGCACACTGCAAGTGCAAGCCTTGCACTGTATCACCTAGGAGTCTAGGACGGATGGGAAGAGAGGAGGGGCCGGCGGGGAGCAGCGTGCCGTTAGCGGTATTATTACAGACAGACAGTGAGTGAAATTTTTTTTTCACTGGAGGGTCGCCATCGGAGGGAGGGGGCACTACAGATGTATGGGGCCCGGAGAACACTTCAGTGTGCTCTCCCCACCCTGTCCCCCTGTATGCTCTCCCCCCACCCTGTCCCCCTGTGTGCTCTACCCCCCCAGTGCCATTCTGTGTGCTCCCCCCATGTCCCCCTGTGTGCTCCCCCCCAGTGTCACCCTGTGTGCTCCCCCCCTCCACAGTGTCCCCCTGTGTGCCCCCCCCCCCAATGTCCCCCTGTGCAGGTGTGGCTTGGGACACAGGGGGCCCCATGATCTTCTATTGACCGGGGCCCCATCAGTTGTCAGTCCGCCCCTGGTGTAGATATAATAAAGTTATGTTTGAACACAGAGTATATAGTGCAGGGGTCAGGAGTATGTAATGTACAATATAAATGTTATAGTGTAATGGACAGGACTCATAATCTTGGTGTTCAGTAATTATTGGTGGATTAAATGTTTACTGGAGACAAGTTGCAGAGGTCCCACACCGCTGCCTCCCATCTCCTGAGACTGCACTCAGTGACTTGGGTCTGAGACTATACAGACATATCCCTCCACCCGGCACAGCCAGCATATAACAGAGCAAGTAACCCCGGGAGAATAGTTCTGTCAGAGATCTTGCTAGACCCGGGTATGGGGCAGGATACCCAAGGAACATACCCCCAGGTGCCTGGGTCCAACAATGTCTATGGTGAAAATCAACATTTTGCTGAACCCCAGAATCTCCATAAATCCAGTCTAGATACATAAATTGTGTCTGCAGCACAGAGAAGGAAGATTATCGGAGAGAAATACAGGAATACAGGACGGGGGACACAGCTCAGGAAAGTGACCAGGGGATTACAGGCTGATATCACCCAGTCCCCGCCCTACTCTGGACCAATCAGTGAGCAGTATGGGTGGAGGAATGGATTTAGTGTTAATGGCCCACCTGTGCTGATCTCTGTAGGAGTGTCCTCCTCTATAAATGTCCCCGTTATTCCATCCTCCTCCATAGACTGCTGATCATCCCTCACATACCTCTCTTCTTCTTCTTCTGATTTCACCTCAAATTCTATATCGATTGGATCTCCACTCTAAACCAAGAAAAGGAGAGAGAATATCATCTGTAAGATATAAGATTTATTATTGTGACATCACATAAGAAATCCACACATCGTCTCCATGAGTCTGTTTTATGAGCTCCATCCCACCAACCTTGTAACAGTGGGGGATGGTGTGATCTTCCTGTGTGGAATCCGGGGAATACAGAGGACGGGGACATCTCTCTGGTGGGTTCCTGGTATTTGGTGGCTCCATCATATCCTTGTGTCCTTCTGAAAACTCCTCCATCACTCCATACTCCTCATCCTCCTCTTTATACTCTTCTTTAACATCAATATTATCCTTGGGGTTTTCATTCTGAAAGATATAATAAAATATACTCATCGTAACAAACACACTTGTATATAAAACCATATCTTATATCCTAAAACCAATGGACACTATTATGTACTACTTCTCCTGGATCTCTCTGCTGCCTTTGACACCGTGGACCACCCCACCTTCTCCTCAATAAACTCCACTCCTTTGGAGTAAGAGATAAGAAATAAGAAAACATTCATTGTAACAAACGCATTTCTATAAACAATTTTAACTTTTATTTATAAAAATATTTGTTCCTCATCTACCTGATGATGGTGGGGGATGGTGCGATCTTCCTGTGTGGCATCCCGGGAATACAGAGGACGGAGAGATCTCTCTGGAGGGTTTCTGGAGCTGGATGACTCCACCATGGTGTACAGATCTTGGTGTCCTTTTAGAAATGCTGACTCCTCCATCACCCCATCCTTAGTATCCTCCTCTTTTATCTCTTCTTTAATAACAATTTTAAACTCACTCAGGCTTCCACTCTGAATATATAATAAAAATGACATCAATGGTAACAATGCAGATAATGTACAGATCCTAATGATACTATCAGTGATTGTTCCTCATCTACCTGATGATGGTGGGGGATGGTGTGACCTTCCTGTGTGGGATCCCGGGAATACAGAGGACGGGGACATCTCTCTGGTGGGTTCCCATTACTGGATCCATCTGTAGGAAACACACACACTGACTGAATACATTGTTTCTATGTGTTTATCAGATGATGGGGGATCTAGGTGGAGCCTCCGTACTGCTCTCTCCTTTACAATAAAGTCTCCTCTTACCCGGTGATGTGAGGGGCGGCTGATTGTCCATCATGACGTCCTTGTAGAGATCCTTGTGTCCTTCTAAATACTCCCACTCCTCCATGGAGAAATAGACAGTGACATCCTGACACCTTATAGGAACCTGACACACACAATGATACAGTCACCATCCAGGCACATCCCTTGTGTTGAACCTTCACAGATATCAGGAATAGTTGTTTTTCCTCTTCTACATAAAGTTAATAAAATAAAAAACATGTGCATTAAAAAAAATCCATCTCCATCCCACCCCCTCCCACCACATCCCATTATATCATATAATTTGTTAGTATAGACTGATGAGGTGAGAAGTAAGGAAGGGCCGAAAGACCTCCTGTTCGGTTCGCACCAGAACTTTCGAACATCGCGAAAGTTTGAAACCAAATTATGAACCCCATTGATGTCTATGGGTCCATTTTGAAGGCTTATATGCAAGTAATTGGGCATACAATGGTTATGGGGATCCAGGGTACTGCCCTGGGGGGCATGTATCACTAATAAAAAAAAAAGGCAGAAGGTGCATTCTATGCATTAAGATAAAAAGCCTCCTGTGTCCAGCAGCCACCCCCAGCACCCCCTAATACTTACCTGAGCCCTCGATGTCCACGACTGAGCCATTTGAGACTCTCCCTTCTGATTGGATCCCACTGCTGTTAATCCAAGTCAGTCAGCCAATCAGGAGAGATGGGGGTGGGGCCAGGTCGCAGCTTCGTGTCTGAATGAACACAGGAAGCTGTGACTTGGCTTGGGTGCCTCCATAGCAAGCCGCTTGCTGTGGGGGCACTCGCCAGGAGGCCAGGAGCACAGAAGAGGTACCAGAGAAGAGGAGGATCTGGGGCTGCTCTGTGCAAATCCACTGCACAGGGCAGGTAAGTATAACATATTTGTTCTTTTTATTGAAAAAAAAAAATGAGAATTTACAATCACTTTAAAGTGAAAGCATAAAAATTAGAAGTATAGATAAAAATGAAAAATGATTCAATATAGTGCTTTGGGGTCCCCTAGTCTGCCTGTAATGTGGCACATCTGTGCCATGTATAGAACCTGCTGCAGCAATAATTGCATTTATAAAGCCCAAAAAAAATGAAATTTTCCCTGTAAGCTTACTTTATTTTATGAACAACGGCTTGGGGAGCCAGTCTGTATGATGAGGCCACAATGTAGTGCACTGGGAACAAGATTAGAGATTTTTTGGGATAAATTCTGGTGTCTCTTTCACAGACTTTGGATAGAAGTAACAGGTGCAGAAAAATTGGTCTTTGGGTGTCGATGGCGCCTTCACATCGTAACTCTATAGAGGTACTCTTGATGAAAGGAAGAATTGCCTTGCTGTCAAAAATTAAAATGATATGCACCTGTCAAA
This sequence comes from Lithobates sylvaticus, assembly GCA_028564925.1. Taxonomy (NCBI): domain Eukaryota; kingdom Metazoa; phylum Chordata; class Amphibia; order Anura; family Ranidae; genus Lithobates; species Lithobates sylvaticus. The sequence continues at coordinate 594,767,338 of CM053028.1, read as the reverse complement.
CAGGTGCGGAAAAAAATTGGTCTTTGTGTGTTAATTGTGCCCATAAAACCTACAACAAAAAAATTCTTCCAGATGAAATCAACACCCACAACACTAGGCAGCCTAGAAGACCTGCAGAGATACCACATCCCAAAAACACTTAATCCGCGACATCTGCATCAGGGGCTCCATAGCTTCTGGTAATCCAGGACTAATTGATTTTGATAAATGTCAGCCGGTCCACAGAGTCTGTGGACAGACACGCTCTATTATCAGTAACAAAACCTCCAGCAGCACTGAATGCCCGTTCGGAAAGCACCCTGGATGCAGGGCAGCCCAGCAGCTCAATTGAATACTGGGCAAGTCCTGGCCAGTGGTTTATTCTCATGACCCTGTAACCCAGTGGATCATCAACTTGAAAGCTCTACATCTGTTTTCGCCCCTAAATAATCGTCCACCGCATGATGCAGACCCTGCCTATGGGATGTGGAAGCTGACAGCCCTTGGCACAGAGGACTTAAAAAATTGTGAAATGCATCACTTAGGTGGCCCCCTTCTCCACCACTCCTCTCCCGACCAACAGAAGCCTCAAAACAAAAATTTCCACAACACTGTAACCTACCAGAGTTGGAAAAATAAGTAGATAAACTCCTCTTTATGGTGTCCTCAAGAGATTTCATCTTCTGCTCCCTCTATAGGGGCGGGATGAGTTCTGAGACTTTCCCTTTGTAACGGTGTTCAAGGAGGGTTGTCAACCAATAGTGATCTTTCTCCTTGATGGCACGTATTCTCAGGTCCTTTCGCAGGCTTAGAAGCATGAGGGAGCCCATGCACTGCAAGTTTGCGGAGGCATGAGAAGAAGAGACCACGGGGTCACTGAGGATTAAGTATCTGGAACTGCTTCCTCCCAGCCACGTACTACTCCCAAGGGTTCTGGGGACAGAAAACCATCTCTTAAGGTTTGAAGTAGGGCTTCCTCTGCTTCAATCCTCCAGAATCCTCCTCCCCCTCCCTCTTCTCTTGTGTGTTCTGTGGTGTAAGAAGAATAGTGTCTGCATAAAATGGGCTTTGAGAGGAAAGTAAGTCCTTCTCTTCCTCCCGCTGCCATCCCTGTCCATAATGCCACGCAGAGTCTGCTCCAGCAGGAACACAATGGGGATTGTGTCACTGATGCATGCACCGTCATGACTCACCACCCTTGTTGCCTCTTAAAATGGTGACAGCACAGTGCATGCATCCTTTATGAGCAGCCATTGGCCAGTGACGGTCCTCTGCTGCATGTGTAGCCACTGTAGCATTGCAGTCGAGTTCCACCTGGTGGCATGTCACAAATCAGGCGGTTTACGGGCAGGTGGAATTCCCGCTGAATTTCAGACAACCTAAAACTGGCTGTGACTGACCCCCTGAAATGGCTACAGACTCTTCTGGCCTGCTTTAGCAGATCTTCCAACCCTAGGTATTACTATTATTATGATTATACAGGATTTATATAACAGTTTACGCAGCGCTATTCTCCTATCACCTTCCAGGGTGGCACACCTGAGAGATTAGGTCTCCTCCCTACAGGAAACACAATCAATCGACAGCTTGTTTTAAGTCCCCACCATTCCCCTTGATCCACAGTATTGATTGTGATTCTCCCCAACACAGCAGCATGTTTGTTTTGTTTGAGACCAAAATGACCAGGGAGGGTTGGATGGTCCCCTGTTGAGGCAGGTATAGGGAGGCTAGCGAGGGCTGAACTAACCTGCAGGCTTGTCCCTCTCACAGGTCCCCTTTAAGGCTACACCAGCGCTCTGGCCAAAAGGGGAGTGCGCACCATCGCTGTAGTGCAAAAAACACCACCGCCAGCTGCTCTCGTCCTCCAGAAGCCACTGGGAGAAAATCCACCCTGTGCTGAAGCGGAAGTGCTGTGCTCCAAGCCTCACACTGGATAAGGGTCATGGCCGCTTCACAGGAAGTGGTTCCCCCGGAGGGCGTGACCCAGGAAGTGCTGCCAAACCGCCAGGAGGACGGTGTGGAGAGGCAGAGAGCAAGGCGGCTGACGGTGGTCGGCACGCTGTACCAAGTTGTTAGTGGTACCAGCAGCCCAGGACCGAGCCAACCTCCTCATGGAGCAGGAGGAAGTGATGGCAACTACAATCGATCGGCTCTCTGCTGCTGCCGGCGCCATTCTCAGTGAGGGAATCAGGAAGTGGCTTCACTTTCCGGTTCCTCACTGCGCATGCGCGAGTCGCGCAGCGCAATGAGAATCGTCAGCGCTGTCTGCCGGGACACGTGTGTGTCCCGGCAGACAGCGCGCCAGGACAGGAAGTGGCGTAAACACCCGTGGGAGTTTATGCCCGGAAGTGGGTGCACCCCCCTCCCCCCTGAAAAGGTGCTAAATGTGACACCGGAGGGTTCCAAAAAGCGGAAGTTCCACTTTAGGGTGGAATCCCGCTTTAAGTTTCTAACTCTAAAATTATTATTTTTGTTAGCAATCACTTTCGGCCAGGAGGGTTGGGGATCTCCAGGGGTTGTCCATGAAAGAACCCTTTTTATTAATCCAGCCAGACAGAGTCACCCTCAGGCCAGATCCCTTACAGCTGCCGAAGGAGCATCTTTATTTCATAGGAAGCAAGATCCTTCTGTGATAAATCCAAAAATGAAAAAGAATAGAAATTTCATTGCCTGGATGTAAGGTGTCTCCTTACCTAGTTGCAAAGAGGAAAAGAGTTTAGGAGATCCAATCACCTTCTAATAATATACTCTGGACCAGTGGTTCCTAAACTTTATAATACTGCTACCCCTGTAACCTGTTAGGAAAACAGATTTTACCCCAACTTAAAAATGTTATAAAAACACACAATGCAAGCGAAGTAAAGCACTGTATTAAGCACTTTATTACATAGAACACACTGAGGCTTTTCTATATTCCTGTCTAGAATATTCGTGAAACCCCATTGTAAAAATGCTTCTTTATATGAGCGCTTTTTTGCGGTATTAGAAGCCATGCCACCTAAAACAATCGTAAAAAAAAATTATCTAAGGAAAAAATAAAAATGTTAACTTTTACTTTTAACAATATTGAGAAACAAAAACTACTTATAATTAATTATCAATGTTTGTTAGTACTGACCTTCAAAAACGTAAATAATATTGTAATTATTTCAAGACTGGTAGTTATACGTAATGAGAGACAATTGAAAAGCGAACCTATACGACTTGTTTGAATCTCAAACTGCCATACGGCGCGGTAGGCTGAGTCCTGAGTCACGGCGCATAGCGCATGCGGATTGTGGAGCGCAAATGCGATAATGCGCCGGATCGTGTGCGCGCCCGCTCTCAGTTCGGACAGGTTTATACATGTCGAGTATTTGTTTTGAGCGCGGCGGATTCCGCATGCGTGATGCTCCGTGACTCAGGACTCAGCCTTCGGCGCGGGCGGCAGTCCCGCCTCGTGCCTCCCCCTCACCCCGTTCCCACACTCAAAGCACCCTGCGGTTTCGCTAGCAAGAAAGAGCACATGCCACTGTGACCATGTGCGTTACTGTACTGTATTTTTTTATTATTACCAACAATAAAAAAAAGGTATCCACTAAAATTTAGTGGATACCTTTTTTACAACGATTAAGAAGATTAAGAACAATTTGTTAACAAATTGTTCTTTGTTACCCCTGAAGAATAGCGTGTTTACCCCCCCGGGGGGTAATTACCCCCAGGTTAGGAACCCCTGCTCTGGACCAAGGAAGGAACTTCAGGCATCTAAGGCCTCAGTCTGGAGGTGGATCAGGGGATCTATCTCCCTGGCTTACAAGAGTTCTTAACAACAAAGGTTAAGGCCCATTGAACTAGGTTACTGTCAACTTCCTGGGCTGAGAAGGCCTCCTGGGAACAAATCTGCAGTGCAGCCACCTGGTACAGTCAAGATACCTTCCCAAAGCACTACTGAGTGGAAGTGTTGTCACAGCAAGAAGGAAGGTCCTACAAGCTGTGGTCCCACCGCAAAGGTAGGTCGGTGTTTTCTTGATTATCCTCTCAGGTGTGCCATCCTGTAAGGTGATAGGAGAATAGCCCCTTGAACGCTTAGGGGGTACTTGTGGTTCATAGGACAATTCTGCAGAGGAGGGCATGGAGGAGGAGCTGGAGCTGAGAAATCTTGCATCTTCACCACTAGCTGTATGGAGACATGGTGGCACAACAAGCAGCTGCACTGAGCCCTGTCCTGTAACCTTCAAAGTTGCAAGCAGAGTTCCCCAGTGTGCTGTGAACTAAATCTATCGTCCCTGACCATGCTTGCTGGACCACGTGTCAGCAGTAACGTGGACTTCGGGGCTGACTGCCTTGCCCAACGATGCCCCAACATTGCATTCTATGTGATGGTAGAGAGCTGGAATAGCCTTACAGTGAAAGAAATAGCAACTGGGGACCTGCCATCGTGGTACAGCGCATTCTGCATATTTACGGAATGGGGCAGAATCCACCAGATGGAAAGTCAGGAGTTGTAGAGCCAGCAGCTTTGACAAGCTGGGCATGTGGCTGGCAGTGACTGTATTTTTTTGTGCGCTGCAGCAGATGGGGCAGAGAAATTTGCCAGCTATAGTCTACAGCTGGTGGTGTACTACTGACAGATGTGCTGCAAGGACCTGGGACACCCTGTGCTACATCATCATTCCTGTCAGCGGAGGCTGCTGAGAGGCCATGAGGTATAGTGAGTAGACATGTGCAATTTGTTTCGTTTTTTTTTTGTTTTTTTTTTTTTTTTCGTTATTTTCGTTCGTTCGTTTTCGTACGAATGAACGAATGATTCGCTAAAAATTTTAGTTCGAATCAAACGAATCCGATTAACGAATCATTCGAATTGAACGAATCCGAAAAACAACGAAAATCCGAAAAAAAATAATTAGAAACAACGAATGTACGAATGAAAAAAATCCGAAAAACGAAAACGAAAATGAACGAAAAAATTTGTAACTTTTTTTTTTGTTGAATTGGTAATTTTCCATGTCTCTTACAATGGCGCTGCTTAATGTGCTTCAAATGGATTGAACGAAAAAATTCGTACATTCGTAACTTTTTTTTTCGATTCGTAATTTTCTGTGTCTCTTAACCACTTCAGCCCCGGACCAATTGGCAGCCAAAGGACCAGGCCCCTTTTTGCGATTCGGCACTGCGTCGCTTTAACTGACAATTGCGCGGTCCTGCTACGTGGCTCCAAAACAAAATTGGCGTCCTTTTTTTCCCACAAATAGAGCTTTCTTTTGGTGGTATTTGATCGCCCCTGCGGTTTTTATTTTTTGCGCTATAAACAAAAATAGAGCGACAATTTTGAAAAAAATGCAATATTTTTTGCTATAATAAATATCCCCAAAAAATATATAAAAAAAACATTTTTTTTTCCTCAGTTTAGGCCGATACGTATTCTTCTACATATTTTTGGTAAAACAAAAAAAAAAAAAAAAATCGCAATTAGCGATTATTGATTGGTTTGCGCAAAAGTTATAGCGTTTACAAAATAGGGGATAGTTTTATAGCATTTTTATTAATATTTTTTTTTTTTACTAGTAATGGCGGCGATCAGCGATTTTTATTGTGACTGCGACATTATGGCGGACACATCGGACATTTTTGACACATTTTTGGGACCATTGTCATTTATACAGCGATCAGTGCTATTTAAATGCACTGATTCCTGTATAAATGACAGTTGTAGTGAAGGGGTTAACCACTAGGGGGAGGGGAGGGGTTATGGGCTCTGATGTGTGTGTGTTTTTTTACATTAGGGGGCGGGGCTGACGTCTGACGTCACTGATCGGCTTTCCCGATGACCGGGAACAGCCAATCAATGACAGGCAGAGTAGGAAGCGCGGGGAGAGGTTTGTTTACACAGACCTCTCCCCGTTCTTCAGCTCTGTGACCCGATCGCGGGACACCAGCGGCGATCGGGTCCGCTGGTCCCGCGGCCGGGGTCACGGAGCTCCCGACCGGGTCGGGAGCGCGCCGGCGCGCGCACGCGACCCACGGGCAGGCATTTAAAAGGGCCACGTACAGGTACGTGGTTTTGCCTGCCCGTGCCATTCTGTAGACGTATATCTACATGAGGCGGTCGGGAAGCGGTTAAAATGTAATAATAGCATACACATTACATAACATTATGAATTATGCTCCGATTACGAATCTACGAATGAATACGAATGCGTCCGAATTTCGAATAAACGAAAATTAAACTAACGAAAAAACGAATCAACGAAAAATAACTCTTACGAATGTAGGAATCGTTACGAATACGAACACCGACGACTTACGAATGTACGAATCGTTACGAATCAACGGAAACGAAAAAAACGAAACGAAAAAAAATCAAATTTTTTTCGGAAACGAAAAAAACAAAACTAAAATAAACAAATTTTTTTGTTGTGCACATGTCTAATAGTGAGGGTAGACTGAGGTGAGTAAGGAGGAGGAACAGAATTGCATCCCTTTTGTGTGGCTTTCAGGTGCCCTTGCTGAGGGGCTGAGTGGTGGGAGGTTAAATGCCTTGTCAAGCTTGTGGTACCCAAATGGTTGGGTGTTTTTGCCACACTTGATGTGCTTGAGACAAAGTTTGCAAAGTGCGATCGGCTGCACATGTGCTAAAAAAGGCCCAGACAGCTGAGCTGTGGGAAGTGGGCCGGGAGATAACAGCTCCACAATGTGATGGAATAGGGTGGCTGCTCTCTACTCTTCCATGATGGCTGCCTCATTGTGCTCACCCTCACTTTCCTCCTCTGCTCTATCCGGCATCTGTCAGTGACCTCATCAGCATCATCTCCTCCATCCTCATTATTACTGGAGACAACTTGGCAATACTCTGTGGCTGGGGGAACATGGCTGCCAATTTGTGTACCAGTGTTATCCCCTCTCTGTAGGCTCATGTTTAGACATGTGCACAACAAAAAAATGTGTTTATTTTCGTTTCGTTTTTTTCGTTTCCAAAAAAAATTAGTTTCTTTTCGTTTTGTTCGTTTCCGTTGATTCGTAACGATTCGTAAATATTCGTAAGAGTTATTTTTTCGTTGATTCGTTTTTTCGTTAGTTTAATTTTCGTTTATTCGAAATTCGGACGCATTCGTAACATTCGTAATCGGAGCATAATTCATAATTTTACGTAATGTGTATGCTATTATTACATTTTAAGACATTTTACGAATCTAAAAAAAAAAGTTACGAATCAACAAAAAAAAAAAAGTTACGAATGTACGAATTTTTTCGTTCAATCCATTCAAAGCACGTTAAGCAACGCCATTGTAAGAGACGTGAAAAATTACGAATCGGAAAAAAAAAAGTTACGAATCGAAAAATAAAGTTACGAATGTACGAATTTTTTCGTTCAGTCCATTCGAAGCACGTTAAGCAGTGCCATTGTAAGAGACGTGAAAAATTACGAATCGGAAAAAAAAAGTTACGAATCGAAAAAAAAAATAAAGTTACGAATGTACGAATTTTTTCGTTCAGTCCATTCGAAGCACGTTAAGCAACGCCATTGTAAGAGACGTGAAAAATTACGAATCGGAAAAAAAAAGTTACGAATCGAAAAATAAAGTTACGAATGTACGAATTTTTTCGTTCAATCCATTCGAAGCACGTTAAGCAGTGCCATTGTAAGAGACGTGAAAAATTACGAATCGGAAAAAAAAAGTTACGAATCGAAAAAATAAAGTTACGAATTTTTTCGTTCAATCCATTCGAAGCACGTTAAGCAACGCCATTGTAAGAGACGTGAAAAATTACGAATCGGAAAAAAAACTTTACGAATCGAAAAAAAAAAAGTTACGAATGTACGAATTTTTTTCGGTCAATCCATTCGAAGCACGTTAAGCAGCGCCATTTTAAAGGGACACGGAAAATTTTCCGATTCAACAAAAAAAAAAAGTTACGAATGTACGAATTTTTTCGTTCATTTTTGTTGTTCCTGTTTTTCGGATTTTCTTCATTCGCACATTTGTTGTTTCTAATTAGTTTTTTTCGGATTTTCGTTGTTTTTCAGGTCCGTTCGATTCGAACGATTCGTTAATCGGATTTGTTCATTCGTACGAAAACGAACGAACGAAAATAACGAGAAAAAAAAACGAAACGAATTGCACATGTCTACTCATGTTCCTACCTTCCTCAACCTCAAAACCAACATCTGAATCCAGTAATAGCCGTGCATCAAGGAGCAAGTGGCTGATGCTGTGTTCAAATAACTCAGCTGACTCCATGCCTGATACTGGGGCTATGGCAGGAATGGGTGTGGACAAGGAGGCAGGTTTAGCCACTCTGGCAGCTGCGGTGGACTGCGCACTAGTGTCTGCTTGGGTGATGGAGGAGGAGAAGGATAGTTTAGTAAGCCAGTCCACCACCTCCTCTGCATTGTGTGGCTGGAATGCACGGGCACCATCACTAAACAGAGGAAATGATGCCCTGCCTGAGGACTGACCACGTCCACCTTTGCCTGTGGACACCTACACTGCTAGCCCGCCTCACAGTGCCATGGGGACGTCTGCCTCTCCTTGTTGTCCTCCCAGACATGATGTGGGGGGGGGGGGGGGTGTCTTATTAACAAAATGTAATAAAGATGTGGAAATTTGTACTTGGATGCACTTTAACCACTTGCTTACTGGGCACTTAAACCCCCCTCCTCCTATCCAGACCAATTTTCAGCTTTCGGTGCTCTCACACTTTGAATGACAATTACTCCGTCATGCAACACTGAACCCAAATTATTTTTTGTCCTTTTTTTCCCACAAATAGAGCTTCTTTTGGTGGTATTTGATCACCTCTGGGTTTTTGATTTTTTGCGCTATAAATGAAAAAAAGAACGACAATTTTGAAAAAAAAAAACGCACTTTTCTTTGTTTCTGTGATAAAATTTAGCAAATTATTAATTTTTCTTCATAAATTTTGGCCACAATTTATACTGCTACGTATCTTTGGTAAAAATAACCCAAATTCGTGGATATTATTTGGTCTTTGTGAAAGTTAGAGAGTCCACAAACCGTGGTGCGAATGGTACAAAATTTATCACACCTGATGTACTGGTGGCCGATCTCATTTCTTGTGACACTGATGACAGATGGCACCGATACGTGGCATTGATGACAGATGGCACCGATACGTGGCATTGATGACAGGTGACACTGATAACAGATGGCACGCGACAACGACAGATGGCACTGATACGTGGCACTGATGACAGATGGCACTAATATGTGGCACTGATGACACATGACACTGATATGGCACTGATGACACGTGGCACTGACAGATGGCACAAATACGTGGTATTGATGACAGGTGACACTGATAACAGATGGCACGTGACACTGATGGCACGTGGCACTGATGACAGATGGCACTGATATGTGGTACTGATGACACATGGCACTATGTGGCACTGATGACACATGGCACTGATGACAGATGGCACTAATATGTGGTACTGATGACACATGGCACTATGTGGCACTGATGACACGTGGCACTGATGACAGATGGCACTTATACATGGTACTGGGGACAGGTTGCACTGGGGACAAATGGCACTGGGGACAGGTGGCACTGGGGACAGGTGGCAGTGGTGGCAGATGGCACATTATTATTTATACGCTGTCTCTGTGTGAGGAGGGAGAGCGGCGCTGACAGATGATCTCATATGTTTACATATGAGACCATCTCCCATTGGACACGCCGATAGCGCTGTAAACGGCCACTGTGACTGGCCGTTTACAGTGATCTGTGATTGGCTGTGTCCAAGGGACACGGCCAACACAGAATTTCCCTGCTGCTCGCTCGTGAGCGCGCACAGGGAATGAGGAAAGGGGAGGACGTCATATGACGTCCTCCCGGGAATTGACATCCGCGGCGAGGCCATCATGCGGCTATGGCCGGATGTCTAGTGGTTAATCAATGGAAAGTGGTGTTTGGTGTACTTTAACCTGAGTACTCACTACACTGACACACTACAATATACTGCTTTAAATGTGCAGTAACACACAGAAATATACAGCGTTAAACGTGCACTAATGCACTGAAATATACTGCAATATACGGCGTTAAATGTGCATTAACGTGCTGCAATATACTGCGTTAAATGTGCATTAATGTTCTGCAATATACTGCGTTAAATGTGCATTAACGTGCTGCAATATACAGCGTTAAATGTGCATTAATGTGCTGCAATATACAGCGTTAAATGTGCATTAACGTGCTGCAATATACAGCGTTAAATGTGCATTAACAAGCTGCAATATACTGCGTTAAACTCATGTTCGGGTCGAACCATTTGTCCATCCCTAGTTAGAAAGTAATTGATGAAAAAGGTGACAAATCTCCAAAATGAAGAGAATGTTCCGGCCCCGTAAGTTGGGGGAATGTTTTGATCCTGAAGGGGTTAATCTAGGTTTCCACACTATATATGTGTGTATCATCATCTGCTGGAGATAAAAGACGTCACAGTGACTATGGAGGAAGAGGACGGAACATGACGGGGGGTTACTGGGTGTAAAAAGAGGATAAGATCTTATTACCTCCTCAGCTGCCACTTCCAGCGATGTCTCCTCTCTGCTTCCGCCTGACTCCGACCTTTTGTCCTTCTCTTCGTTTTAATATCTGACATCACTTCCTGACTTCCATAGAGACTTGCTGTCTCTATGGTATAAGTGAGATCGCCACCTTGTGGAGCTCAGAGGAACTGCAGCCCCCGAGAAACGTCTCGTAGTGTGAACACGGCCTTGTGCTGTGTGTGTATGTACTGTATATCCTTATAGATGGGCTCATCTCCACTCCCACCAAGGTGTAGAGAAATACACTATATAACCAAAAGTATTGGGACACTTGTTTGACCATTCTTCTAGAAGGGCATTTGTGAGGTTAGGCACTGATGTTGGACAGGAAGGCCCGGTGGCTTGCAGTCGCCACTCTAATTCATCCCAAAGGTGTTTTATCGGGTTGAGGTCAGGACTCTGTGCAGGCCAGTCAAGTTCCTCCACCCCAAACTCGCTCATCCATGTCTTTATGGACCTTGCTTTGTGCACTGGTGGGCAGTCATGTTGGAACAGGAAGGGGCCGTCCCCAAACTGTTCCCACAATGCTGGGAGGACGAAATTGTCCAAAACGTCTTGGTATACTGACGCCTTATGAGTTCCCTTCACTGGAACTAAGGGGCCAAGCCCAACCCCTGAAAAATAACCCCACGCCATAATTCCCCTCCACCACATGATTTGGGCCAGTGCACAAAGCAAGGTCCATGAAGACATGGACAGGGGCGGACTGACCATTCGGCCACTCGGGCACTGCCTGAGGGCCCCGGGCCACTAGGGGGCCCCATCAAGGTTGCCAGCCTCAGTAAAACCAGGGACAGTATGTAAAAATTTGTGTTTTTTTTACATCTGTCTCTGAAATGTCCCTTACCGACATCCTTTTGGTCTAAAAATCCCAAGATTATAGCTGCCCCACCTCTCCAGTACCTTCTCAGTCAATAGAAACACGTCTGTGTATACTGTGTGTACATGTATGTGTATACTGTGTGTGTGTATACTGTGTGGCCCCATAATCTCCTATTGCCCGGGGGCCCCATTAGTTGTCAGTCTGCCCCTGGACATGGATGAGCAAGTTTGAGGTGGAGGAACTTGACTGGCCTGCACAGAGTCCTTACCTCAACCCGATAGAACACCTTTGTACGAAATACGAAATTTCATATTCGCAAACGAAATTTCGTACTTCCTCTTAGTGATTGGTGAACAATAGACAATAGACTTGTGTTATGTAACGTTAATACGTTTTCGGATAATTCGTTATTCGTAACGATATTAACGATTCGTACAAGATTCGTATTTCGTACGAATCCGAATTAAATTTCGTACACGAATTACGAATTTTTTTTTTATACGGAACGGAACGAAACAAAACAAATTTTTTGATGGCTCCCATGTCTAGTCCATCTACAGTGGGGATCAAAAGTTTGGGCACCCCAGGTAAAAATGTGTATTAATGTGCATAACGAAGCCAAGGAAAGATAGAAAAAATCTCCAAATGGCATCAAATTACAGATTAGACGTTCTTATAATATGTCAAAAAAAGTTAGATTTTATTTCCATCATTTACACTTTCAAAATTACAGAAAACAAAAAAAATGGCGTCTGCAAAAGTTTGGGCACCCTGCAGAGTTAACATCTTGTACTGCCCCCTTTGGCAAGTATCACAGCTTGTAAACGCTTTTTGTAGCCAGCCAAGAGTCTTTCAATTCTTGGTTGAGGTATCTTTGCCCATTCTTGTTACAAAAGTCTTCCAGTTCTTTGAGATTTCTGGGCTGTCTGTCACGCACTGCTCTTTTAAGGTCTATCCATAGATTTTCAATAATGTTGAGGTCAGGAGATTGTGAAGGTCAGTTTACGCCTCTTGATGTGATCCCCCGTGGATTTTGAGGTGTGTTTAGGATCATTATCCATTTGTAGAAGCCATCCTCTCTTAACTTCAGCTTTTTCACAGATGGCATCAAGTTACCATCCAAAATTTGCTAAAATGTTATTGAATCAATTTTTCCTTCTACTCGTGAAATGTTCCCTGTGCCACTGGCTGCAATACAACCCCAAAGCATGATTCATCCACCCCCATGCTTCACAGTTGGACATAGGTCCTTTTCATAAAATTCTGTGCCCTTTCTTCTCCAAACGTACCTTTGCTCATTCCGGCCAAAAAGTTCTATTTTAACCTCATCGGTCCACAGAACTTGTTTCCAAAATTCCTCAGGCTTGTCTATATGTTCATTTGCAAAGTACAAACCCTGATTTTTCTGGTGGGGACGTAGAAGAGGTTTTCTTCGGATGACTCTTCCATGAAGACCATATTTGTACAAGTATCTCTTTATAGTGGAATAGTGTACCACAACTCCAGTGTCTGCCAGATCTTTCTGGAGGGATCATGCAGTCAAACGCGGGTTTTGAATTGCTTTTCTCACAATCCTGCGAGCTGTTCTGTCCGATATTTTTCTTGGTCTTCCAGATCTTGCTTTAACTTCCACTGTTCCTGATGACTGCCATTTCTTAATTACATTCCGAACAGAGGATATTGATTCGTATTTCGTACAAATCCGAATTAAATTTCGTACACGGATTACGATTTTTTTTTTATACGAAACGGAACGAAACTAATTTTTTGACGGCTCCCATGTCTAGTCCATCTACAGTGGGGATAGAAAGTTTGGGCACCCCAGGTAAAAATGTGTATTAATGTGCATAACGAAGCCAAGGAAAGATGGAAAAATCTCCAAATGGCCTCATATTACAGATTAGACAGTTTTATAATATGTCAAAAAAGGTTAGATTTTATTTCCATCATTTACACTTTCAAAATGACAGAAAACAAAAAAATGGCATCTGCAAAAGTTTGGGCACCCTGCAGAGTTAATATCTCGTACTGCCCCCTTTGGCAAGTATCACAGCTTGTAAACGCTTTTTGTAGCCAGCCAAGAGTCTTTCAATTCTTGTTTGAGGTATCTTTGACCTTTCTTCCTTACAAAAGTCTTCCAGTTCTTTGAGATTTCTGGGCTGTCTGTCACGCACTGCTCTTTTAAGGTCTATCCATAGATTTTCAATAATGTTGAGGTCAGGAGATTGTGAAAGCCGTGGCAGAACCTTCAGTTTACGCCTCTTGATGTAATCCCCCCCGTGGATTTTGAGGTGTGTTTAGGATCATTATCCATTTGTAGAAGCCATCCTCTCTTTAACTTCAGCTTTTTCACAGATGGCATCAAGTTACCATCCAAAATTTGCTGAAATTTTATTGAATACATTTTTCCTTCTACTCGTGAATGTTCCCTGTGCCACTCGCTGCAATACAACCCCCAAAGCATGATTGATCCACCTCCATGCTTCACAGTTGGACAGAGCTTCTTTTCATTAAATTCTGTGCCCTTTCTTCTCCAAACGTACCTTTGCTCATTCCGGCCAAAAAGTTCTATTTTAACCTCATTGGTCCACAGAACTTGTTCCCAAAATGGCTCAGGCTTGTCTATATGTTCATTTGAAAAGTTCAAAGCCTGATTTTTGTGGTGAGGACGTAGACGAGGTTTTCTTCTGATGACTCTTCCATGAAGACCATATTTGTACAAGTCTCTCTTTATAGTGGAATAGTGTACCACAACTCCAGTGTCTGCCAGATCTTTCTGGAGGGATCATGCAGTCAAAAACGGGTTTTGAATTGCTTTTCTCACAATCCTGCGAGCTGTTCTGTCCGATATTTTTCTTGGTCTTCCAGATCTTGCTTTAACTTCCACTGTTCCTGATGACTGCCATTTCTTAATTACATTCCGAACAGAGGATATTGACATCTGAAAAGGCTTTGCTATCTTCTTATAGCCTTCTCCAGCTTTGTGAGCGTCAACTATTTTCAGTTTCAGTTTTCTAGACAACTGCTTTAGAAGAACCCATGGTGCTGATTGATGGGGCAAGGTCAGATGAGTCTGGCCATTTAAAACCTTTGAGATTGACATCACCTGGTCTTCCCAGACGATGATTGAGAACAATCCATGACACTGGCAGGTCTCAGCTTTGCAAAGGGGGCAGTACATGCTATAAATTCTGCAGGGTGCCCAAACTTTTGCAGACGCCATTTCTTTGTTTTCTGTAATTTTGAAAGTGTAAATGATGGAAATAAAATCTAACTTTTTTTGACATATAAGAATGTCTAATCTGTAATTTGATGCCATTTGGAGATTTTTCCATCTTTCGTTGGCTTTGTTATGCACATTAATACACATTTTTACCTGGGGTGCCCAAACTTTTGATCCCCACTGTAGTTCAACCAAAAAAAAAAAAAAAAAAAAATCATACAATCCCATATACACAATCCTTCACCCACAGTTGATCCAAAGGAAGGTGAAAAACCCCCAGCAAAGTATGATCCAATTTGCTACAGCAGGGGAAAAATATCCTTCCTGATCCCCCGAGAGGCAATCGGATTTTCCCCGGATCAACTTTACCTATAAATGTCGGTACCCAGTTATATTATGTACATTTAGGAAAGTATCCAGACCTTTCTTATAGCAATCTACTGAGTTAGCCAGAACCACCTCTGCAGGGAGTCTATTCCACATTTTCACAGCTCTTACTGTGAAGAAACCTTTCCGTGGAGATAAAATCTCTTTTCCTCCAGACGTAGAGCGCCCCCTTGTCCTCTGTGATGACCTTAAAGTGAATAACTCAACACCAAATTCACTATATGGACCCCTTATATATTTATACATGCTGATCATATCAAGAGAGAATAAATTCAGTTCCTCTAATCCAGGGGTCTCAAACTTGCGCCCCCCCCAGCTGTTGAAAAACTACAAGTCCCATGAGGCATTTCTAGGCTGACAGTTACAAGCATGACTCCATCAGGCAGAGGCATGATGGGACTTGTAGTTTCGCAACAGCTGGAGGGCCACTAATTGGAGACCCCTGCTTTAATCTTTCCTCATAGCTGAGCTCCTCCATGCATCTTATCAGTTTGGTTGCCCTTCTCTGCACTTTCTCCATTTCCCCGATATCCTTTTTGAGAACTGGAGCCCAAAACTGATCTGCATATTCCAGATGAGGTCTTACTAATGATTTGTACAGATGATGTCTCTCTCTCTGGAGTCCATCCCTCTCTTATACAAGAAAGGACTTTGCTGGCTTTGGAAACCGCAGCTTGGCATTGCATGTTATTATTGAGCTTATGATCTACCAAAACCCCACAGATCCTTCTCCACTATGGATCCCCCCAGATCCTTCTCCACTACGGATCCCCCCAGATCCTTCTCCACTACGGATCCCCCCAGATCCTTCTCCACTATGGATCCACCCCAGATCCTTCTCCACCACTATGGATCCCCCCAGATCCTTCTCCACTATGGATCCCCCCCAGATCCTTCTCCACTATGGATCCCCCCCAGATTCTTCTCCACTATGGATCCCCCCCAGATCCTTCTCCACTATGGATCCCCCCAGACCCTTCTCCACTATGGATCCCCCCAGATCCTTCTCCCCCAGATCCTTCTCCACTACGGATCCCCCCAGATCCTTCTCCACTACGGATCCCCCCAGATCCTTCTCCACCATTGACTCCCCCAGATCCTTCTCCACCAATGATTCCCCCAGATCCTTCCCCACCAATGACTGCCCCAGATCCTTCTCCACCAATGACTGCCCCAGATCCTTCTTCACCATTGACTCCCCCAGATCCTTCTCCACCATTGACTCCCCCAGATCCTTCTCCACCACGGACTCCCCCAGATCCTTCTCCACCATTGACTCCCCCCAGATCCTTCTCCACCATTGACTGCCCCAGATCCTTCTCCACCATTGACTCCCCCAGATCCTTCTCTACCATGGACTCCCCCAGATCCTTCTCCACCATGGACTCCCACAGATCCTTCTCCACCATGGACTCCCACAGATAATTCTCCACAATGGACTCCCCCAGATCCTTCTCCACCAATGACTCCCCTAGATCCTTCTCCACCAATGACTCCCCCAGATCCTTCTCCACCATGGACTCCCACAGATCCTTCTCCACCATGGACTCCCCCAGATCCTTCTCTACCATGGACTCCCACAGATCCTTCTCCACCATGGATACCCCCAGATCCTTCTCCACCAATGACTCACCCAGATCCTTCTCCACCAATGACTCCCCCAGATCCTTCTCCACTATGGATCCCCCCAGTTGTACTCCCCCTAGTATGTATGATGCATATTCTTAGCCCCCAAGTGCAGAACTTTACATTCATCAACATTAAACCTCATCTGCCACATAGTCGCCCAATTAGACAGAGAATTGAGTTCGGCTTGAAAAATTGGAGACCTCCTGTAAGGACGTTATTCCACTGCATAGCTTGGTGTCATCTGCAAATACAGAGATGGTACTTCTAATATCAGACCCAATATCATTTAAAAGTAATGGTCCCAGCACTAAACCTTGGGGTACACCGCTGGTAACCTTAGACCATTCAGAGTAATGCCCCGTAAACACGAGCAGAATTTCCGTCAGAAAAATCTTGGATGTTTTTTCCGATGGAATTCCGCTCAAGCTTGGCTTGCATACACACAAAAGTTCTCTGAACTTTCAACCGTCAAGAACGTGGTGACGTACAACACTACGACGAGCCGAGAAAATTAAGTTCAATGCTTCCGAGCATGTGTTGAATTGTTTCTGAGCATGCGTCTGAATTGCCACAGACGATCGGAATTTCCGATCGGAACTTTTTCCGTTGGAAAAATTGAGAACCTGCTCTCAATCTTTTGCTGGCCGAAATGCCGCAGCAAAAGTCCGATGGAGCCTACACACGGTCGCATTTTCCGACCAAAAGCTCACATCAGACTTTTGCTGACGGCATTTCCGACCGTGTGTACGGGGCATAAGAGTCATTAACCACTATTCTCTGAATTAGTTTTTTTTTAGCCAGTTTTCTATCCATTTACAAACTGATATTTCCAAGCCTGTAGACATTACCTTCCACATGAGCCGTGTGGGGAACTGTGTCAAATGCGTTTTCAAAATCCACGTCCACCGCCACCCCTCTGTCCAAGTATACCACATCCAAAGCCACCCTCTGGCCAAGTATACCACGTCCACCCCTCTGTCGAAGTATACCACATCCACCGCCACCCCTCTGTCCATGTATTCCACGTCCACAGCTACCCCTCTGTCCAAGTATAGCACATCCACCGCCACCCCTCTGTCCAAAGTATACCATGTCCACAGTCACCCCTCTGTCCAAGCATACCACATCCACCCTCTGTCGAAGTATACCACATCCACAGCCACCCTCTGTCCAAGTATACCACATCCAAAGCCACCCTCTGGCCAAGTATACCACGTCCATCCCTCTGTCGAAGTATACCACATCCACCGCCACCCCTCTGTCCATGTATTCCACGTCCACAGCTACCCCTCTGTCCAAGTATAGCACATCCACCGCCACCCCTCTGTCCAAGTATACCATGTCCACAGCCACCCCTCTGTCCAAGCATACCACATCCACAGCCACCCTCTGTCCAAGCATACCACATCCATCCCTCTGTCGAAGTATACCACATCCACCGCCACCCCTCTGTCCAAGTATACCACGTCCACCCCTCTGTCCAAGTATACCACATCCACCGCCACCCCTCTGTCCATGTATACCACGTCCACAGCTACCCCTCTGTCCAAGTATAGCACATCCACCGCCACCCCTCTGTCCAAGTATACCACATCCACAGCCACCCCTCTGTCCAAATATACCACATCCACAGCCATCCCTCTGTCCAAGTATACCACATCCACCGCCACCCCTCTGTCCAAGTATACCACGTCCACCCCTCTGTCCAAGTATACCATGTCCACAGCCACCCCTCTGTCCAAGTATAGCACGTCCACAGCCACCCCTCTGTCCAAGTATAGCACGTCCACAGCCACCCCTCTGTCCAAGTATAACATGTCCACAGCCACCCCTCTGTCCAAGGTTTTAATTACCTCCTCATAAAAAGAAGTCAGGTTTGTTTGACAACTTCTGTCTTTCATGAACCCATGCTGTCTGTTGCTTAAAATATTTTTTCCCAGCAAGAACTCGTCTATGTGGTCTTTTATTAATCTCTCCAGTATCTTCCCAACTATAGACGTTATACTAACAGGTCTATAGCTACTTGGTAAAGACTTTGATCCCTTTTAAATATAGGCACCACATTGGCCCTGCGCCAATCCAGTGATATCATTCCAGTCATTAACAAGTCCCTAAATATTAGAAACAATGGCTTTGAAACGACAGAGCTCAAATCTTTTAGGATCGGTGGGTGGATGCCATCTGGTCCAGGTGTTTTATCCACCTTTATTCTGTCTAAATATTTCTGGACCATATCACTTTTGAGCCTTTGTGGATCATTTGGGGCTGTGTCACTACCACCCCCATTATGGACACAAGCTCCCCCATGCTCATTTGTATACACGGAGCTAAAGAAAGTATTTAATACATTTGCCTTCTCTTTGTCCCCTGTCACCCACTCTAGATTATTTTGTAAAGGGCCTACATGCTCAGACCTGACCTTTTTACTATTAATATATTTGAGTTTTTTGGGGTTTGTCCTACTATCTTGCAATCCACCATTCCTTTTGAATTTTAGCATCCTTGATTTCCTTTTTACATATTCGGTTATATTCTTTGTATTTAAACGATGATAGTGTTCCTTCATTTTTATATTTTTTACGTTTTTTTCTTATTATTTATAGCTATTTTAACTTTGCTGCAGTGGGGTGCCAGTTGTGATCAAGATGAGGATGGCAGAGGGTAGGGTGTTAGCAAGGTTGCAATGGGGTGCCAGGTATGATGAGGATGACAGGGGGTGGGGTGTTATCAAGGTGGCAGCGTGGTACCAGGTGTGATGAAAATGAGGATGACAGGGGGTAGGTTGTTAGCAGGGTTGCAGTGGGGAGTCAGGTGAGCGGAGGATGAGAGGGGATAGCGTGTTAGCAAGGTGGCAGTGGGGTGAAAGGTATGAGGATGACAGGAGGTAGTGTGTTAGGAAGGTGGCAGTGGGGTGCCAGGTGGGAGGAGGATGAGAGGGAGTAGTGTGTTAGCAAGGTGGCAATGGGGTGCCAGGTGGAAGGATGACAGGGGGTAGTGTGTTAGCAACGTGGCAGGTAAGAGGATGACAGGGGGTAGTGTTAGCAAGGTGGCAGTGGGGTGCCGGGTGGGAGGAGAATGATAGCAGGTAGTGTGTTAGCAAGGTGGCAGGTAAGAGGATGACAGGGGGTAGTGTGTTAGCAAGGTGGCAGTGGGTTGCCAGGTGGGAAGATGAGAGGGAGTAGTGTGTTAGCAAGGTGGCAGTGGGGTGCCAGGTGGGAGGAGGATGAGAGGGGTAGTGAGTTAGCAAGGTGGCAGTGGGGTGCCAGGTGAGAGGAGGAAGAGAGGGGGTAGTGTGTTAGGAATGTGGCAGTGGGAGGAGGATGACAGGATGTAGTGTGCTAGAAAGCTGGCAGTGGGGTGCCAGGTGGGAGGATGAGAGGGATAGTGGGTTAGCAAGGTGGCAGCGGGCTGCTAGGTGGGAGGAGAATGAGAGGGGGTAGTGGGTTAGGAAGGTGGCAGTGGGGTGCCAGGTGAGAGGAGGATGAGAGGGGGTAGAGGATTAGGAAGGTGGCAGTGGGGTGCCAGGTGAGAGGAGGAAGAGAGGGGGTAGTGTGTTAGGAATGTGGCAGTGGGAGGAGGATGACAGGATGTAGTGTGCTAGAAAGCTGGCAGTGGGGTGCCAGGTGGGAGGATGAGAGGGGTAGTGGGTTAGCAAGGTGGCAGCGGGCTGCCAGGTGGGAGGAGAATGAGAGGGGGTAGTGGGTTAGGAAGGTGGCAGTGGGGTGCCAGGTGAGAGGATGAGAGGGGACAGAGGGTTAGGAAGGTGGCAGCGGGGTGCCAGGTGGGAGGAGGATGAGAGTTGGTAGTGTGTTAGGAAGGTGGCAGTGGGGTGCCAGGTGAGAGGAGGATGAGAGGGGGTAGAGGGTTAGGAAGGTGGCAGCAGGGTGCCAGGTGGGAGGAGGATGAGAGTTGGTAGTGTGTTAGGAAGGTGGCAGTGGGGTGCCAGGTGGGAGGAGGATGAGAGGGGCGAGAGAGAAAAGGCACGTAAAGAGAGAATGAAGGATCACAAACATGAAAAAGGAAAACAACACAATTTTTGCACAAATCTGTTTTAATTTTCTGAATTTAGAAATCGGGAAATAAATGTATTTATAAAAGTTTGGAAATATCGATTCCCTCGTATGGAGGTCCGCCGGCTGGAACTGATGTGCGGGGGTGTCATCTTCCCTCGTATGGAGGTCCGCAGGCTGGAACTGATGTGCGGGGTGTCATCTTCCCTCGTATGGAGGTCCGCAGGCTGGAACTGATGTGCGGGGGTGTCATCTCCTTTATGGCAATCACTGCTTCTTGAAATCTAAGAGTCCTCCTGCAGTTATGGGAGGCGGAGCTTCCATCCATCAAGATGTGACCTCCCACCCACTGTGTTCTTTTTAGTTACTGGGCATGGAGGAGGAGGGAGGAGGAGGGGGGAAGAGAAGGAGGAGGAGGGGGGAGGAGGAAGGAGAGGAGGAGGAGGAGGAGGAGGAGGAGGAGGAGGAGGAGGAGGAGGAGGAGGAGGGAGGGAGGAGGGAGAGGGAGGGAGGAGGGGGAGGGAAGAGGAGGAGGAGGAGAGAGGGAGGAGGGAAGGAAGGAGAGAAGGAGGGAGGGGGAGGAGGGAAGAGAAGGAGGAGGAGAGGGAAGAGAAGGAGGGAGGAGGGAGGAGGGAGGAGGAGAGAGGAGGAGGAGGAGGGAGGAGGGAGGGAGGAGGGAAGAGAAGGAGGAGGGGGGAAAGAGGAAGAAGGAGGAGGAGGAGGAGGAGGGGAGAAGGAAGGAGGAGGAGGAGGGAAGGAGGAGGAGGGGAGGGAGGAGGGAGGAGAGAAGGAGGAAGGAGGAGGAGGAGGGGAGGGAGGGAGGGAAGGAGGAGGGAAGGAGGAGGAGGAGGAGGAGGAGGAGGAGGAGGAGGGGGAGGAGGAGGAGGAGGAAGGAGGAGGAGGGGGGAAGAGAGGAGGGGAGGAGGGAGGAGGGAGGAGAGAGAAGGAGGAGGAGGGAGGAGGAGGGAAGAGAAGGAGGAGGAGAGGGAGGAGGAGGGAGGAGGAGGAGGAGGAGGGAGGGAGGGAGGAGGAGGAGGAGGAGGAGGAGGAGGAGAAGGAGGAGGGGGGGAGGAGAGAGGAGGAGGAGGAGGAGGAGGAGGGAGGGAGGAGAAGGAGAGGAGGAGGGAGGAGGGAGGGAGGAGGGCGGGAGGAGGGAAGAGAAGGAGGAGGAGGCGGGAGGAGAGGAGGAGGGGAGGAGGAGGAGGAGGAGGAGGAGAGGAGGAGGAGGAGGAGGAGGAGGAAGGGGAGGGGGAGGGAAGAGAAGGAGGAGGAGGAGGGAGGGAGGAGGGAGGAGGAGGAGGGAGGGAGGGAGGGACTGGGCTGTCATATAAGATCTGTACATGCCCCAAATGTGTGATGTCATACCATGTGACCTGAATAGCTCAGTGCAAACAGGAAATGTTCTCTCCAGCAATAGAGACCAAACTGAGCATGTGCAGCCCGACTACACTCGCTGTGTCTTATCCAGACTTGTCCAGTGTGACGGTGCAGAAGGGGGGAGGATCTGTGCATACAGGATCAAACAGCCTTTTCCCACAATATAGAGGATTAACCCATTAAGTTCCACAGTCATTATAACAAGCATGCTATTCTGTTACTGTTCAGTCTCTATACAACAAAATTTACTTTAAGGACTCCATTTTTATTTGCTTTATTTTCTTTTTTTGTTCTTCTTCCCCACACGAGAGCTGTGATTGTCCAGCAACATTCATATAGAAGACATTTCCCGCACTCACTAATACACCTCGAGGGTTGTGTGGGACCCCCTGATGTACAGGAAGACAGGACTTCAGTGAGGAACAATTCCCTCACTCAGGGCAGGGAAGTGGCTTCTCCCCCCGTGTGAGATCTCTGATGTGCATATAAATGCGACCTCCGTGAAAAACATTTCCCGCACTCGGGACAGGAATACGGCTTCTCCCCCGAGTGAGACCTCTGATGTGTGAGAAGTTGGGCTTTTTCTACAAAGCATTTCCCGCACTCCGAACAGGAATACGGCTTCTCCCCCGTGTGCGATCTCTGATGTCTGGAAAGATGGGCTATCTGCGAAAAACATTTCCCGCACTCAGGGCAGGAATACGGCTTCTCGCCCGTGTGCGATCTCCGATGTCTGTAAAGGCTGGACTTCTGCGAAAAACATTTCCCGCACTCAGGACAGGAAAATTGCTTCTCCCCCATGTGAGACCTCTGATGTGTGACAAGGTCTGATTTCATTGCAAAACATTTCCCGCACTCAGAACAGGAATACGGCTTCTCGCCCGTGTGCGATTTCTGATGTCTAAAAAGACTGAACTTCAATGAAAAAGATTTCCCGCACTCAGAACAGGAAAATTGCTTCTGCTCTGTGTGAGACTTCTGATGTGTGACAAGGTCTGAATTTACGGCGAAACATTTCCCGCACACAGAACAGGAAAATGGCTTCACCTCTATGTGAGACCTGTGATGTTTGAGAAGGCGGGATTTTACTGCAAAACATTTCCCGCACTCAGAGCAGGAATACGGCTTCTCACCTGTGTGCAATTTCTGATGTAAAGAAAGACTGAACTTCAACGAAAAACATTTCCCACACACAGAACAGTAAAATGGCTTCACCTCCATGTGAGACCTCTGATGTTTGGCAAGGTCTGAACTTGCTGCAAAACTTTTCTCGCATTTAGAACAGGAATACGGTTTCTCACCTGTGTGACATCGCTGATGTATAGAAAGACTGGACTTGAATGAAAAACATTTCCTGCACTCAGGACAGGAATACGGCTTCTCCCCCGTGTGAGACCTCTGATGTGTGTAAAGATGGGCTCTCTGTGAAAAACATTTACCGCACTCAGGACAGGAATGCGGCTTCTCCCCCGTGTGAGATCTCTGATGTCTAAAAAGACTGGACTTCAATGAGAAAGATTTCCCGCACTCAGAACAAAAAAATTGCTTCTCCTCCGTGTGAGACTTCTGATGTGTGGCAAGTTCTGATTTCATTTCAAAACATTTCCCGCAATCGGGACAGGAATGCGGCTTCTCACCGGTGTGCAATTTCTGATGTCTGTTAAGACCGAACTTCCCTGAAAAACATTTCCCACACTCAGAACAAGAATACGGCTTTTCTTCTGTGTGCGATGTCTGGTGTGTGTAAAGATTGAACTTCCGTGAAAAACATTTCCCGCACTCGGGACAGGAATACGGCTTTTCCCCGTTTGGCTTCTCTCCTGTGTGAGATCTTTTATGCGCATTGAGACGGCATTGAAAACGGAAACACTTCCCGCACTCAGTACAGGAAAACGTCTTATCTGTTGGAAGGACGGCACCATCCCGCACAGTCTGAGGTTCCTCAGGATAAGAGGAATACGATGGTCCGGCACCATCCCGCACAGTCTGAGGTTCCTCAGGATGAGAGGAATACGATGGTCTGGCACCGTCCCGCACAGTCTGAGGTTCCTCAGGATAAGAGGAATACGATGGTCCAGCACCGTCCCGCACAGTCTGAGGTTCCTCAGGATAAGAGGAATACGATGGTCCGGCACCGTCCCGCACAGTCTGAGGTTCCTCAGGATAAGAGGAATACGATGGTCCGGCACCGTCCCGCACAGTCTGAGGTTCCTCAGGATAAGAGGAATACGATGGTCCGGCACCGTCCCGCACAGTCTGAGGTTCCTCGGGATAAGAGGAATACGATGGTTCGGCACCGTCCCGCACAGTCTGAGGTTCCTCAGGATAGGAGGAATACGATGGTCCGGCACCGTCCCGCACAGTCTGAGGTTCCTCAGGATCAGAGGAATACGATGGTCCATCTACACTGTGTGGTGCCGGATGGACATTTGAGGTAGTCGGGTTTTCTCCTGGACTATACTGTGTGATGTCCTCATCTTCTACTTTACAGTCTGGAGACAAAGTGAGACAATCCTCTGAGGTTTTCCTCATCTCCCGTCCATCTACTAAAATAGAAATACAAAGATTATTACTAGACATGAGCACATCCTGCAGAGAAGTTATTGCCCTGCTTAGCTTAGTATCATCTGCAAATACAGAGATTGAACTGTTTCCCCCATACCCATCCTCCAGATCGTTTATGAACAAATTAAATAGGATTTGGCCCAGCACAGAACCCTGGGGGACCCCACTACCCACCCCGACCATTCCGAGTACTCCCCATTTATCACCACCCACTGAACTCATCCTTGTAGCCATTTTTCAATCCATGTACACACCCTATGGTCCATGCCAACACCCCTTATTTTGTACAGTAAACGTTTATGGGGAACTGTGTCAAATGCTTTTGCAAAATCCAGATACACCACGTCTACGTGCCTTCCTTTATCTAGATACACCACGTCTACGGGCCTTCCTTTATCTAGATACACCACGTCTACGGCCTTCCTTTATCTAGATACACCACGTCTACAGGCCTTCCTTTATCTAGATACACCACGTCTACGGGCCTTCCTTTATCTAGATACACCACGTCTACGGGCCTTCCTTTATCTAGATACACCACATCTACGGGCCTTCCTTTATCTAGATACACCACGTCTACGGGCCTTTCTTTATCTAGACACACGACGTCTACGAGGCTTCATTTATCTAGATACACCACATCTACGCATCTACGGGCCTTCCTTTATCCAGATACACCACGTCTACGGGCCTTCCTTTATCTAGACACACCACGTCTACGGGCCTTCCTTTATCCAGATACACCACGTCTACGGGCCTTCTTTATCTAGATACACCACGTCTACGGGCCTTCTTTTATCTAGATGGCAACTCACCCCCTCATAGAAGGTTAGTAGATTGGTTTGGCAAGAACGATTCTTCATGAATCCATGCTGATTACTGCTGATGATACTGTTCTCATTACTAAAATCTTGTATATAGTCCCTTATCATCCCCTCCAAAGAGCTTACATACTATTGATGTTAGGCTGACTGGTCTGTAATTCCCAGGGATGTACTTTGGGCCCTTTTTTTAAATATCGGTGCTACATTGGGTTTTCTCCAATCAGCTGGTACCATTCCAGTCAGTAGACTGTCAGTAAAATTAGGAACAATGGTCTGGCAATTACCTGACTGAGTTCCCCAAGTACCCTCGGGTGCAAGCCATCTGGTCCCGGTGATTTATTAATGTAAAGTTTCCCAAGTCTAATTGTAATTCTGTCCTCTGTTAGCCATGGAGGTGCTTCCTGTGATGTGTCATGAGGATAAACACTGCAGTTTTGGTTACTGATTGTGTTAATTTCTAAACCCCACAAAGACCCACTAAAATGTGACCCGTATCGCCCTATTTCATTAACCACTTCCTTTCCGGGCTATAGCCGAACAACGGTTCTGTTGTTCTGGGAGGGCGTCCATGGACGTCCTCTCAGAACCACGCCTCACGTACGCCCCCCCTGGGGGTGCACATCCGGCACGCTCTGCCAGATCGTGGAGTCCTTTGGGCACAGCCAATCACAGACCATGGTATTCACAGCTGATCGCAGTGCAAAACAGACTTGCCGGTCATCGGCAGCACTTTCCTCACAGTACCGGGAGAGGAGAGCCGGTAACCGGCCAGTTTAAAAAGAGGATATCTACACTAATAATCAGGGCAGCCACAACAGTGCTGACAATCAGTGCCCACCCGCCCATAGAGGGTGCAGGGGCACCGCCCCATAGAACTATTCATAAAAATAAAACAAAAAAAAAATAACAATATAAAAAAACAAAAATGGACCTTTAAGTGTGTGCAGGGCACCGGACACACAGCTGCTATGGGAAGCATGACGAGTGTGCAATCACGTGAATGCAAACAAGAAGCTCTATTGGCTTCCTGTGGAAAGTCCTTGGGGCGCAGAGCTCTGTGCCCTGAACACTCCCCCTATAGCATTGTTCACTGCTGTGGTGTGCGATTGGCGGGTCCGGTGACTTCCCTTCTGGTTTCTCTGACTTATCCTCTGATGGGGACATCTGGATGTAAAGGGGGGACTCTGATGGGGGACATCTGGATGTAAAGGGGGGGACTCTGATGGGGGTGGATGACAGGCGACTTGTGTGAGAGCTGCGAGTACGAGAGGGACATCTGCTGTAAGTTGGGGCTCTGATGGGAACATCTGCTGTAAAAGGGGGACTCCGATGGGGACATCTGGATGTAAAGAGGGGACTCTGATGGGGACATCTGCTGTAAAGAGGGGACTCTGATGGGGACATAAGAGCCCATTATGAGGGTGTGGTTTGAGGACCTCACCGCGTTAGGTGAAGTGCCCTCAAGTTACACTGAGACTGATGCTTGGGGGCATCTGCAGTGAATATTTGTATTCAATGCTGGATTGATTTTTAACCATGTGAGTGCTTTTCTATCTTATCCATGTAATACATAGAATAGTGAGCACTATGTAGTCTCTTTATCTCTTCTTGAGTATATTCAGACAAAGAGTACATGGCAACTTAAAGAGGCTGCATTTGATGGGCACTGATGAGGCTGCATTTGATGGGCACTGGTGAGGCCGCATTTGATGGGCACTGATGGGGGTGCATTTGATGGGCACTGATGGGGGTGCATTTGATGGGCACTGGTGAGGCCGCATTTGATGGGCGATGGTGAGGATGCATTTGATGGGCGCTGGTAAGGTAGCATTTGATGGGCACTGGTGAGGCCGCATTTGATGGGCGCTGGTGAGGCCGCATTTGATGGGCGCTGGTGGGGGTGTATTTGATGGGCACTGGTGAGGATGCATTTGATGGGCACTGGTGAGGCCGCATTTGATGGGCACTGGTGAGGGTGCATTTGATGGGCACTGATGGGGGTGTATTTGATGGGCGATGGTGAGGCTGCATTTGATGGGCGCTGGTAAGGCTGCATTTGATGGGCGCTGGTGAGGCCGCATTTGATGGGCACTGGTGGGGCCGCATTTGATGGGCACTGGTGAGGCCGCATTTGATGGGCACTGGTGAGGCCGCATTTGATGGGCACTGGTGAGGCCGCATTTGATGGGCGCTGGTGAGGCCGCATTTGATGGGCACTGCTGGGGGTGTATTTGATGGGCGATGGTGAGGCCGCATTTGATGGGCGCTGGTGAGGCCGCATTTGATGGGCACTGATGGGGGTGTATTTGATGGGCGATGGTGAGGCCGCATTTGATGGGCGCTGGTGAGGGTGCATTTGATGGGCGCTGGTGAGGCCGCATTTGATGGGCGCTGGTGAGGCCGCATTTGATGGGCGCTGGTGAGGCCGCATTTGATGGGCGCTGGTGAGGGTGCATTTGATGGGCGCTGGTGAGGCCGCATTTGATGGGCACTGGTGAGGCCGCATTTGATGGGCGCTGGTGAGGCCGCATTTGATGGGCACTGATGGGGGTGTATTTGATGGGCGCAGGTGAGGCCGCATTTGATGGGCGCTGGTGAGGCCGCATTTGATGGGCACTGATGAGGCTGCATTTGATGGGCACTGTGAGGCTGCATTGATCTCTTGTATCATGTCTGCAATCTCTGACCATCTCCTGTAGTATGTCTGCAGTATGTCTGCAGGCTCTAACAGACTCTCTAACAGAGGCCCTCTCCTTGTCCATTAGAGAGACCCCCCTCCAGGTCCCAATAGAGTACTCTGCTTCTCTTCCAGTATTTTGTTTATTAAGAGTTCTTGGGAGGATCCCAGGGTAAGCATCTCTGCGTTTGTGCCATTGCTATAGAAACATTTGTATAGGGGAGTAAGATGACTACACCCTTGTGGAGGCACCAGAAATATTTCTGCACCCAGGCGTCTGTGACCGTAGGTTAGGCCCTGTATGAGGGTATTGCAGATTGGCGCACTGTCAGCTTATTGTCTGTGACACGAGAAGGGTGGATTTGCGGCACATTCATGTTTCTGCATTAAGTAGATATAATATATTTTATGTTTGAACACAGAGCATATAGTGCAGGGGTCAGGAGTATGTAATGTACAACATAGAGTATATAGTGCAGGGGTCAGGAGTATGTAATGTACAACATAGAGTATATAGTGCAGGGGTCAGGACTCATAATATTGGTATTCAGTAATCATTAGTGGATGAAATTATTACTGGAGACAAGTTGCAGAGGTCGCACCCCGCTGCCTCCCATCTCCTGAGACGGCACTCAGTGACTTGGGTCTGAGACTATACAGACATATCCCTCCACCCGACACAACCAGCAAATAACAGAGCAAGTAACCCGGGAGAATTGTTCTGTCAGAGGTCTTGCTAGACCCGGGCATGGGGCAGAAGACCCAAGGTACATACCCCAGGTGATTAGGTCCAGCAATGTCTATGGTGAAAATGAACATTTTGCTGCCAGCTGAACCCCAGAATCTCCATAAATCCAGTCTAGATACATAAATTGTGTCGGCAGCACAGAGAAGGAAGATTATCCGAGAGAAATACAGGAATACAGGACGGGGAACACAGCTCAGGAAAGTGACCAGGGGATTACAGGCTGATATCACCCAGTCCCCGCCCCACTCTGGACCAATCAGTGAGCAGTATGGGTGGAGGAATAGATTTAGTGTTAATGACCCACCTGTGCTGATCTCTGTAGGAGTGTCCTCCTCTATAAATGTCCCCGTTATTCCATCCTCCTCCATAGACTGCTGATCATCCCTCACATACCTCTCTTCTTCTTCTTCTGATTTAACCTCAAATTCTATATCGATTGGATCTCCACTCTAAACCAAGAGAATGAGAGAAAATAACATCTGTAAGATAGAAGCTTACATACAAAATACACACATCTCCATGAGTCCATGTTCTAGATCAGGGGTCTTCAAACTACGGCCCTCCAGTTGTTCAGGAACTACATTTCCCATCATGCCTAGTCACGTCTGTGAATGTCAGAGTTTTACAATGCCTCATGGGATATGTAGTTCTGCAACAGCTGGAGGGCCGTAGTTTGAGGATCCCTGGTCTAGATGCTTCATCCCACCAACCTTGTAACAGTGGGGGATGGTGTGATCTTCCTGTGTGGAATCCCGGGAATACAGAGGACGGGGACATCTCTCTGGTGGGTTCCTGGTATTTGGTGGCTCCATCATATCCTTGTGTCCTTCTGAAAACTCCTCCATCACCCCATACTCCTCATCCTCCTCTTTATACTCTTCTTTAACAAGATTATACTTGCCGTTTTCATTCTGAAAGATGTAATAAAACATTAATTTCAACAAACACGATTGTATAACAATTGTAACTACCAATAATTGTTCCTCATCTACCTGATGATGGTGGGGGATGGTGTGACCTTCCTGTGTGGAATCCCGGGAATACAGAGGACGGGGACATCTCTCTGGTGGGTTTCTGTAGCTGGATGACTCCACCATGGTGTCCTGGTACAGATCTTTGTGTTCTTCCTCCATCACCCCATCCTCATCATCCTCCTCTTTTATCTCTTCTTTCACCTCAACTTTAGAACCTCTCAGGTTTCCACTCTGAATATATAATAAAAATGACATCAATGGTAACAATGCAGATAATGTACAGATCCTAATGATACTATCAGTGATTGTTCCTCATCTACCTGATGATGGTGGGGGATGGTGTGATCTTCCTGTGTGGGATCCCGGGAGTACAGAGGACGGGGACATCTCTCTGGTGGGTTCCCATTACTGGATCCATCTGTAGGAAACACACACACTGACTGAATACATTGTTTCTATGTGTTTATCAGATGATGGGGGATCTAGGTGGAGCCTCCGTACTGCTCTCTCCTTTACAATAAAGTCTCCTCTTACCCGGTGATGTGAGGGGCGGCTGATTGTCCATCATGACGTCCTTGTAGAGATCCTTGTGTCCTTCTAAATACTCCCACTCCTCCATGGAGAAATAGACAGTGACATCCTGACACCTTATAGGAACCTGACACACACAATGATACAGTCACCATCCAGATACATCCCTTGTGTTCAACCTTCACAGAAATCAGGAATAGTTATTATCCCTCTTCTATATAAAGCTTATAAAATACAAACATTTGCATTATAAATCCCCCCCCCCCCCCCCCCCCACCATTCCATATTATTGTATAATCTGTTACTATAGACTGATGAGGTGAGAAGGTGATTGATGGGAAAGTCTCCAAAATGAAGAGAATGTTCCGGCCCCGTAAGTGGGGGAATGTTCTGCCCCTGAAGGGGTTAATCTAGGTTTCCACACTATATATGTGTGTATCATCATCTGCTGGAGATAAAAGACGTCACAGTGACTATGGAGGAAGAGGACGGACATGACGGGGGGGGGGGGGGGGGGGGGGGGGGGTGTGGGGGGGGTTACTGGGTGTAAATAGAAAATAAGATCTTATTACCTCCTCTGCTGCCTCTTCCAACGATGTCTCCTCTCTACTTCCTCCCGACTCACCTCTCACCCGGAACTTCCTATTTATCCCTGACATCACTTCCTGTCTTCCATAGAGATTTGCTGTCTCTATGGTATAGGTGAGATCACCACCTTGTGGAGCTCAGAGGAACTGCAGCCCCGAGAAACATCTCTTATGCCACGCACACACGGTCGGAATTCTCGTCGGAAAAAGCTCTGATGGTTTTCCCGTCGGAATTCCGACGGAATTTCGCTCAAACTGTCTTGCCTACACACGGCCACACCAAGTTCCGACGGTCAGTAACACAGCGGCATAAAACACGTTCGACAGCACTATAGAAGGGAAGTTTAATGCTTCCGATCATGCGTTGAATTGTTTCCGAGCATGCGTCGGAATTTTCCGTGTCGGAATTGCATACACACAATTGGAAAATCCGATAGAAAGGTTTTCCGTCGGAAAAATTGAGAACAGGTTCTCAATCCAAAGTCCCTAGGAAATTCCGACAGAAAAAGACCGATGGGCGTACACACGGTCGGAAAATCCGATGAAAAGCTCCCATCAGACTGTTTCCATTGGAAATTCCGACCGTGTGTACGCGGCATTAGTGTGTACGCGGCATTAGTGTGAACACGGCGTTGTGCTGTGTGTGTATGTACTGTATATCCTTATAGATGGGGTCATCTCCACTCCCACCAAGGGGGATACACATAGATTATATATCCAAAAGTATTGGGACGCCTGCCTTTACACACACGTGAACTTTAATGGCATCCCAGTCCTAGTCCGTAGGGTTTAATATTAGGTTGTCCTATAACAGCTTCAACTCTTCTGGGAAGGCCGTCCACAAGGTTTAGGAGTGTGTCTATGGGAATGTTCGACCATTCCTTCCAGAAGCACATTTGTGAGGTCAGGCACTGATGTTGGACGAGAAGGCCTGGCTCGCAGTCTCCGCTCTAATCCATCCCAAAGGTGATCTATGGGGTTGAGGCCGGTCAAGTTCCTCCACCCCCAAACTCGCTCATCCATGTCTTTATGGACCTTGCTTTGTGCACTGGTTCGCAGTCATGTTGGAACAGGAAGGGGCCGCCCCAAAACTGTTCCCACAAAGTTGGGTATGCTGACGCCTTAAGAGTTCCCTTCACTGGAACTAAGGGGCCAAGCCCAACCCCTGAAAAAAAAAAAAACCCACACCATAATCCCCCCTCCCCCACACCATAATTCTCCCTCTACCAAATGTTTTGGACCAGTGCACAAAGCAAGGTCCATAAAGACATGGAATAGCGAGTTTGGGGTGGAGGAACTTGACTGACCTTCACAGAGTCCTGACCTCAACCCACTAGAACACCTTTGGGATGAATTAGAGTGAAGACTGCGAGCCACCGAGCCTTCCTGGCCAACATCAGTGCCTGACCTCACAAATGCTTCTGGTCAAACATTCCCATAGACACCGTCCTAAACCTTGTGGACAGCCTTCCCAGAAGAGGTGAAGCTGTTATAGCTCCAAAGGGCCAACTCAATATTCAATATTGAACCCTCAGCACTAAGACTGGGATGACATTAAGCACTTGCTTACAGGGCACTTAAACCCCCCTTCCTGCCCAGACCAATTTTTTCAACTTTCGGCGCTCTCACACTTTGAATGACAATTGCGCGGTCGTGCAACGCTGTACCCAAATTACATTTTTATCATTATTTTCACACAGATAGAGCTTTCTTTTGGTGGTATTTAGTCACTGTTGTCGAACAAAAACGAAACAAAAAAGACCCCAAAATTCGAAAAAATAAAAAAAAAACTGTTTCATAGTCTGTTATAAAATTTTGAAAACGGGTCATTTTTCTCCTTCATTGATGAGGCGGCACTGATGGGCACTGATAAGGTGGCACTAATGGCACTGGTAGGTGACACTGATGGGCATTGATAGAGGCACTGTTGGGCAAAGGTAGGTGGCAATGTGGGCACTGGTAGGTACAGATGAGGCAGCTGCGGCTCTCTGTGTGAGGTACCGATGTCCCTCTGGCCCTCTGTTCCCGTCACGAAAATAACCATTACCGATCTTCTGTTTACATCACGTGATCAGCTGTCATTGGCTGACATGGTAATGGGCCGGGATCAACCCCTTACTCCGACCTGTGATCAGCCGGGTCTCATAGACTCAGTGATGACAGAGCGCCCCACAGGGGGCGCCGCAGGCAGCTAATGCACGGGAGGATGTCGTATGACGGGCCTCCCGGCAATTAAGGCCCACACTGTAGCCGTCATTCCGCTATAGCGCGGGCGGGAGGTGGTTAAAGTTTATGTGTGTGTAAAGGCAGGCACATAAACTTCAAAGGTCCCAATACTTTTGATAACATAGTGTGTAATACTGTCTAGTCCAGCCGTTCTCAGGCGGCGTTCCTTCAAAGGTGTAAATAGAAAATAATATCTTATTACCTCCTCTGCTGCCACTTCCAGCGATGTCTCCTCTCTACTTGTCCCTCATGGATCTTCCTATCTTTATCTAAGATCACTTCCTGTCTGCACCTGACATCACTTCCTGTCTTCCATAGAGACTACCTGTCTCTATGGTATAAGTGAGATCAACACCCGAGAAACGTCTCGTAGTGTGAACACGGCCTTGTGCTGTGTGTGTATGTACTGTATATCCTTATAGATGGATCTCCACTCCCACCAAGGGGGAGAGAAATATATTACTGCCTAGTCCAGCATTTCCCAGCCAGGGTTCCTCCAAAGGTTTTTTTAGGGGTCTCTTGAGCAATGAACAATTTCTGTCTCTCAGTAACAACTGACATCAATGACCTGTTAGGGTGGCGGTCAGGGCTGACCCTACCATGGGTCCCAGATAGGGTGACCACATTTCCAAACTGCCATTCAGGGACACCCCCCCCCCCCCCCAAAAAGATGATTTTTGACATATTATTTTCCAGATTTTTGGGGCAGGGGCATATGAAAACAGTGGGCCTGTGTACAAGATCAAAAGTGGGCCCTAGGCATCAAGAACAAACAACAATATGGTGCGCAAAGCGCGTCGTGGTGAACAGAGGACATGTTTTAAATTGCGCTAAATATTGGCTTAAAGGGGGTGTTGTTAATATAGTGCAGAATGTAGTAATGTTAAATAGGGAATGCAGAGTGTATGGTGGTGAGTAGTATGTACAGGAGAGGAGTGCGGAATGTATGGTGGTGGGTAGTATGTACAGGAGAGGAGTGCGGAGTGTATGGTGGTGAGTAGTATGTACAGGAGAGGAGTGCGGAGTGTATGGTGGTGAGTAGTATGTACAGGAGAGGAGTGCGGAGTGTATGGTGGTGAGTAGTATGTACAGGAGAGGAGTGCGGAGTGTATGGTGGTGAGTAGTATGTACAGGAGAGGAGTGCGGAGTGTATGGTGGTGAGTAGTATGTACAGGAGAGGAGTGCGGAGTGTATGGTGGTGAGTAGTATGTACAGGAGAGGAGTGCAGAGTGTATGGTGGTGAGTAGTATGTACAGGAGAGGAGTGCGGAGTGTATGGCAGGGGTGGGTAATATTTACAGGAGAGGAGTGCGGAGTGTATGGCAGGGGGGTAATATGTACAGGAGAGGAGTGCTGAGTGTATGGCATTGGGTAGTTAGTGGAGAGAGGAGGAAGAGGAGTGCAATACCACCTCTGTCAGGCACTGCTATAACACCTTGGTGGTGGGGCACTCCGAAGGATGTAAGGGGGCACTCTGGAGGCACTAAGAGGATCCCTGTAGGTTGGAAGGGGGATGTAAGGGGGCACTCTTAGTCAGAGCCCCCTTACATCCTTCGGGGTGCCCCCTTACATACTCTGGAGTGTGCCTTACATCCTCCTCCAGAATTGCCCTGAATCTCTAGCAAAGTTCCCAGGATTCCAGACAGTACAATTGTCCCCTCAATAGCAGCCAGTTTGTCTTTAGGGAAGGGGGCAAGTTGTCAAAGAATACTTGCAGTGATTTTGGGGGATAAGAGCATGTTGTATTTGCTAATGGGCACACTTTGGGAGGGGAGAGAAATTGTGCTGGAAGGGGGGGTTGAATAAAAAATTCTGAGCCCCCCAGCACAATTTCTCTCCCCTCCTAAAGTGCCCCCTAGCACATACAACATGCTCTTATCCCCCAAAATCACTGCAAGTATTCTTTTCTGACAACTTGCCCTCTGTCTCTGTCTCCTTCTCCTGCAAGTGCCAAGCATTAATATTCTGTACAAACCTCAGATCAGCACGTCCCGTCCTGTTGAGTGCTGTGTCCATTCTCCTCCCCCTCCTTCTCCTGTCTGTGACACCCGAGCCGAGGAAAAGGGGGAGGGGACTTCAGTCCGTGTGTTAGTGTGAGGTAGGCAGAAGGGGAGGAAGGGAGAGATGCCATACAAACTGTAATCGCAGCGTGTGGGAACAAAAACACCCCACACACGCTGCATGCCAGTCACTGGAGCCAAGTGCGGAGGTGAAAGAACAGAGGGTGACAGCAGAACTGAGGGGGACACGGAGGAAAACTGGAGGGTGACAGCAGCAGAACGGAGGGGGTCAGGGGGACAGCAGCAGAACGGAGGGGGACAGCAGCAGAACAGAGGGGGACAGCAGCAGAACAGAGGGGGACAGCAGCAGAACGAATGGGGACAACAGCAGAACAGAGGGGGACAGCAGCAGAACGGATGGGGACAACAGCAGAACAGAGGGGGACAGCAGCAGAACGGATGGGGACAACAGCAGAACAGAGGGGGACAGCAGCAGAACGGAGGGGGGGACAGCAGCAGAACAGAGGGGGACAGCAGCAGAAAGGAGGGGGGGACAGCAGCAGAACAGTACACTAACCTACTTGTCCTGGTCCTGGAAGTTTGTCAATGTCTGGCACTGACTGCAGGCGGCAAAGGTACGGACCTCGTGGGCGGGAAGAGCCTGGAGGAGGACTTGGACGAGGCTCAGGCTGGCTGGCTGCTCAGGAGAGAAGTAGGCTCTGTCTGGTCACTCAGTCACTGACGTCACTCTGCTGGCTGGCCACTGGCTGGTGGCTGCTCTCTCATGGGCGCGCACGCTGGTCTCTGCTGCAGTAGGGTGCGGGCGGGTGCACTGCCCACACTGACTGCCAGTGCTCACTTGTCAGCCCGCCCCTGAGATCTCAGCTGACGTCACTGGTTACTAGACGCGGGGCGGCCCCTAGCCTAGCAACCTGTGATGTTTCTTCAAGTGTGACGGTGACTGTGAGTCTTCAAACTAAGGGTGGCGGTGGCGGACGGGCGGAGTCCGCGGAGCGGACTGATGTGGTGGTCACTGTGTTTTTTCTTCATTCCGGGACACTGTATTGTCCCGGAATGAAGGTGCCCGGGAAACGGGACACACATCTATAATCAGGGACAATCCCGGGCAATCCGGGACACGTGGGCACCCTAGTCCCAGAGGGCCCAGTGGACCCAGGCGGCAAGTTAAGAGGGGCGGCAGAGCAGTGTAGACTCAGTGAGAGTGTCATGGGTAGAGTTACCACCTCATCCCTTTAAACCCGAACACATATTAATTACAAGGGTTCTGTGGCTGATTAAGGTGGTAATTAAACTCACTTGTTGCCTTATCTGCATTTAATTAGCCTCAGAACCCGTGTAATTCAAGGGTGTTCGGGTTTAAAGGGATGAGGTGGCCACCCTAGTCATGGGCTGCCTGTCTCAGCGCTGTCCCTCACAGCCGCGGCACTCTCACCGAGTCGGCACTCGATGCTTCAGTGACAGCCGGAGATCAGCGTGAGAGCGAGCCTCCTCCCTTCCTCCGTCCATATGATAGAGCAGGGAGGAACTTCCTCACATGAGCTCCTGAGCAGGGGTGGTGCCAAGTGAGTCTGTATACAATAGCCTATCTGTATACTATACTAGCCTGTCTGTATATAAACTAGCCCAGCCCTCAAAATTTGTACTCGCCTGCTCGCATTTGGCGAGTACATTTAAAGCAATTGCGAGTAGCAGCAGCCAGGATCCTTCTGGGGGAGGAGAAGAGGCGCCCAATCAAGTGGAACTACTGGCTTTCCACTGTTGTCTCCCAAGTCCCGCCTGTCAAAACGATTGGTTGATAGCGTCCTAACAACCAATAAGGTGCTTGGAGGACCCGGCATTCAGAGGAGGAAGATGCAACTTCCTGCTGATAATAGAAGGGGACAGGAGAGGACTTGCTCTCTGCACTGGGACACTGCTGAACTCACTTGCCTGACTATCGGGGGACCTGTGTGCTGTCGGGATCTGCTGATGATGTGAGTGAGGGTTCTGGGGAGAAAGTGCGCAGAGGAGTCTGACACTCAGAGCAGGGGGAGGGGACAGGGATCACATTGAACAAGTGTAGAGGGAGGACATGCTCCCCCAGGTCCTAGAGCTGTTTACACTGATCTGCAACATCTCTCCCTCTACAGTGACGTGGAGGGAGGGGGAGCCATCCATCACATCATCCACAGTGCCTGTACCATGCCTGCAGTCTCTCTGACCCTCTCCTTATCATGCCTGCAGTCTCTCTGACCCTCTCTTTACCATGCCTGCAGTCTCTCTGACCCTCTCTTTACCATGCCTGCAGTCTCTCTCACCCTCTCTTTACCATGCCTGCAGTCTCTCTGGCCCTCTCCTTATCATGCCTGCAGTCTCTCTGGCCCTCTCCTTATCATGCCTGCAGTCTCTCTGGCCCTCTCCTTATCATGCCTGCAGTCTCTCTGGCCCTCTCATTATCATGCCTGCAGTCTTTCTGACCCTCTCCTTATCATGCCTGCAGTCTCTCTCACCCTCTCTTTACCATGCCTGCAGTCTCTCTCACCCTCTCTTTACCATGCCTGCAGTCTCTCTCACCCTCTCTTTACCATGCCTGCAGTCTCTCTGGCCCTCTCCTTATCATGCCTGCAGTCTCTCTGGCCCTCTCCTTATCATGCCTGCAGTCTCTCTGGCCCTCTCCTTATCATGCCTGCAGTCTCTCTCACCCTCTCTTTACCATGCCTGCAGTCTCTCTGGCCCTCTCCTTATCATGCCTGCAGTCTCTCTGGCCCTCTCCTTATCATGCCTGCAGTCTTTCTGGCCCTCTCCTTATCATGCCTGCAGTCTCTCTGACCCTCTCCTTATCATGCCTGCAGTCTCTCTGGCCCTCTCCTTATCATGCCTGCAGTCTCTCTGGCCCTCTCCTTATCATGCCTGCAGTCTCTCTGACCCTCTCCTTACCATGCCTGCAGTCTCTCTGGCCCTCTCCTTATCATGCCTGCAGTCTCTCTGACCCTCTCTTTACCATGCCTGCAGTCTCTCTGGCCCTCTCCTTACCATGCCTGCAGTCTCTCTGGCCCTCTCCTTACCATGCCTGCAGTCTCTCTGACCCTCTCTTTACCATGCCTGCAGTCTCTCTGACCCTCTCCTTATCATGCCTGCAGTCTCTCTGACCCTCTCTTTACCATGCCTGCAGTCTCTCTGGACCTCTCCTTACCATGCCTGCAGTCTCTCTGGCCCTCTTCTTACCATGCCTGCAGTCTCTCTGGCCCTCTCCTTACCATGCCTGTAGTCTCTCTGACCCTCTCTTTACCATGCCTGCAGTCTCTCTGACCCTCTCTTTAACCATGCCTGCAGTCTCTCTGACCCTCTCCTTATCATGCCTGCAGTCTCTCTGACCCTCTCGTTACCATGCCTGCAGTCTCTCTGACCCTCTCTTTACCATGCCTGCAGCCTCTCTGACCCTCTCCTTATCATGCCTGCAGTCTCTCTGACCCTCTCTTTACCATGCCTGCAGTCTCTCTCACCCTCTCTTTACCATGCCTGCAGTCTCTCTGGCCCTCTCCTTATCATGCCTGCAGTCTCTCTGGCCCTCTCCTTATCATGCCTGCAGTCTTTCTGGCCCTCTCCTTATCATGCCTGCAGTCTCTCTCACCCTCTCTTTACCATGCCTGCAGTCTCTCTCACCCTCTCTTTACCATGCCTGCAGTCTCTCTGGCCCTCTCCTTATCATGCCTGCAGTCTCTCTGGCCCTCTCCTTATCATGCCTGCAGTCTCTCTGACCCTCTCCTTATCATGCCTGCAGTCTCTCTCACCCTCTCTTTACCATGCCTGCAGTCTCTCTGGCCCTCTCCTTATCATGCCTGCAGTCTCTCTGGCCCTCTCGTTACCATGCCTGCAGTCTCTCTGGCCCTCTCCTTACCATGCCTGCAGTCTCTCTGACCCTCTCCTTATCAGGCCTGCAGTCTCTCTGACCCTCTCGTTACCATGCCTGCAGTCTCTCTGACCCTCTCTTTACCATGCCTACAGTCTCTCTGACGCTCTCCTTATCATGCCTGCAGTCTCTCTGACCCTCTCTTTACCATGCCTGCAGTCTCTCTGACCCTCTCTTTACCATGCCTGCAGTCTCTCTGACCCTCTCCTTATCATGCCTGCAGTCTCTCTGACCTTCTCGTTACCATGCCTGCAGTCTCTCTGACCCTCTCTTTACCATGCCTGCAGTCTCTCTGACCCTCTCGTTACCATGCCTGCAGTCTCTCTGACCCTCTCTTTACCATGCCTGCAGTCTCTCTGACCCTCTCTTTACCATGCCTGCAGTCTCTCTGACCCTCTCTTTACCATGCCTGCAGTCTCTTTGACCATCTTTTCTGTGCCCATCAGTACCGACTTATCTATCCCCATCAATGCCACCTTTTCTGTGCCCACCAGTGCCGCCTCATCAGCGCATATCACTGAAGCAGAAAAATTACCTGTTTGCAAAATTTTATAACAAACTATTAAACATGATTTTAATTTTATTTTTTAATTTTTTTCCATCTTTTTTTGTTTGTTTAGCGAAAAATAAAAACCCAGCTGTGATTAAATACCACCATAAGAAAGCTCTATTTGTGGGGAAAAAAAATTATAAAAATGTCATTTGTGTACAGTGTTGTATGACCGCGCAATTGTCATTCCAAGTGCGTCAGCGCCGAAAGCTGAAAATTGGTCTGGGCAGGAGGGGGTATAAGTGCCCAGTAAGAAAGTGGTTAAGAACACATTAAAACTCAGAGTTCTCCAGGCAATGGTTCTCCTGCAGCCCAAAGTCCATGATAGGGTATTTCAGAGGAGAGAAAGTAGGGTAACCAGGCAGAAAAAGTTGTCAAAAAAGCGCCACACCTGTCCAGGAGGCCGATAGATCACTGCAATCTCCAGAGAAATTGGAGAAAACAAACCAATAAAGTGAGTCTCAAAAGAAGAGAAGGATAAAGAGGGAGGGGTAAAAAAGATATGAAAGGTGCTCAGTGGTGATAAAAGCAAACCAACTCCACCTCCTTTCCATCCACTGGGTCTGGGCGAGTGAGTCCAGTGGAGGCCTACATGGGAGAGGGCAGCGGGAGAGGCAGAGTCAGATTCTTGCAGCCAGGTTTCACTGATTGCAAGTACCATATATACTCAGCACATTTTTTTGTACTGAAAATGCCCCCCTCGGCTTTATACTCGAGTCAAGCACTTTTCTGCAGCAGACAATTACATTTTCCGACCCGACTTTGGGGCCCCATATCTCGGGGGGCCACTTGGTGCTAGGAACCCCATCTGGTTGGATATGTTGTAGTGATAGTTCCACTGGGTTTTCACACCAAATGTGGGGTTCCTACCAGAAAGACACCCCAGGGAGGACGGTCTCTTATGACCACAAAGACCCAGATTACATTGCTGTAACCTTACAGCTGTAAGGTAAGGGGCCACCCATATCCCTATTAGGATTTCACAAGAGAAACACACGGATCACTGCACAGGACTTATAGATTATCCCTGATCACCACTGGATACCTCAGCACTGATAGCTCGCCCCCTGCTGGATAGAAGATATCAAAGTCACCCTGCATTTATGCCATATATGGACTCTCTACTTGGACTTTTATACTCTGCGATTTATTAATCGCTATTCACTATTTCTTTCACTCCAGTTTGTTATTAATCAATCAACTGGAAGACCTAGGGCTTCAACAACTAGTAAAGGCTCCCACACATGGGTCGGGTCACATCCTGGACCTCATCTTCAAGCAAAATACGGACATCAGCATTCAAGACAACATAGCGCTACCATGGTCAGACCACCACGCTATCAAATTTGAGATCGCCACCAACATCTCCCTGCAAAAACCAAACCCAGCAGCAACAACACACTGGATTAGATCGCAGAAGAAACTACATTCGGAAATCTTCAAAACCACACTAACACACAAAATGGGTACACTAAATCAAAACCACTCAACAGAACGAATACTCAGCTTCATAAACAAGGCACTTCTACAAACAGCAGACGCAGTCGCCCCGAAACATCGAGTACCCATCCGCAAGAAAAATTCTGGTTGGTTTAATGGCACGCTTACTCTACTGAAACGGGAACACAGAAGAGCAGAAAGAGCCTGGAGAAGAAACACCACAAAGGAAAATCACACAAACTACAGAATACTCACCAAGAGATATCATAAAGCAATTTTTCACAGCAAAAAAAGAACATGTCTCAAACACCCTCTCAAAAGCCTTAAACCGACCACGGGAACTTTTCAAACTAGTCGCCCAGACTATGAACCCCACCTGCCTTGAGCCCCTAGGAAACGAAACTCAAGAATACTGCAACAAATTATCCGATTTTTTTCATCAACAAAATAGACAACATTCAGAAAATAATTCAACAAAAAAAAACAACAACCAGCTCTACTCAACTCAACCCAGGTAAGGAATTTTACATCCACAGCGCACAAGCACCACATTTTTCACTTACCCCGATCACAATGGATGAAACCAAAAATGTCATCAAGAGCCTCCGAGACAGCACCTCGCCAAACGACATCATCCCCACAAAACTCTTGAAAGAATGCTCCGACATTCTGGCCCCCGCTATCACACACCTAGTAAATCAGTCGTTCAAAGAAGGATTGGTTCCGAATTCCCTCAAGCAAGGCATCATCAAACCATTACTAAAGAAACCCAACCTCGACCCCAAGGATCCGAACAATCGCAGACCGGTAACAAGCCTGAACACCATTTCCAAGATCATGGAGAAAGCAGTAGTACAACAGCTTCAACTTCATCTGGACACACACAAGCTCCTAGACCCACTACAATCAGGCTTCCGCCCAGGCCATGGCACAGAAACGGCACTTCTGAAAATATGGGATGACGCCCTAGAAGCAGCGGATGATGGAGAATCGTGTCTTCTGGTATTGCTGGATCTCAGTGCGGCGTTCGACACAGTGGACCACAACATGCTTCTCAGCCGC
Organism: Lithobates sylvaticus; assembly: GCA_028564925.1. Lineage (NCBI taxonomy): Eukaryota > Metazoa > Chordata > Amphibia > Anura > Ranidae > Lithobates > Lithobates sylvaticus. The sequence goes on along the minus strand of CM053028.1, from coordinate 594,725,255 downwards.
CTCAAGGAAGTGGCAGGAGTTACAGATGGAGATCTGCCATGGTTCGCTTCCTTCTTAGGAAACCGGTCACAAACAGTGAAACTAGGAGCCTTCACTTCGGAAACTCGGGCAATCACTTATGGAGTCCCTCAAGGATCACTATTGTTACCAGTACTGTTCAACATTTACATCCGACCACTCTTCAAAATTATTAGCAAATTGGATCTGTGCTTCCACTCATACGCGGACGACACTCAACTGTACTTCCGGATCACCGGACAAAAAGACCAATACCAGGAACTAGGAAAATGTCTCACATTGATAGATGACTGTATGACCACGAGCTCCCTCAAACTTAATGGATCAAAAACAGAATTACTGCTCCTCGACGCAAACCGAAGGAAAAAGACGAAGACCCCTTGGACACCACCAACCATCTTGGGACAGACCATCCTCCCAAGCACCAAAGCCAAAAGCCTCGGAGTAATCTTTGATTCAGAGATGACAATGGAGGCACAAATAGGATCCGTAATCAGCGGATCCCACCATCTCCTCCGCCTGCTACGTAGACTCATCCCCTTCATCCCGGAAAAGGAAAAAGCGGTAGTAGTAGGAACCATCATCAATTCACGGCTCGACTATGCAAACTCACTCTACATAGGATTACCGGATTACCAGATTGCGCGCCTTCAAATTGTCCAAAACACAGCAGCGAGATTAGTCACCGGAAAGAAACCCTGGGAATCCATCTCCCCATCCCTAAGGATGCTCCATTGGCTCAAGGTAAAAGACAGGATCACATTCAAGACCCTCTGCCTCACCCACAAATGTACACAAGGAAACGCCCCTCAATACCTTTGTGAGAAAATAGAAAAATACATACCGAATCGCAGCCTTCGATCAACAAACCAAAATCGCCTTCTCATCCCCAAAGCTCGCTACAAATCAAAGGGAGAACGAAGATTCGCAGTACAGGGACCCCGGCTATGGAACGCTCTACCAAACAACATCCGCATGGAAGAAAACCATCAGGCCTTCAGGAAAAAACTCAAGACCCACCTCTTCTAATACATGGCATCCCAACATGAGCAGTCAAGCCCCTCGAGGCGATTCAGTTCGCAGTTGCAGCGCTATACAAATCATTCATTCATTCATTCATTCATTATGATTTAGTTGGCACGGATTTGCTACTAATCTGGATACTAATTCACATGAGATCTCATGGTCTCCTCTGCTCTTTTGCACTTTATATTATTTCCTATATCACTTATATGATATATTGTTTTTATCCGTTTGGATCACTCCCTCTTTCACATTCTTGGATGCACACTACATGCGTTTAAGGATTTCCATCACGTCCTTTTATATATCACATCACTGTCTTTTTATACACACATTTGGATGCACTGTTATTTATTCAGTCACATCATGCGACTTTTATGATGCATTTTTAACCAGGATTGCTTTTATCACATGATTTGTTTTTTATCACATCACTTTATGCACTTTTGCTTGTTTTATTATATGCCATATTATGTACCCGGAATTTTAACTGGCTATTTATGTCTATGATCTGCCATCTTTTGTCTTTTAAATACTTAGTGTAATTTTGCGCGCCACTACCCCTTCCTTTTTATGTTGTAGTGATAGTTCCACTGGGTTTTCACACCAAATGTGGGGTTCCTATCAGCAAGTGGCCCCGGGATACGGGGTCCCCAAATTCGCTCAACTGTGTCCATCTGCAGCAATGTCATTTTCGGGACCCTTTGGGTCCAGAGTCCCCAAATATTGGCTGAAGCTAGGGGGCATCTAGGAACCCTTAACTACCAATGAGAATTTGAGAACAGAGGATACTTATATGAGAAGGAAGAGAAGAAGGGGCATATTAAAGGGTAGAGGGAGTAGGGATCAGACTTGTAAGAAAAGATTTACAAAATGTTGGTTTGCTTGCGGTCAGTCCAGAGTGAAGCTGATTTGTTCGCTGTTTCTTTCTACTGCTTTAGTTGCTGAACACTCCTGCAAAAAAAGACTAATACAGTGAGTCTCGAAGGAAGAGAAGGATAAAGAGGGAGGGGTAGGAAGGACTTGAAATGTGCTCAGTGGGGATAGAAGAAAACCAGCACCACCTCCTTTCCGTCCACTTGGTCTGGGTGAGTCCAGTGGAGGCCTCCATGGGAGAGGGCAGCGGGAGAGGCAGAGTCAGATTCTTGAAGCCAGGTTTCAATGACTGCAAGTAGGTTAAGAGAATGGGAGACAAAAAGGTCATGGACAGAGGTGAGCATGTTACAGACAGAGCGGGCATTCCAGAGGGCACATAATAAGGGGGGTTTGGAAGCCGGGGTGGGGGGGGTCAGGATTAAACTGAGTGGATTGCAGCTATTGTCAGAGGAAGGAGGGTGCTGGATGTGGGATGGCAGTGAGGTACCAGAGGACCAGGGTTAGGGGAGATCTCCTCAGAGATTAGGAGAAAAAAGAGGGTGAAGAAAGTAAGCTGGGATGATATGAGTGCATGTACCCCCTTGTCCCGGTGTTTGGGTTTGTATGTGGGTTCAGTGTTTACAAGGGGTGATGAGTACAGTAGTAGGGAGTGGGTAGAAGTGAGGGTGATAGGTAAAACCGGGACCCTTCGGGGTAAGACCGCGCTATATTAAGATTCCTCTCAACTCAACTCAAAATCTTTGGGGTGGAGAAGAGGGGTAAATAAATGAGAATTTGAGAACAGAGGATACTAATCAGAGAAGGAAGAGAAGAAGGGGCATATTAAAGGGTAGAGGGAGTAGGGATGAGACTTGATTTACAAAACGTTGGTTTGCTTGCGGTCAGTCCAGAGTGAAGCCGATTTGTTTGTTGTTTCTTTCTACTGCTTTAGTTGCTGAACACTCCTGCAAAAAAGACTAATACAGTGAGTCTCGAAAGAAGAGAAGGATAAAGAGGGAGGGGTAGGAAGGACTTGAAAGGTGCTCAGTGGGGATAGAAGAAAACCAGCACCACCATTTTTCCGTCCACTTGATCTGGGTGAGTCCAGTGGAGGCCTCCATGGGAGAGGGCAGCGGGAGAGGCAGAGTCAGATTCTTGAAGCCACGTTTCAATGACTGCAAGTAGGTTAAGAGAATGGGAGACAAAAAGGTCATGGACTGAGGTGAGCATGTTACAGACAGAGCGGGCATTCCAGAGGGCACATAATAAGGGGGGGTTGGAAGCCGGGGGGTGGGGGGGTCAGGATTAAACTGAGTGGATTGCAGCTATTGTCAGAGGAAGGAGGGTGCTGGATGTGGGGTGGCGGTGAGATACCAGAGGACCCGGGTTAGGGGAGATCTCCTCAGAGATTAGGAGAAGAAAGAGGGGGAAGAAAGTAAGATGGGATGATGTGAGAGCATGTACCTCCCTGTCCTGGTGTTTGGGATTGCATGTGGGTTCAGTGTTTACAAGAGGTGATGAGTACAGCAGTAGGGAGAGGGTAGAAGTGAGGGTGATAGGTAAAACCGGGACCCTTCGAGGTAAGACCGCGCTATATTAAGATTCCTCTCAACTCAACTCAAAAGCTTTGGGGTGGAGAAGAGGGGTAAAAAAATGAGAATTTGAGAACAGAGGATACTTATATGAGTAGGAAGAGAAGAAGGGGCATATTAAAGGGTAGAGGGAGTAGGGATCAGACTTGTAAGAGATGATTTACAAAACGCTGGTTTGCTTGCAGTCAGTCCAGAGTGAAGCCGATTTGTTCGTTGTTTCTTTCTACTGCTTTAGTTGCTGAACACTCCTGCAAAAAAAGACTAATACAGTGAGTCTCAAAAGAAGAGAAGGATAAAGAGGGAGGGGTAGGAAGGACTTGAAAGGTGCTCAGTGGGGATAGAAGAAAACCAGCACCACCATTTTTCCGTCCACTTGGTCTGGGTGAGTCCAGTGGAGGCCTCCATGGGAGAGGGCAGAGGCAGAGTCAGATTCTTGAAGCCAGGTTTCAACGACTGCAAGTAGGTTAAGAGAATGGGAGACAAAAAGGTCATGGACAGAGGTGAGCATGTTACAGACAGAGCGGGCATTCCAGAGGGCACATAATAAGGGGGGTTTGGAAGCCAGGGGTGGGGGGGGGGGTCAGGATTAAACTGAGTGGATTGCAGCTATTGTCAGAGGAAGGAGGGTGCTGGATGTGGGGTGGCGGTGAGATACCAGAGGACCAGGGTTAGGGGAAATCTCCTCAGAGATTAGGAGAAGAAAGAAAGATGGGATGATATGAGTGCATGTACCCCCCTGTCCCGGTGTTTGGGTTTGCATGTGGGTTCAGTGTTTACAAGAGGTGATGAGTACAGTAGTAGGGAGTGGGTAGAAGTGAGGCTGATAGGTAAAACCGGGACCCTTCGGGGTAAGACCGCGCTATATTAAGATTCCTCTCAACTCAAAAGCTTTGGGGTGGAGAAGAGGGGTAAATAAATGAGAATTTGAGTTTATTGTTCCCTTACATTGGTGACCAATGGGAGAAGGATCCCCATACATGAGTAGTCAGTGGGAGAAGGAAATTCTTACATCGTCATAAAATCATTGTTACTGGAAGACAGAAATTGTTTATTGCTCAGGGAACCCCTAGAGATCTTTGGAGGAACCCTGGCTGAGAAAGGCTGGACTAGGCAGTAATATATTTCTCTCCCCCCTTGGTGGGAGTGGAGATGACCCCATCTATAAGGATATACAGTACATACACACACAGCACAAGGCCGTGTTCACACTACGAGATGTTTCTCGGTAGGGTGCAGTTCCTCTGAGCTCCACAAGGTGGTGATCTTCTCACTTCTACCATAGAGACAGCAAGTCTCTATGGAAGACAGGAAGTGATGTCAGACACAGACAGGAAGTGATGTTAGGTACAAACAGGAAGTTCCATGTGCCTCGGAGTAGTGAGGAGACTTCGCTGGAAGTGGCAGCAGAGGAGGTAATAAGATCTTATCTTCTATTTACACCCCCTCCCCCCCCCCCCCCCCCGGTCATGTCCGTCCTCTTCCTCCATAGTCACTGTGACGTCTTTTATCTCCAGCAGATGATGATACACACATATATAGTGTGGAAACCTAGATTAACCCCTTCAGGGTCAGAACATTCCCCACTTACTGGGCCGGAACCTTCTCTTTATTTTGGAGATGTTTCCTACCAATCACCTTCTCACCTCATTAATCTATGCTAACAGATTATACTATAATACGGGTTGGGGGTTTTATTGAGAGGTGGATTTATAATAAGTATGTTTGATTTTATAATCTTTATGGAGGAAGAAACGACTATTCCCGATGTCTGTGAAGGTCTGGATGGTGACTGTATCATTGTGTGTGTCAGGTTCCTATAAGGTGTCAGGATGTCACTGTCTATTTCTCCATGGAGGAGTGGGAGTATTTAGAAGGACACAAGGATCTCTACAAGGACGTCATGATGGACAATCAGCCGCCCCTCACATCACCGGGTAAGAGGAGACTTTATTGTAAAGGAGAGAGCAGTACGGAGGCTCCACCTAGATCCCCCATCATCTGATAAACACATAGAAACAATGTATTCAGTCAGTGTGTGTGTTTCCTACAGATGGATCCAGTAATGGGAACCCACCAGAGAGATGTCCCCATCCTCTGTATTCCCGGGATCCCACACAGGAAGATCTCACCATCCCTCACCATCATCAGGTAGATGAGGAACAATCACTGATAGTATCATTAGGATCTGTACATTATCTGCATTGTTACCATTGATGTCATTTTTATTATATATTCAGAGTGGAAACCTGAGAGATCCTAAAGTTGAGGTTAAAGAAGAGATAAAAGAGGAGGATGATGAGGATGGGGTGATGGAGGAAGAACACAAAGATCTGTACCAGGACACCATGGAGGAGTCATCCAGCTACAGAAACCCACCAGAGAGATCCCCCCGTCCTCTGTATTCCACACAGGAAGGTCACACCATCCCCCACCATCATCAGGTAGATGAGGAACAATTATTGGTAGTTCTGATTTATACACAGCATGATTGTTACAATGAATGTTTTATTATATATTCAGAGTGGAAACCTCGGGGATGATAATATTGATGTTAAAGAAGAGTATAAAGAGGAGGATGAGGAGTATGGAGTGATGGAGAAGTTTTCTGAAGGACACAAGGATATGATGGAGCCACCAAATACCAGGAACCCACCAGAGAGATGTCCCCGTCCTCTGTATTCCCGGGATTCCACACAGGAAGATCACACCATCCCCCACTGTTACAAGGTAGGTGGGATGGAATATCTAGAACACGGACTCATGGAGACGATGTGTGGATTTCTTATGTGATGTTACAATAATAAAGATGATATTTTCTCTCATTTTCTTGCTTTAGAGTGGAGATCCAATCGATATAGAATTTGAAGTTAAATCAGAAGAAGAAGAAGAAGAGAGGTATGTGAGGGATGATCAGCAGTCTATGGAGGAGGATGGAATAACGGGGACATTTATAGAGGAGGACACTCCTACAGAGATCAGCACAGGTGGGTCATGAACACTAAATACATTCCTCCACCCATACTGCTCACTGATTGGTCCAGAGTAGGGCGGGGACTGGGTGATATCAGCCTGTAATCCCCTCATCACTGTCACTCCTATAAAAGACAGTTCTCGTTGTTTCCTCACTCTCTGACTGTGACAGATCTTGGATACCCCAGCTGGGCACCTCCGCCAGACCTGATCAGAGACCCATTTACTAGTTACCTTGAGGGGGGAATTGTAAGATCCTCAGAGACAAAGCTGCCTGATGTGGGCGGAGTCCTGGTTTAGGGGAACCAATCAGCTCATGTCTAGTAATAATCTTTGTATTTCTATTTTAGTAGATGGACGGGAGATGAGGAAAACCTCAGAGGATTGTCTCACTTTGTCTCCAGACTGTAAAGTAGAAGATGAGGACATCACACAGTATAGTCCAGGAGAAAACCCGACTACCTCAAATGTCCATCCGGCACCACACAGTGTAGATGGACCATCGTATTCCTCTTATCCTGAGGAACCTCAGACTGTGCGGGACGGTGCGGGACGGTGCCGGACCATCGTATTCCTCTTATCCTGAGGAACCTCAGACTGTGCGGGACGGTGCCGGACCATCGTATTCCTCTTATCCTGAGGAACCTCAGACTGTGCGGGACGGTGCCGGACCATCGTATTCCTCTTATCCTGAGGAACCTCAGACTGTGCGGGACGGTGCCGGACCATCGTATTCCTCTTATCCTGAGGAACCTCAGACTGTGCGGGACGGTTCCTGTGCTGAGTGCGGGAAGTCTTTCCATTTTCAATCCAAACTTAATGTGCATATAAGATCTCACACGGGGGAGAAGCCGTATTCCTGTGCTGAGTGCGGGAAATGTTTTTTAGTAAAGTCCCATCTTTCCCGACATCACCGAACTCACATAAGAAGTTTTCCTGCCTTGAGTGCGGAAAAAGTTTCGGTTTTAAATCCCATCTTAATGTGCATAAAAGATCTCACACGGGTGAGAAACCATATTGCTGTCCCGAGTGTGGGAAATGTTTCATAGTAAAGTCCCATCTTTCCCGACATCTGCAATCTCACACAGGGGATAGGCCGTTTTTGTGTTCCGAGTGCGGGAAACGTTTTTTTAAGAGGGATAATCTTGCAGCACATCTGAGGTCTCACACGGGGGAGAAGCCGTATTCCTGCCCTGAGTGCGGGAAACATTTCAAAGCGAGACGCAATGTTAGAGAGCATAAAAGAACTCACACGGGGGAGAAGCCGTATTCCTGCCCTGAGTGCGGGAAATGCTTTTCAGTAAAATCACATCTTTGCAGACATCAGAAATTGCACACGGGGAAGAATCTGTTTCCCTGCCCTGAGTGCGGGAAATGTTTTTCACAGAAGTCCAGTCTTTGCCGACATCTGAAATCTCACACGGGGGAGAATCCGTATAGCTGTCCTGAGTGCGGGAAAGGTTTTGTAGAGAAATCGTATCTTACCCGACATCAGAGGTATCACACGGGGGAGAAGCCCCATTCCTGCGCCGAGTGCGGAAAATGCTTTTTCAAAAAGGCGGAACTTCTCAAACATCAGAGATCCCACACGGGGGAGAAGCCGTATCCCTGTCCTGAGTGCGGGAAACGCTTTTCGCAGCAGTCCAGTCTTCACAGACATCTGAGATCCCACACGGGGGAGAAGCCGTATTTCTGTCCCGATTGCGGGAAATGTTACTCAGATAAGTCCCATCTTCAAAGACATCAGAAATTGCACACGAGGGAGAAGCAACTTTCTGATGCTGAGTGAGGGAAGTGTTCCTCACTGAAGTCCTGTCTTTCTGTATATCGGAGGGTCCCACACAACCCTCACCAAAGATTGTTGAACGAAATGTGACACACATTCATCCAGTCATGACAGATATTGGCTCATCGTCTCCATCTGCCCTGTTTCCCGAAAATAAGCCCTACCCTGAAAATAAGCCCTACCCCGAAAATAAGCCCTACCCTGAAAATAAGCCCTACCCTGAAAATAAGACCTACCCCGAAAATAAGACCTACCCTGAAAATAAGACCTACCCCGAAAATAAGACCTACCCTGAAAATAAGACCTACCCTGAAAATAAGACCTACCCCGAAAATAAGCCCTACCCTGAAAATAAGACCTACCCTGAAAATAAGACCTACCCTGAAAATAAGCCCTACCCTGAAAATAAGACCTTCCCCCGAAAATAAGACCTAGTTAAAGTCCTTTTAACCACTTTCAGCCCCGGACCATTTTGCTGGCCTAAGACCAGAGCACTTTTAACCACTTTCAGCCTCGGACCATTTTGCTGGCCTAAGACCAGAGCACTTTTTTGCGATTCGGCCTCGCGGTCGTGCGACGTGGCTCCCAAGCAAAATTGACGTCCTTTTTTACCACAAATAGAGCTTTCATTTGATCGCCCCTGCGGTTTTTATTTTTTGCGCTATAAACAAAAAAAGAGCGACAATTTTTAAAAAAAAATTTTGCACTTTTTGCTATAATAAATATCCCCCAAAAATTTTCCTCAGTTTGGCCGATAAGTATTCTTCTACATATTTCTGGTAAAAAAAAAATCGCAATAAGCGATTATTGATTTTGCGCAAAAGTTATAGCGTCTACAAAATAGGGGATAGTTTTATGGCATTTTTATTAATAATTTTTTTTTTTTTTTTTACTAGTAATGGCTGCGTCGCTTTAACTGACAATTGCGCAAATCAACCTCATTGTTCGTGCGGCGTAGAACTGATACTCCCAAGAATTAAACAAAATTGGCGTCCATTATTTTTTTCTCCCACAAATACAGATATATTACGTGCATAAAGTTCTTTTGGTGGTATATTGTGAGGCGATCGCCCCTGCAATTAGTGTTTAATTATGTTTTGTGCTCCTCAAACAATAATAACAGTTTGTTCTATTTTTTGCGCTATAAACAAAAAAAGAGCGACAATTTTTAAAAAAACACTATTTTGTATTGCGCGGTCGTTTTTGCTCCCACATAAAAAAAAAAAAATTTCCCCCTCAGTTTAGGCCGATACGTATTCTTCTACATATTTTTGGTAAAAAAAATTGCAATAAGCGATTATTGATTGGTTTGCGCAAAAGTTATAGCGTCTACAAAATAGGGGATAGTTTTATGGCATTTTTTATTAATAATTTTTTTTTTTTTATTAGTAATGGCGGCGATCTGCCATTTTTATCGTGACTGCGACATTATGGCGGACACATCGGACATTTTTGACACATTTTTGCGACCATTGTCATTTATACAGCAATCAGTGCTATTTAAATGCATGGATTCCTGTGTAAATGACACTGGCAGTGAAGGGATAACCACTAGGTGGCAGCGTAGGGTTTATGTGTGTCCTAGAGGCGTGTTACTAACTGTGGGGGGGGGGGCGTGGCTGTGTTGTACACATCACTGATCTTTGCTCCAATCACAGGGAGCAGAGATCAGTGACACCGTTGCTAGGCAGAACGGGGAGATGCTTGTTTACTTTAGCACCTCCCCGTCCTTCTTTCCCCCCGTGGGACGATCGCGGGTATCCCCGCGGCGATCGAGTCCACAGGGACCCGCGATCGGACTCACGGAGGTCCCTGTACGCCCATTTGCCTGTCTGTGCCATTCTGCCGGGGACCCGCGATCAGACTCATGGAGGTCCCGACCGGCGTGCGCACGCAATGGCACGGCGGCAAATTTAATGGGGACGTACCTGTACGCCCATTTGCCTGTCCGTGCCAATCTGCCGGGGACCCGCGATCGGACTCATGGAGGTCCCGACCGGCGCGCGCACACAATGGCACGGCGGCAAATTTAAAGGGGACGTACCTGTACGCCCATTTGCCTGTCCGTGCCATTCTGCCGACGTATATGTGTGTGCGCGGGTCGGGAAGCAGTTAAAAACATTTGTTTTTGTAAAAAGATGATACAATGTGCAGTGCGTCTCCTTTTTTGTAACTTTATTGTGGAAAATACTTTTTTTCCCAGCGCCGTTGGGCGTTCACGTGACCCGCGGGAGATCTTCTCCTCCCGGCTGACGTCAGCGGCCCTTCCCTCCTACGGTGCTCGGAGTGGGGCTGATGTCAGCAAATAAATAAGACATCCCCTTAAAATAAGCCCTAGTGTGTTTTTTTTTTTTTTGTAGGCAAAACTTATTTAAGACCCGGTCTTATTTTCGAGGGGAAACACGGGTAGTGACAAAAATCTGGCACTGTGGTATTAATACCACATTTTGGCCACTAGATGGAGCTGACAGTCAAAGGAAATCGCAGATGTCACATTCCTTCAACAAATTTTCTATACATAGACCCCTTAGTTTCCTTCGTAAGGCGTGGTTTGCTAGAAATGACTGAGATCATCCTCCTACACTTTAGAGTTTAGTAGACATCGAGGAACATAACATGATTATAGGTCGTTCCCTTTCCTTTTTTTTGTGCATCTCCTCTATATATACAGTATATACTGTTTGTGTGTGTATATATATATATATATATATATATTTACCGTATATACTCGAGTATAAGCCGACCCGAATATAAGCCGAGGCACCTAATTTTACCAAAAACAACTGGGAAAACGTATTGACTCGAGTATAAGCCTAGGGTGAGAAATGCACAGCTACTGTAAGTGGAAAAGAGGGTCAACAATGCCCATTTGCAGCCTCACTGTGTGCCCATTTGCAGCCCTCGCTGTGCCCATTTGCAGCCTCACTGTGCCCATTTGCAGCCTCACTGTGCCCATTAGCCTCACTGTGCCCATGTTGCAGCCTCACTGTGCCCATTAGCAGCCTCACTGCGCCCATTAGCAGCCTCACTGTGCCCATTAGCCTCACTGTGCTCATTTGCAGCCTCACTGTGCCCATTAGCAGCCTCACTGTGCCCATTAGCCTCACTGTGCCCATTTGCAGCCTCACTGTGCTCATTTGCAGCCTCACTGTGCCCATTAGCCTCACTGTGCCCATTTGCAGCCATAGGTCCCTTCGAACTTCAAACTCTGCAGTTAAGGGTTCCTAGATGCCCCCTAGCTGCAGCCAAAATTTGGGGTCTCTGGACCCAAAGGGTCCCGAAATGACATTGCTGCAGGTGGACACAGTTGACCAACTTTGGGGCCCTGTATCTCGGGGGCACTTGATGCTAGGCACCCCATCTTTTGGATATGTTGTAGTGCTAGTTCCACTGGGTTTGAATACAAAATTTGGGGTTCCTAGCACCCACTGGCCCCGAGATACGAGGCCCCAAATTCGGGAGTCGGAAAATGTCAAGCACTTTTCTGCAGCAGAAAATGACATTTTCCGAAGCGACTTTGGGGCCCCGTATCTCGGGGCCACTTAGTGCTAGGAACCCCATCTTTGGATATGTTGTAGTGCTAGGTCCACTGAGATACGGGGCCCCAAAGTCGGGTCGGAAAGTTTCATTTTCTGCTGCAGAAAAGTGATTGACTCCAGTATAAGCCGAAGGGGGGCATTTTCAGCACAAAAAAATGTGCTGAAAAACTCGGCTTATACTCGAGTATATACGGTATATAACAATCTAGATCACCTTACTTGATTGTAGAAATCCTTTTGTCATTGTACTGCTTTTAAAAACCTTCAATAAAGATTGTATAAAAAAAAAAAAAGGATGAAGCCGTATTGTTCTTTTCAGTGTCATCATCCCGTGTTCTGTCCATTTCCACACCGACACCAACCTCTTCTCCACCATCCCGCTGTATTTGTTGTCTCGCCTTGTTTCCAATGATGGAGATCCAGAGACTGACCGGAGTCTTCTTCTCCATGTCACCAGACCACCTCTTCCTCTACTATTTGGGTGCCGGGTCTTTCTATGACTACTCAGTACCCCCCAACCTCTTTTATAGGATTGTGAGGCTTCCTAGTTGTCTGTATGTTTCCAATGACGGAGATCCAGAGACTGACCGGAGTCTTCTTCTCCATGTCACCAGACCATCTCTTCCTCTACTATTTGGGTATTGGGCCTTTCTATGACTACTCAGGACCCCCAACCTCTTCTATAGGATTGTGAGGATTTGTAGTTGTCTCACCATGTTTCCAATGATGGAGATCCAGAGATTGGCCGGAGTCTTCTTCTCCATGTCACCAGACCACCTCTTCCTCTACTATTTGGGTATTGGGCCTTTCTATGACCACTCAGGACCCCCCAACCTCTTCTATAGGATTGTGAGGATTTCTAGTTGTCTGCATGTTTTCAATGATGGAGATCCAGAGATTGGCCGGAGTCTTCTTCTGCATGTCACCAGACCACCTCTTCCTCTACTACTTGGGTATTGGGCCTTTCTATGACCACTCAGGACCCCCCAACCTCTTCTATAGGATTGTGAGGATTTCTAGTTGTCTGCATGTTTCCAATGATGGAGATCCAGAGATTGACCTGATTCTTCTTCTCCATGTCACCAGACCACCTCTTCCTCTACTATTTGGGTGCCGGGTCTTTCTATGACTACTCAGGACCCCCAACCTCTTCTATAGGATTGTGAGGATTTCTAGTTGTCTGCGTGTTTTCAATGATGGAGATCCAGAGACTGACCGGAGTCTTCTTCTCCATGTCACCAGACCACCTCTTCCTCTACTATTTGGGTGCCGGACCTTTCTATGACTACTCAGGACCCCCAACCTTATCTATAGGATTGTGAGGATTATTAGTTGTCTGTATGTTTCCAATGATGGAGATCCAGAGATTGACCTGATTCTTCTTCTCCATGTCACCAGACCACCTCTTTCTCCTACTATTTGTGTATTGGGCCTTTCTATGACTACTCAGGACCCCCCAACCTCTTCTATAGGATTGTGAAGATTTCTAGTTGTCCCACCATGTTTCCAATGATGGAGATCCAGAGATTGGCCGGAGTCTTCTTCTCCATGTCACCAGACCACCTCTTCCTCTACTATTGGGGTGTAAGAACAGAACTGTGTTTGTGTATTATTATTGAGATATTCCCTTAATCATCTTGCCAGGTGTGCCAGAGGGGCTTGAGAGTGGTTCTTCCATGGTTAGGGCACTCGTCCATGATTGAGGCGCTCTTCCATGGTTAGGGCACTCGTCCATGATTGAGGCGCTCTTCCATGGGAAGTAACGGACTGAATCAATAAAAGCAGGTCCATGGGGGCTCGCATTCGTTCTCTGGTCAACTTCCCTACAAGCGCCAGGACGGAACTTGCCGCTGCTATCCAATGGTGTGAGGAAGAAGGCGCCCACTCAGAGTCGAGCGTGGGGATCAAGCACCCTGGGGAGGCTGGGCTGAGGAACAAATCAGCCAAGCTGTGAAGACACTGTGCCCAGACAGGAATGTGTGGGTGATTGCTGTCAAAACAGACCGTGGAACCTCCCATACCTATACACTATTATGCCCCGTACACGCGGTCGGAAATTCCGACCACAAAATCCGTCTGATTTTTTCCGCCAGATTTTGTCCGACACTGGTGTTGCATACACACGACAAAGTTGTCGGAAAATCCGATCAGTCTGAATGTGGTGACGTTCGTTGTGTACGACAGAACTACGTAGAGGCTAGTAGCCAATAGCTTTGGTCTTGTAATGTGATCTGAGCATGCGTGGCACTTTGTCCGTCGGAATTTGCTACACACGATCGGAAAAAGTCTGATAGGACTTTGTTGTCGGAAAATTTGAGAGCAGGATCTCAAATTTTTTCTGACGGAAAAAGTCCGATCAAGCCCACACACGGTCGGATTTTCCGACAACATGGTCCGATAGGACATTTTCCGTTGGAAATTCCGACCGTGTGTACGGGGCATTAGAGTGGAAACAAGGAGTCCCTGAAAGCTTCAAAGGTACCAGTGTGCAATTGGCCAACAAGACGGAGCTTGGCATAATCCATCTGAAGGTTCCAGACGAGGATCCTACCAGCTCCAGGCAAGCTGAGTCAACTATGGAAGAAGTACTTCCCCCCGTCACCCCTGGCCATGGTCAGGGTGGAATTTTTCACTGCCTTGGGAGAATTTGTATCAAAATATCAGAAGGGCAATCTAGTGTGCTCTGGGGCTGGATACCGGAAGCTGAGGACTTTCTCTGGAAAACAGCCTGTGCCCACTGGAGAGGAAGAATATGAAGTCTGGATGGAACAGGCTATGCAGGCCCTAGAAGAGTGGGACCTGCCAGAGGCCCAAAAGAAGCAACGCATCAGTGAGAGTTTGCGGGGAGCCGCTGCTGAGGCTATCAGGAACTTGAGATTTAGTAACACAACCTGTACGGCTTGTGACGGGCGGACAGAGAAAGCAGCTGACCTGATCTATCAATTTGAACATGCCATTCAACGCCAAGGTTAACGCCTGTCTGAATACATCAGACGGCTGAACAAGATGCTATACCAGATTGTGCTAAAAAAAGGGATGATGCCTTCTGCTATAGACCTGGCCAGAATACAGCAAATCTGAAGGGGGCTCTACGCTCCGACTCAGTCTGGCTTCAGCTGAAGACCTCTGTGGGTGTTATGTCCCTAAAATACCCTGATCTCATCAAAGTATTGAGAGAAGAACCATGTTCGATGACAAGCGAGTAGCTGTTCGTCGAGCCTCTACACCTCTGGCTGAAGTCAGGTCTGTGGAGGTAGTGGAGCAAAACTCTGAAATAGCCTCCCTGAAGTCTCAAATGGCACAGATAATGGAGATGATGGCCTTGTTGGCAGCGAAAGTCACCAAGACAACTGGCCAGAGGCTGATGAATAATGAAGTCTGCTTTAACTGCAGAGGAGTTGGACATCATCGACGAGTGTGTCCAAGCCCAGTGAAGCTCAAAAGCACAGCACCAAAAGCTGGCGGGAAACTCCAGAGGGCCCCAGTGAAGAAGTCAACTGGGTGCCCATCTTCATCTCAGAGAGCCAATGCACATCAGACTTCCAGAGCTCAACAGAGACTCAAGCCAGATCGGAATTTCTGCAAGAAAGGATTGCGGATACAAGCCACCGAACAGACCAAGCCGGCTTGTTCCCACAAATTCCCTACCAAGCTAGTGGGACCTTCTCCGGTAGTCTCTATCCAAGTGGAGGGAATCTACACCAAGGCCCTCCTAGATACTGGAGCTCAAGTGACCCTCCTCCACAGAGACTTCTATGACAGGCACCTCAAACACCTGCCATTCCAGCAGTTAGAAGAGCTAGAGATATGGGGCATTGGGACTCAGAACTTCCCTTATGATGGCTATCTACCAGTACAGCTGACCTTCGATCCCTCCATAGCTGGGAAAGCTGAGACCTTTGACACTTTGGCAGTGGTCTGTCCTCATCCACCAGGGGCTGGTAAAAGTTCTCTCATCATCGGGACCAATGCTGATCTTGTCAGAAGACTGACACCTCTTGTCCAAGAGCAGGACACTTCAACTACAAGTGTACACCCCATGTTGAGACAAGCCTATCAGCGCCTGGTGCAAGAACAGAAGGCCCCAGCTGAAGGAGTGGGAAAGATCTGACATTTGGACCGGAATGAGAAGGTATTACAGATTGGGGAAGTGACCTGTTTACGGGCATCTGTCAAGCTGAACTGGAAACAACCAGGCCCTTTCATCGTCCTTGAAGAGGACAGACAGAAATGAGGACATGGGAGTGGAGATGATTCCTGAGATGATTTCAGCATTGCAAAGAAGCCACGGGAGGATCGCGGTCAGTGTCCGCAACATAACGGCCTTGCCAGTGAAGATGCCGGCTTGGATGTTGCTGGGACAAGTGAATCCAGCTACCCCAGTCTTACCATCTGATTTGGTGGGGGGAACAAAAGGATGAGATCCCCATCGAGGGGTTCTATCTGGAGAACACTTCTCGCTCACCGGAATGGAAGGAAATAGCCAAGACTCAGCTCTTGAGATGCCAGGCTGCATTCTCGAGGAGTGAATTAGATGTGGGGTGTGCAAAGAGCGCCGAACACCGGATCCATCTGCAAGAAAACAGGCCGTTCAGAGAAAGGATCCGATGGATTCCATTAGGGAACTTGGAAGACCTGCTTGAACAATTGGTAGAATTGAAGAGAGCTGGTATCATCAAGTCCATACGCTTCGCCGATAGTGGTGGTACAGGAAAAGAATGGGTCACTGAGGCTTTGTATCGACTACAGAACGCTGAACAGGAGGACCAATCCCGACCAGTACACCACCCCGCGGATAGAAGACGCTTTGCAGAGCCTGTCAGGGGCCAAGTGGTTCAGCGTACTGGACCTGAAGAGCAGGTACTATCAAATCCCCATGCATCCTGCGGATAGGGAGAAGACCGGCTTTATTACCCCGGTGGGTTTCTTTGAGTTCAACAGCATGCCTCAGGGTTTGTCCGGTGCCCCAGCCACTTTCCAAAGACTCATGGAGAAGACTGTGGGTGACATGAATCTGATACATTTGTTGGTGTACTTAGATAACCTCATCATCTTTTGGAAGACCTTAGAAGAGCATAAAGAGCGTCTGGAGAAGGTTCTGAAAAGACTCTATGATGAGGGGTTGAAGCTGTCCCTGGAGAAGTGCTAGTTTTATCAACCATCGGTCAACTACTTCGGTCATATCGTGTCTGCCGACGGAGTGGCCACTGACCCCCAGAAGCGGGAAGCCGTCACTTCCTGGCCGAAGCCCACTAATGTGACTGAACTCATAATTTCTGGGAATCTGCTCCTATTATAGAAGATTAGTTGAGGGATTCGCTAAGGTAGCCTGCCCACTCAATGAGCAACTGAAAAGCGTGGAGGAAGACGAGCTGGAGGGCCCAGAAAACCCAGAGAGTCCATTCAGGAACAGTGGACTGCCCAATGTGAAGAGGCCTTTAGGCAGCTGAAATGGAGCCTAACGACTGCTCTAGTACCGGCCTATGCAGATACAACCAAGCCATATGAACTACACATTGACGCCAGTCAAGATGGGTTTGGCGGGTGCTGTATCAAGAACACGACGGCCACCTACGGCTGGTCCCGATGTGAGTCGGAGCTTGGCACCCGCTGAGAACTACCCCCACACACAAACTTGAGTTTCTGGCCTTGAAGTGGGCAGAAGTAGATAAAATGAGGGACTATCTATATGGAGCGGAGTTTGTGATTAAGACCGAAAATAATCCTCTCACCTACATCCTCATCACTGCCAAGTTGGATGCCACAGGGCACAGGTGGTTGGCTGCCCTATCGGGGTTACTTTGAGCCTGATGTATCGACCGGGGGTCAGAAACAAAGACGCAGATGCTCTGTCAAGAAGGCCCCTTTGCTCCAGTGACTCCTCAGAAGAATAGGCCCGGCTGACACCTGAAGGGGTACGGGCCTTGTATCAATGAGCAGAACAACAAGCTGGAGGGGGATCCAGGGCGGAAGACATTGGAGTTTCAGCTGCTGGTGTCCCCAAATGTTATTGCAATGTCACCTAAGTCGGGGATAAAGGTCTGCCAAAACTTTCTAAGAAGGACTTGCGAAGGGACCACTTGGAAGATCCTCTCTGTAGCTTGGCATTGAAGGCCTTGGAGAACCAATGCCCTGACATGCTCCTCACTGACTCCCTGAAGGAGGCCCGTCTACTGCACCAAGAGTGGGATTGGTTGCAGCTGCATCAAGGAGTGGTCTACCGAAGGGGCCCCTCTGATGATCTCGAAGAGAAATGGCAGCTAATTCTACCGGAAAAACACAGGGAGACAATATTAACTTCCCTTCACGACAACCATGGCCACCTAGGGCCCGAGAGGACTTTCCACCTGGTAAGGGACTGATTCTACTGGCCCTGCATGCGGGCTGAAGTCGAGGGTTATTGCCACTCCTGCATCAGATGTATCCAAAGAAAAACTTGGGCCATCTTGAGAGTCAGGGATCTATGGACCCATGGAGCTGGTGTGCATTAACTTTCTGTGCCTGGAGCCTGATCTGAGTGGACAGGAGAATATCCTGGTAGTGACTTTCCCACAAAGGATCAACAAGCATCCATGGTGGCCAAGATCTTAGTGGAGAAGTTCTTTGTACACTTAAGCCTGCCTTAACGTATCCACTCTGATCAAGGGAGAGATTTCGAAAGCAGCCTCATCAAGAGACTTTTAGATTTGGTAGGCATTAAGAAGTCCAGAACCACCCCATACCATCCTCAAGGAGATCCTCAGCCAGAGAGGCTCAACTGAACCCTCCTAGATATGCTTGGGACCTTGAATTCAGAGAAAAAGCAGCACTGGAGCAAGCATGTAGCCGCTAATGTGCATGCTTATAACAGCACCGCAAATGATACCACAGGATACTCCTCTTATCGTCTAATGTTTGGACGGCAGGCCCGGTTGCCAGTAGACTTGGCCTTTGGCACTTCCTTAGATCATACTTCAGCAACCTCCCACAGAGGCTATGTAGACCGCCTGCGAAAAAGTTTGAAGACCGCCTATGACAAGGCCCAAGCTACCTCAGATGCCCGAGGACAAAGGAATAAAAGGAACTTTGACCTCAGAGTATGAGTGCAGGATTTGCAACACGGTGTCCCTGGAAAGCATAAGTTGGCTGACCACTGGAAGTCGCAGCCCTATGTCATTTGAAAGCAGATGCCAGAACTCCCAGTGTATCAAATCAGACCAGAGGGGAGCACAGGGCCACTGAAGACTTGGCCCTGCAGCCATCTACTGCCCCTATCAGAAGCAGTTTGCCACCACAGCTAGATTCACAGTCCACACCCGCCTCTGAGAGATCCTGACCGGTCACTAGATCTCAGTCTGTACCCCTCGCTGTAGACAATGAGGACAGCGAAGTTGAAGAGATGGGGATAGACTGGTTGTGGCCAGAAGCTGTGGATGAAGCCGAGTCCAGTGTGCCTGTAACGCCAGAGCCCAAAGAACAGAGAGAGCGAAGGGCTATTCCCCACTTAAGAGAATGACTTATGAGATGCTGGATGAAAGCTCTGAGGAAGCTGTTTTTACCTCAAAAATGACTCTTGAGGCTCCTGGTCCTTCCACCACACATTTAGTGGAGGACAACCCCAACTCATCCCCTGGCACATCTAGCTGGGCCATTCCAATTAAGGTGGCCTGTAGGCAGGACAACCTTCCTTCCCATGCTCATTGGTGGGAGGTTCCTCTGCCAGGTTTTTATGCAGGTGCAAACTGTCTGATTTCTTGTGCACACTAACTTGTTTCTCCGCTTGTATATAAAAAGCATGTACCAGGTTACAGACTTTTTTTTTTTTTTTACTTCCTTTGGGGACCAAAGGTTCTTTGGTGGGGGGAGTGCGTAGCAAGTACCTCTCCAGGCTGATGAAATCCATGAGGGTGAGAGCTGCCTGCTAGCAGCTGCGTGGGCTTTTTCACCTCCCTTCCTCTCCTCACACACGCAGAGACACATCGAACTGCTTGCTTTGTAGCCTCCCTATTGGAAGAGACTGAGAGCCAATCATCAGGGAGCAGCAGCAAAGCACTGTGGAATATGAAGTCCCAGCACAAAGCAGCTTGACTGACTGGTGAGGGGAGCAGGACTGTAAATCCCAGGCTGCACTACAGAGAGCAAGAGGACTAGGCGAGGAGGGGTCTGGCTGCGGAATGGAGCTCCATGTTTGACAGGACGCATGTGTCCCCCACTCCACCTTTTTGGTATCTGTTTACTCGGTGCAACCTCACCTTTATATTTTACCAAAAATGTGGTAGTTTCTTGCGTTTCTTTGCCCTAGAAGTCACTTAAAGCAGGAGTTCCACCCCAATTATTTTTTTTTAAAGTCAGCAGCTACAAATACTGCAATATATGGACACTTACATGTCCAGGGCGCCCGAAATATTGGCACCCAAAGCCGATCTGTCGATTGGCTCTTGGGTACTGCTGCCACCATCTTCTGTAAGGGAATCAGGAAGTGAAGCCTTGCGGGTAGGGATTCCCTACTGCCTATGCTTGAGTCGCGCTGCGCAATCCATATGGTCCCTGCTGTCTCTGAGATCCCGTGTGTTTCCTAGCAGACATCGGGGGGGCGGGAAGTGGCGTAGATACCCTCAGATTCTGCGGATATCTATCCCTGGAAGTGGGGTGCAAATACCTGTATTATACAGGTATCTGCACCCCCTCCCCCTGAAAAGTGCCAAATGTGACATCGGAGGGGGGGGAGGGTTCCGAAATGCGGAGGTTCCATTTTTGTGTGAACCTCCGCTTTAAGTGTACTTTTTACAAAAAAATTGTGTTTCCTAGACCTTTGCGGTAACATCGTGTAACATAATGTAGCGGCCATAACCCTCAATGGGGCGGCCTTGACTTTTGGGCTTACCAGTTACCTCCGCTTGGCTTGTTCCTCCATGTCCAGGGGTTCCCAGGGTTAGTACCCAACAACTTTGGATGCTGACACCATAAAAGTCCTTTTAGAAGGTTTTAATTTGCAGGGGTAACATCCAACAAACACAGTCTCGAATAGGAACAGAGGGCAAGGCTGAAGAAACTCAGGCACCTTGAACTGCTGACAATTTAAATGTCTCTACAAAAAACCCAGAGAGTAGCCACTCGCAGCTGGGCACTTCAAAGCTGAACACATCTCTAGTCAGAGATTATGGCGGTCAGCACTTTGATCCGGAAAATTGTAAAGTCTCTGACACAGAATAGACTCTCAACCAAAAGTGAATAGGAACCTTTTCTCAGTACCTGGAATGTTCTCTGTCTCCTTGGCAGTACTGCGAAACTGTGGATTCGTTAATGTGTCCGTAACAACCCAATCTTCTTGAGATGCCAGCTTGTTGGCCCTCCTCCGAAGAGTCCTCCCCTGGTTGCTTAAACGAGCTGCGGTGCCCCTCCAAGATTGAGAGCGCACCCGGACACCTTGAATCCTCCCTCAGTTACTGCACTTTGGACCAGCCGGTTCCGAGACTCGGGAACAGATGGATCCTTGCCCCAGACCAAGCGGATCTGTGGGGCTAGTCAAACTGACCATGTTGCGGGACGGCAAACGCTACCCCGGTTCAGATTTAGAAACAGGCAGCTACGGCCAAACCCCGTACACGTGACTCCAGCACCTTAAGTACCCTTCCCCAGACGCACCCACTGATTGGCTCCGGGGAAGACTGATACTCAAAACGTCCAACCAGGCCTGGTTCTGGGCCTGTCATGACCAGGCAGAACCCTAGTACAGCCCAGCCAAACTGATGCCAAAGTTAACCTGCACAATTAACCCTCAGAACCCCATTACTGTTCTGAGGGAAAAACTAAATTTTCACGCATAGCGGACACCTTGAAAAAGTGTCACCGCTACATAAAAAAACACTTTTAACTACCGCTGTTTTATTCTCTAGGGTGTCTGCTTTCAGAAAAAATATATTATTTGGGGGAGTTTTATGTAAAAACAAAAAAACAGGTCTGGCAGCGAAAGGGTTAAAGCCGATTAAAAAGAAAATCCTGTGATGGTCACATGATTCCTGTGGGGGGGGGGGGGGCGGAGCTCCAGTCTGCAGCCAGATAGGATAGGAAACATGTCACATCCACTTCCACATGGTGTTTCTAATGTCTAGTGAATGTTTGTTACAATAAAGTTCATTAAACAAAAAAAAAAAAAAAAGGTGGAACGGAGGCCACATGTTTCCTGCCAACGGTGGAGCTCCAGCTACAGCCATTCATTGTTACGATAAAATTCAATAAAAAATAAAAATAAAATGTAGAGTGCTTCCTTTCAAACGTGGAGCTCCACTCCGCAGCCAGACCCCGAACCGACAGAACGTGATGTCGGGTACAGACAGGAAGTGATGTCAGGCACAGACAGGAAGTGATGTCCAGCACAGACAGGAAGTGATGTCGGGTACAGACAGGAAGTTCCAGGTGAGAGGTGAGTCGGGAGGAAGAAGAGAGGAGACGTCGCTGGAATCGGCAGCAGAGGAGGTAATAAGATCTTATCTTCTATTTACACCCAGTAACCTCCCCGTCATGTCCGTCCTCTTCCTCCATAGTCACTGTGACGTCTTTTATCTCCAGCAGATGATGATACACACATATATAGTGTGAAAACCTAGATTAACCCCTTCAGGGTCAGAACATTCCCCCACTTATAGGGCCGGAACATTCTCTTCAGTTTTGAGATGTGTCGCTGTTCCATCAATTTCATATTTTCAGTTTATTCTAACAAATTATGCGATAATACGGGACGGGGGTTTTATTTAGAGGGGGGGGGGGGGGTTCGAAACGTATGTTTGATTTTCTAAGCTTTATGGTGGAGGATGTACTGTAACTATCCCTGATGTCTGTGAAGGTTCAACAGAAGGGATGTGTCTGGATGGTGACTGTATCATTGTGTGTGTCAGGTTCCTATAAGACCAACCGGTCTTATAGGAACACAAGCCGCTGCTGGATTTGAGCCTTGCAGTCAGAGTTCTGGCAATTATCCGGCAAATCCGGCCAAAAGTCAGCAAGTTCCCCTTCCTGGACATCGTGATGACCCTCCATTGACCTCACAGCACTGCCTCAGAGCAAACAAGTCACAGGAAGGATCGTATTTATCATTTCTTGTCTGCAGATCTAATACTAAACAAATCCAGTTCAGAAACCCAGCAGAGAAAAGGGAATTTCTGATCCGGCAGGACAAGAGGGTCCCGGGTCCTCCAAGATGTAACAAACACTAGACAGTCCAAATTAAATGTGTTCACATGGAGGCAGTAGTTCCTAAATCTAAAGGAACCCTCCTATTATTGTGTGACCAATACCACCCAAATAATTCTTACTTTCATTTCCCAAAGGTATCCGCCCAGGAGCAGACCTGTATAGATCAACTGACACCAATGAGGATGGAGGAGGACGGGAGTCACATGACTGAGAAGATACTAAACCTCACCCTGGAGATCATCTACCTGCTGACCGGAGAGGTGAGGAGGATTCTGGGAGGTCACATGACATCACTCTTATCTCTATTAATAATACACAGACCTGACCGGAGAGGTGAGGAGGATTCTGGGAGGTCACATGACATCACTCTTACCTCTATTAATAAAACAGAGACCTGACCGGAGAGGTGAGGAGGATTCTGGGAGGTCACATGACATCACTCTTATCTCTATTAATAATACACAGACCTGACCGGAGAGGTGAGGAGGATTCTGGGAGGTCACATGACATCACTCTTATCTCTATTATTATTAACAGACCTGACCGGAGAGGTGAGGAGGATTCTGGGAGGTCACATGACATCACTCTTATCTATAGTAATAAAAAACACAGACCTGACCCGGAGAGGTGAGGAGGATTCTGGGAGGTCACATGACATCACTCTTATCTCTATTAATAAAACACAGACCTGACCGGAGAGGTGAGGAGGATTCTGGGAGTCTAACATAATATTCCTATTGGTTCCCCAATACAGAGATTTCCTCTTGTGAAGTCAGGTGATCATATGACCATCACAGTGCCTCCATGTGACTCCCTAAAACCTGAGAGACACAACATGGAGAAGATTCTAGAAGTCACCAAGAAGATGATGGAGCTGCTGACAGGAGAGGTGAGGAGGATTCTGGGAATTCTGGGACATTATCCAGTAACAGACAAGGGATGTGTCTGGATGGTGACTGTATCATTGTGTGTGTCAGGTTCCTATAAGGTGTCAGGATGTCACTGTCTATTTCTCCATGGAGGAGTGGGAGTATTTAGAAGGACACAAGGATCTCTACAAGGACCTCATGATGGACAATCAGCCGCCCCTCACATCACCGGGTAAGAGGAGACTTTATTGTAAAGGAGAGAGCAGTACGGAGGCTCCACCTAGATCCCCCATCATCTGATAAACACATAGAAACAATGTATTCAGTCAGTGTGTGTGTTTCCTACAGATGGATCCAGTAATGGGAACCCACCAGAGAGATCCCCCCGTCCTCTGTATTCCCGGGATCCCACACAGGAAGGTCACACCATCCCCCACCATCATCAGGTAGATGAGGAACAATCACTGATAGTATCATTAGGATCTGTACATTATCTGCATTGTTACCATTGATGTCATTTTTATTATATATTCAGAGTGGAAACCTGAGAGATTCTAAAGTTGAGGTTAAAGAAGAGATAAAAGAGGAGGATGATGAGGATGGGGTGATGGAGGAAGAACACAAAGATCAGTACCAGGACACCATGGTGGAGTCATCCAGCTACAGAAACCAACCAGAGAGATGTCCCCGTCCTCTGTATTCCCGGGATTCCACACAGGAAGATCACACCATCCCCCACCATCATCAGGTAGATGAGGAACAATTATTGGTAGTTATGATTTACAGACAGCATGTTTGTTACAATGAATGTTTTATTATATATTCAGAGTGGAAACCTCGGAGATGATAATATTGTTGTAAAAGAGGAGGATGAGGAGTATGGAGTGATGGAGGAGTTTTCAGAAGGACACAAGGATATGATGGAGCCACCTAATTCCAGGAACCCACCAGAGAGATGTCCCCGTCCTCTGTATTCCCGGGATCCCACACAGGAAGGTCACACCATCCCCCACCATTACAAGGTTGGTGGGACGGAGATTATTAAACAGACTCATGGAGACGATGTGGGGATTTCTTATGTGATGTCTGTGACGAAACGCTCCCACACTCCTCTTGAGTGCGTTCGTCATATAACACTTCCTCCCAGTCTGAATATAGATCTCAGATATTCCAACGACTCCCAAGCACCAAACGAGACGAAACTTGCTTAGTGCCAACATGGACTGTTTATTTAGAACCAAACTGTATTTTAAAAGTATTTATATACAGTAGAAGAGGAGATCCCCCTCCTGCTCATTTTACTCTAACAATACACCTGTAACAAATTAACATGAGCTAATTAACTAATCCCTTTAAGCAGCCGATGTGACTCTGTGCCCATCAGGAATTCACCACAGGTCAGACTTGTTGTCACCGAGCTTCATACAGTTGATTATAAATTATCATAATAACAACCACAAGACAGCAGGAGCTCCACTAGGAGTCGACCCGTCTCCTACATTGTACAGAGGACAATGTGATCAGCTCTCTCAATTAACATCTTGAGTTCATCAACAAACTAAGAATAGTCTTTACATATATCCTGCATTGAATCTGACTAGCACAGATTATAGGGGGGGGGTTTCTCATTCACCCTGTGCCCTAGAGACACAGGGTGATTTACACATAAGAGGGTCCGGGGAAGCTGGACAAGGAGCCTCCAGAACTCTCCAGGGCATGCTGAGTTCCACAAACCCCCGACCCAAAGTCACTCCTGTCACAATGTCACAATAATAAAGTTTATATTTTACAGATGATATTTTCTCTCCTGTTCTTGATTTAGAGTGGAGATCCAATCGATATAGAATTTGAGGTTAAATCAGAAGAAGAAGAAGAGAGGTATGTGAGGGATGATCAGCAGTCTATGGAGGAGGATGGAATAACGGGGACATTTATAGAGGAGGACACTCCTACAGAGATCAGCACAGGTGGGTCATTAACACTAAATCCATTCCTCCACCCATACTGCTCACTGATTGGTCCAGAGTAGGGCGGGGACTGGGCGATATCAGCCTGTAATCCCCTCATCACTGTCACTCCTATAAAAGACAGTTCTCGTTGTTTCCTCACTCTCTGACTGTGACAGATCTTGGATACCCCAGCTGGGCACCTCCGCCAGACCTGATCAGAGACCCATTTACTAGTTACCTTGAGGGGGGAATTGTAAGATCCTCAGAGACAAAGCTGCCTGATGTGGGCGGAGTCCTGGTTTAGGGGAACCAATCAGCTCATGTCTAGTAATAATCTTTGTATTTCTATTTTAGTAGATGGACGGGAGATGAGGAAAACCTCAGAGGATTGTCTCACTTTGTCTCCAGACTGTAAAGTAGAAGATGAGGACATCACACAGTATAGTCCAGGAGAAAACCCGACTACCTCAAATGTCCATCCGGCACCACACAGTGTAGATGGACCATCGTATTCCTCTTATCCTGAGGAACCTCAGACTGTGCGGGACGGTGCCGGACCATCGTATTCCTCTTATCCTGAGGAACCTCAGACTGTGCGGGACGGTGCCGGACCATCGTATTCCTCTTATCCTGAGGAACCTCAGACTGTGCGGGACGGTGCCGGACCATCGTATTCCTCTTATCCTGAGGAACCTCAGACTGTGCGGGACGGTGCCGGACCATCGTATTCCTCTTATCCTGAGGAACCTCAGACTGTGCGGGACGGTGCTGGACCATCGTATTCCTCTTATCCTGAGGAACCTCAGACTGTGCGGGACGGTGCTGGACCATCGTATTCCTCTAATCCCGAGGAACCTCAGACTGTGCGGGACGGTGCCGGACCATCGTATTCCTCTTATCCCGAGGAACCTCAGACTGTGCGGGACGGTGCCGGACCATCGTATTCCTCTTATCCTGAGGAACCTCAGACTGTGCGGGACGGTGCCGGACCATCGTATTCCTCTTATCCTGAGGAACCTCAGACTGTGCGGGACAGTGCCGGACCATCGTATTCCTCTTATCCTGAGGAACCTCAGACTGTGCGGGACGGTGCCGGACCATCGTATTCCTCTTATCCCGAGGAACCTCAGACTGTGCGGGACGGTGCCGGACCATCGTATTCCTCTTATCCTGAGGAACCTCAGACTGTGCGGGACGGTGCCGGACCATCGTATTCCTCTTATCCCGAGGAACCTCAGACTGTGCAGGACGGTGCCGGACCATCGTATTCCTCTTATCCTGAGGAACCTCAGACTGTGCGGGACGGTGCCGGACCATCGTATTCCTCTTATCCTGAGGAACCTCAGACTGTGCGGGACGGTGCCGTCCTTCCAACACATAAGGGGTTTTTCTGTACTGAGTGCGGGAAGTGTTTTGTTTCTAAATACAAACTTAATGTGCATAAAAGATCTCACACAGGGGAGAAGGTGTGTTCATGCCCTGAGTGCGGGAAATGTTTTTCACAGAAGCCACATCTTTACACACATCGGAGAACTCACACGGGGGAAAAACCCCATTTCTGTTCTGAGTGCGGAAAACGCTTTTCACAGAAGTCCGATCTCAAAAGACACAAAATGTCTCACACGGGGGAGAAGCCGTATTCCTGTCCTGAGTGCGGGAAATGTTTTTCCAGGAAGTCCGATCTCAACAAACACCAAATGACTCACATGGGGGAGAAGCTGCATTGCTGTCCTGAGTGTGGAAAATGTTTTGTAGAAAAATCAGTACTTGACGTACATCTGAGGTCTCACACGGGGGAAAAGCCGTATTTCTGTTCTGAGTGTGGGAAAAAATTTACGCAGCAGTCCCATCTCCTCATACATCAGAGGTCTCACACGGCTGAGAAGCCATATTCCTGTGCTGAGTGCAGGAAATGTTTTTCAGACAAGTCAACGTTCCTCACACATCAAATGTCTCACACGGGGGAAAAACCATATTTCTGTTTTGAGTGTGGGAAATGTTTTGCAAAGAAATCCACTCTCAACATTCACCAGAGGTCTCACACAGGTGAGAAGCCCTATTCCTGTTCTGAGTGTGGGAAATGTTTTTCACACAAGTCCTCTCTTAACAATCATCAGAGACTGCACACAGGGGAGAAGCCGTATTCCTGTCCTGAGTGCGGGAAAAGTTTTTCAAATAAGCCCAATTTTTACAGACATCAGAGATCCCACAAGGGGGAGAAGAAACATTCTAGTCCTGAGTGAGGGAATTGTTCCTCACTGAAGTCCTGTCTTTCAGTACATCAGGGGTCCCACACAACCCTCGAGGTGTATTAGTGAGTGCGGGAAATGTCTTGTATATGAATGTTGATGGACATGTGGGGAAGAAGCACACCCTGATATACACCTCAGATATACTCCATGGCTGATCTTCATCATGGAAGAAACAGTTGATAAGGAGATCAGAGATCACCAAAGACATGGATGAAGTGTTGTACCGTGTCGGCCATTGATAGCCGGAGAAAAATAAAAATGGAGTCATTACCTCTCATTGGCTGAGTACATTTTGTGGTATGGAGACTTAGAGGTCTATTATTCTCTTGCAAGAGGTCTGTTTTCTCAAGTCGTCTTCTAGGACGAAACGCGTTAACCCCACCACTTAAAAGAAGGTCCTCTAGGCCTTTTAAAATAAAAATGGAGCCATTACCTCTCATTGGCTGAGTACATTTTGTGGTGGAAGATTTCACAAACACTTACAGGTCTGTTTCTAAAAACTTTGTAGAATGAATGTGTAAAGGAAATGTGTAAGTTCTGTATAGAATTGTATTGTATTTTGTATGTATTGCACACGGCACTAATAATGTTTTCATTACATGTTTGCATTCTTTCCAGTCCTGATTAGAATTAGCCTGCCTATGTTACGCCCCTTGTTACCATAAAAGTACAATTGTAATATTAATGTGATAGCTACGTAATCATGGCTGAGTAAATTTTGTGGTGTAAACTCTTGCAAGAGGTCTGTTTTCTCAAGTCGTCTTCCAGGACGAAACACGTTAACCCCCACCACTTAATAGGCGTTCCTCTAGGGATTTTTTAAATAAAAATGGAGTCATTACCTCTCATTGGCTGAGTACATTTTGTGGTATGGAGACTTAGAGGTCTATTATTCTCTGGCAAGAGGTCTGTTTTTACTCAAGTCGTCTTCCAGGACGAAACACGTTAACCCCCACCACTTAATAGGCATTCCTCTAGGGATTTTTAAAATAAAAATGTAGTCATTACCTCTCATTGGCTGAGTACATTTTGTGGTATGGAGACTTAGAGGTTTTAGATTTTAGTAGATGGAGATGGTGGTATGGAGATGGTATGGAGATTTTAGTAGATGGACGGGAGATGAGGAAAACCTCAGAGGATTGTCTCACTTTGTCTCCAGACTGTAAAGTAGAAGATGAGGACATCACACAGTATATTCCAGGAGAAAACCTGACTTATTCTCTTGCAAGAGGTCTGTTTTTACTCAAGTCGTCTTCCAGGACGAAACACGTTAACCCCACCACTTAATAGGCGTTCCTCTAGGGATTTTATAAAATAAAAATGGAGTCATTACCTCTCATTGGCTGAGTACATTTTGTGGTGTGGAGACTTAGAGGTCTATTATTCTCTTGCAAGTGGTCTGTTTTTACTCAAGTCGTCTTCCAGGACGAAACACGTTAACCCCACCACTTAAAAGGCGTTCTTCTAGGGATTTTTAAAATAAAAATGTAGTCATTACCTCTCATTGGCTGAGTACATTTTGTGGTATGGAGACTTAGAGGTCTATTATTCTCTGGCAAGAGGTCTGTTTTTACTCAAGTCGTCTTTCAGGACGAAACACGTTAAACCCCCACCACTTAATAGGCGTTCCTCTAGGGATTTTATAAAATAAAAATTGAGTCATTACCTCTCATTGGCTGAGTACATTTTGTGGTATGGAGACTTAGAGGTCTATTATTCTCTGGCATGAGGTCTGTTTTTACTCAAGTCGTCTTCCAGGACGAAACACGTTAACCCCCACCACTTAATAGGCGTTCCTCTAGGGATTTTTAAAATAAAAATGGAGTCATAACCTCTCATTGGCTGAGTACATTTTGTGGTATGGAGATTTAGAGGTCTATTATTCTCTGGCAAGAGGTCTGTTTTTACTCAAGTCGTCTTCCAGGACGAAACAAAAAAAAAAAAAAGAAGCATCGCCAGCATGCTGGGGAAAGTGAGGTAATCATCGTATGGAGTCTGTACGGGGTATAGTAAGCTTGGTGTAAGATTTTATCCCTAGCTGAGACTAAATGAGAGAAGGGAAAGTCACAGATCTCTTTCCAGTCTTCATCGTCCGGTCCAGGAATATCCACAGTACATTTTTGGAGTAATGAAGATAGCTCGGGACTGGCCACCACTACAAGATATAATTCAGAGGTGGGCTTCTCCGTGTCTGGTGCTTTAAGAATAGACTTGCCACCTCATCCCTTTAAACCCGAACACATATGAATTACACGGGTTCCGTGGCTGATTAAGGTGGTAACTAAACTCACTTGGTGCCTTATCTGCATTAAATTAGTGTCAGAACCCGTGTAATTCATATGCAATTCGTTCCGTTCCGAATTCGTTTTTTAACGAATTTCGACAATTTCGTTAATTTCGGAAATATCCGAATTAAGGAAAATCCGCGTAGCGAATTTTTCCGAATATTCGTAAATTAGAATATTCGTACATTCGTAAATACGAACATTTGCACATTCGTAAATTCAATGTCTGGCAATGTCTGATAGGAATTCGGATTGTTCCTTTGCCCTAATCACGGACCTGGCAGCACCTGTGTCACATAAAAAAAAACCGGTAGGATGCCCCACGTTGGGCGCCAGCTGTTTTGGAAGGACCACAACCAAGGTCCAGTATTTTTATATCTGCCCCTGGTCTAATTATTGAATATGAAGCGTGCACGCTGAAGTAAGTCTGAGTCTGTGTCCAGTGTGAAATTACTTTCGCTCTTTATTTCCTCTTTTGTTTTAAAATTTATATAAGAATAAAAATGGGAGGACTTTCAAACAAGCAAGGCAAGACATATGCAAAGAGAATTGCGACATATTACTGTAACAAGTGTATGAGTTTTTTGCTGTTTTAGCTGAATTAGCAATTAATCCTAACTATGTTAGATCATATTAGATATTTATGGTAACTTCTTCTTTCCTCCTTCGAGACGTTGGATGTTGATGTCATGTCTGTCTGTCTTGGGTCCAGTTCTCGGAAAGAAAGAGGCACAATCTTTTTATAATTCTTTGCGGTTCGGCTTCAGGATGGGGGGGGGGGGGCAGAGCTAGCAGCTATCTGAGTTAGAATTAAGGTCAAAACAAACAAACCAAGCAATGAAATAATATTACACATTGAAATTGCACATTCGTAAATTCGTACATTCGCATATTTGTAAATTCGTACATTCATAAATTTGTACATTCATAAATTCGAAAATCTGAATTTATAATTAACTAATAATAACTTAACTATTACTAACTATTAAATTATAGGCATTGTAATTTCCTTTTAAAATTTGGCTGTTAGTGAACGTAACAAATACAAATTTATCTTAAGTTATAAATTATCCGAAATAACGAACGCTGCATCTAAACAAATGGAATATAATGAATTAATAATAATAAATAACAATAATACTTTTTATTACTATTATTTATTATTAATTTGTTCCGTTACATTTTGTTTAGATGCGGCGTTCGTTATTTCGGATAATTCGAAAACTTCAGATAAATTCGTGTTCAGCCAAATTTGAAAGGAAATACAATACCTATAATTTAATAGTTAGTCACTATTTCAGATTTTTTTATTTTTTGGTTTTTCGGATTTTCGTATTTCCAAATTTTTGAATTTTCTAATTTACAAATGTACGAATATACGAATTTTCGAATTTATGAATGAACTAATTTACGCATTTAAAATGTACGAATTTTCTAATTTATGAATGAACGAATTTACGCATTTACAAATGTACGAATTTCCGAATGTACGAATTTACGAATGTACGAATATGCGAATTTTCTAATTTACGAATAAACGAATTTACGCATTTACAAATGTACGAATGTACAAATGTTATAAAGGAACGAATGTACAAATGTTCGAATGTAAGAATATACAAATGTACGAATATACGAATTTTCTAATTTACGAATAAACTAATTTACACATTTACAAATGTACGAATGTGCAAATGTTCGAATGTACGAATGTATGAATGTACGAATTTTCTAATTTACGAAAAAAATAATGTACGCATTTACAAAAGTACGAATGTACAAATGTTCGAATGTACGAATGTACGAATTTACTAATTGCGATCATAACGAATGACCCGAAAAACGAAAAAAAAAAAAAAAAATGAATGAAACGAAAATGAACAAATTTTTTGGCATTGCACATGTCTAACTATAACACAGTCTCTCAGGTGGGAATAGAGGGCACGGGTGATAAAACTCAGGCACTTTGAACTGCTGACATCCACTGAATGTCTCTAATCCAGAGAGTAACCACTCGCAGCTGGGCGCTTCACTGCTGGATAAACCTCTAGCCAGAGATTTAGCAGCCAACATGTGATCCGGAAACTTTGCAAAGTCTCTGCCACAGACTAGATTGTAACTGAAGATAAGTAGGAACCTTTCCCACAGTACCCGGATCTCTCAGCCTTCTTGGTAATACTATGGGAAGTGTGGATTCTTTAGTGTCCATACATCTCAGCTCCCAGGATCTTACCGAGCAGCCAGCTTCTTGGCCCTCCTCCGAGGAGTCCTCCCCTGGTCACTTGTACGAGTTGCCGTGTCCCTCCAACACCGAGAGCACACCGGGACACCTCCGAATCCTCCTTCAGTTACTGGGCCTCGAACTAGCCAGTTCCGAGGCTCGGGAACAGACGGATCCCCACCCCAGACCATAAGGGCCTCAGGGGCTGGTCAGGGTGACCATGCTTGCGGGACGGCAAACGCTCCTGGGTGCGGGACCCCTCGCGGGGCTGCCCCGGACCGGAACCAGGAATCAAAGCAGCAGCCGAACCCTGAACACGTGACTTCAGCACCTTAAATACCCCTTCCCAGACTACACAGTGGGGACAGACGCGCCCGCTGATTGGCTCAGGGAAAGACTGGTACCTAACACGTCCAACCAGTAGACATGTGCACAACAAAAAAAATTTGTTTATTTTCGTTTAGTTTTTTTTGTTTCCGTTGATTCGTAACGATTCGTAAATTCGTAAGTCGTCGGTGTTCGTATTCGTAACGATTCGTAAATACGTAAGTCGTCGGTGTTCGTATTCGTAACGATTCGTAAATACGTAAGTCGCCGGTGTTCGTATTCGTAACGATTCGTAAATACGTAAGTCGTCGGTGTTCGTATTCGTAACGATTCGTAAATACGTAAGTCGCCGGTGTTCGTATTCGTAACGATTCGTAAATACGTAAGTCGTCGGTGTTCGTATTCGTAACGATTCGTAAATTCGTAAGTCGTCGGTGTTCGTATTCGTAACGATTCGTAAATTCGTAAGTCGTCGGTGTTCGTATTCGTAACGATTCGTAAATTCGTAAGTCGTCGGTGTTCGTATTCGTAACGATTCGTAAATACGTAAGTCGTCGGTGTTCGTATTCGTAACGATTCGTAAATTCGTAAGTCGCCGGTGTTCGTATTCGTAACGATTCATAAATTCGTAAGTCGCCGGTGTTCGTATTCGTAACGATTCGTAAATACGTAAGTCGTCGGTGTTCGTATTCGTAACGATTCGTAAATTCGTAAGTCGTCGGTGTTCGTATTCGTAACGATTCGTAAATTCGTAAGTCGTCGGTGTTCGTATTCGTAACGATTCGTAAATACGTAAGTCGTCGGTGTTCGTATTCGTAACGATTCGTAAATTCGTAAGTCGCCGGTGTTCGTATTCGTAACGATTCGTAAATTCGTAAGTCGCCGGTGTTCGTATTCGTAAATTAGTAAGTCGTCGGTGTTCTTATTCGTAACGATTCGTATTTTCGTAAGAGTTATTTTTTCATTGATTCATTTTTCCGTTAGTTTAATTTTCGTTTATTCGAAATTTGGACGCATTCGTATTTTCGTAGATTGATTTATTCGTACTTTTGTTAGATTGTTTTCGTAGATTCGTAATCGGAGCATAATTCATAATTTTATGTAATGTGTATGCTATTATTACATTGTAAGAGACACGGAAAATTACGAATCGAAAAAAAAAGTTACGAATGTACGAATTTTTTCGTTCAATCCATTCGAAGCACGTTAAGCAGCGCCATTGTAAGGGACACGGAAAATTACCAATTCAACAAAAAAAAAAAAAGTTACGAATGTACGAATTTTTTCGTTCAATCCATTCGAAGCACGTTAAGCAGCGCCATTGTAAGGGACACGGAAAATTACCAATTCAACAAAAAAAAAAAAGTTACGAATGTACGAATTTTTTCGTTCATTTTGATTTTCGTTGTTCCTGTTTTCGTTTTTCGGATTTTCTTCTCTCGTAGTTTCGTTGTTTCTAATTTGGTTATTTCGGATTTTTGTTGTTTTCGTATTCGTTCGATTCGATATTCGTTAAAATTTTTAGCGAATCGTTCGTTCATTCGTACGATAACGAATGAACGAAAAAAAAGAAAAAAAAAAGAAAAACGAAACGAATTGCACATGTCTACCAACCAGGCCTGGTTCTCAGCCTGTCATGGGTGCCTCACCGCACCTATGATCAAGCAGAACCTCAGGACAGCCCAGCCAGACTGATGCCAAAGTAAATCCTGTACAATTAACCCCCAGAACCCTGTTACAGTTCTGAGAAAAACTCGATTTATATTGATAGCGCACACTACATGTACACAAAACAAGATTGGTTAAACTCGCAAGTGCTTTTTTTTACCAATACTATTCCTTTATATTGGCTTTTGGACTTTACAAATGCAGTAATTTGGAAATCAGATGAAAGGTTTAGTGCTGGAAAACACTTTTTGATAGATAAAAAGTGCATTTTGTATACATCTATATAGATCAGACCAAAATGAGGGACGAATGAGGGACAGAGGGACATAGCTCCAAATCAGGGACAGTCCCTCGGAATCAGGGACAGTTGGGAGCTATGGGTAAGGAAGGGTAGTAGGCCAGTGCTTCCAGCTATATGCTTCAAGGTTTTTCTTTTATATTTGATCCAGGCCTGGGGATCCGGAACTGTATAAAAGTGTGGGTAGAGAGGGATTCAACCAAAAAAGGGGTATGTGGAGATAGGGGAGCAGAGGGAGAGATGGGAGGTATTTATTTCTACCCACCTTGGTGGGAGTGGAGATGACCCCATCTGTAAGGATATACAGACATACCCTGCTTTAAATACACTACCCGCGAGGGTATGTAAAGTGCCTCGCAAGTACTGTACAGACATTTTGCAGCCGCAGTAGAAGGAGCTGAAGCTCCGAGAGCGTAGCCCGCCCTGTTCCAGTGTTCCCCTGACACCCCCACTACAGCCCCTGACCCCCCCACTACACCCTAGAAGTGAAAAAAGGTATTGCTTCACTTTAAGTACATTTTCGTTTTACATACATGCTCTGGTGCCATACTTAAAAGTGGGGTATGCCTGCACACACAGCACAAGGCCGTGTTCACACTACGAGACGTTTCTCGGGGCTGCAGTTCCTCTGAGCTCCACAAGATGGAAATCTCATTTCTGACCAGACAGGAAGTCTCTATGGAAGATGGGAAGTGATGTCAGGGACACACAGGAAGTGATGTCAGGTTATAAATAGGAAGTTCCGGGTGAGAGGTGAGTCGGGAGCAGGGCCGGACTGGCCTACCGGGATAGCGGGAGATTTCCCGGTAGGCTGGCTGCCCTGGGGCCGCTGTCAGCTAGGAGCTGTGAACAGGAGGCGGGGCTAGCTGAGGAATCGAATTCTAGCAGTGCGGCAGGCAGGTCTGTGGTGTGCAGGAGGGAGGGAGCATGGACACTTACTGTGTGTAAGTGGACTGATCATTTCTTTTAGCAGGGAACCCACAGCCAATAGCGCTGCTTAGGGGACTTGCTCCTCCTCCCATCCATCCACAGCCAATCTGCAGGCAGTGTAGCAGGCAGTGTAGCCCTCCCCCGCTCACATTTGACTGTAAGCGTTGGAGTGGGGCTGAATGGGGTCGCCAGGAGGGAGATACAAGGAGGTATGACTACAATAATGTAAGTTCTGCAGTACTCACAAGTCTGGATCGTCTGGAGCACAGTAATATGTAGCTGGCCGGCTGCAGTGTCTTCCAAGTGTGATCAGGCAGTGGGCAGGTTACCGATCAGCCTCCCCTCCCTTGTATCTCCCTGGTACCTTTTTATTTATTTGCTAACCCGACCTGCACATTGTCTGATCACACTGATAAGAACTCTGGAAGACGCTGCAGCAGCATTCTATGAGACCAGGACACATGGCTGTTAACCCTTTCAGCTTATAATCAGCTATTTAGCCAGAGCACCCTCTGTGCTGCACAGATTGTTTGGGTTTTTTTTTTTTTTTTTTTGGAGAATGTACTGCAGGATCCGGCTAAAAGCTTCACAGCCCCATTAACTGGTTACCGTACTCCACTAATCTTGAGCAGTTTAGTGTTTGCAAGAAAATGTGTATTTTGGAAATGGGATGTGAAGCCGTGTTCTGTCACTTGGTTGTACTTTCAAAGTAAAATGACTTGATCTTGCATAGATGGTTTAAATAGAGTGGAGCAACCTGCGATACTCTATACCTATACACTGAGTTCAGCTTTAAATGCAGTCTCCTGAGTCAATCATGTCTGCGATCCCTAACCTGTACTATGTCTGCAGTTTCTGACCCTCTCCTGTACTATGTCTGCAGTTTCCGACCCTCTCCTGTACTATGGCTGCAGTCTCCGACCCTCTCCTGTACTATGGCTGCAGTCTCCGACCCTCTCCTGTACTATGGCTGCAGTCTCCGACCCTCTCCTGTACTATGGCTGCAGTCTCTGACCCTCTCCTGTACTATGGCTGCAGTCTCTGACCCTCTCCTGTACTATGGCTGCAGTCTCTGACCCTCTCCTGTACTATGGCTGCAGTCTCTGACCCTCTCCTGTACTATGGCTGCAGTCTCTGACCCTCTCCTGTACTATGGCTGCAGTCTCTGACCCTCTCCTGTAATATGGCTGCAGTCTCTGACCCTCTCCTGTACTATGGCTGCAGTCTCTGACCCTCTCCTGTACTATGGCTGCAGTCTCTGACCCTCTCCTGTACTATGGCTGCAGTCTCTGACCCTCTCCTGTACTATGGCTGCAGTCTCTGACCCTCTCCTGTACTATGGCTGCAGTCTCTGACCCTCTCCTGTACTATGGCTGCAGTCTCTGACCCTCTCCTGTACTATGGCTGCAGTCTCTGACCCTCTCCTGTACTATGGCTGCAGTCTCTGACCCTCTCCTGTACTATGGCTGCAGTCTCTGACCCTCTCCTGTACTATGGCTGCAGTCTCTGACCCTCTCCTGTACTATGGCTGCAGTCTCTGACCCTCTCCTGTACTATGGCTGCAGTCTCTGACCCTCTCCTGTACTATGGCTGCAGTCTCTGACCCTCTCCTGTACTATGGCTGCAGTCTCTGACCCTCTCCTGTACTATGGCTGCAGTCTCCGACCCTCTCCTGTACTATGGCTGCAGTCTCCGACCCTCTCCTGTACCATGGCTGCAGTCTCCGACCCTCTCCTGTACCATGGCTGCAGTCTCCGACCCTCTCCTGTACCATGGCTGCAGTCTCCGACCCTCTCCTGTACCATGGCTGCAGTCTCCGACCCTCTCCTGTACCATGGCTGCAGTCTCCGACCCTCTCCTGTACCATGGCTGCAGTCTCCGACCCTCTCCTGTACCATGGCTGCAGTCTCCGACCCTCTCCTGTACCATGGCTGCAGTCTCCGACCCTCTCCTGTACCATGGCTGCAGTCTCCGACCCTCTCCTGTACCATGGCTGCAGTCTCCGACCCTCTCCTGTACCATGGCTGCAGTCTCCGACCCTCTCCTGTACCATGGCTGCAGTCTCCGACCCTCTCCTGTACCATGGCTGCAGTCTCCGACCCTCTCCTGTACCATGGCTGCAGTCTCCGACCCTCTCCTGTACCATGGCTGCAGTCTCCGACCCTCTCCTGTACCATGGCTGCAGTCTCCGACCCTCTCCTGTACCATGGCTGCAGTCTCTGACCTCTCCTGTACTCATGGCTTTTTTTCTCAGAGAATAGGTGCAGGGACTCAACCATGCCCTGCACACACTCCAGGCACCTGCATCCCCCTTCTCCCCATCCTGCATTCAGTGGGAGCCACTCAGGAGATCAGATCTGAGGGAGCCAAGCTGTCACTTGTAAACACAGAAGTCCGGCTCCCACAGAGCGATAGTGGTGAGCAGGGAGCAGAGGGCCTGAGGTGGTGATACTGAGTTCCACCACGTTCCAGCTGAAAAAATCCCTGCCTCTACTATATCTGCAGCCTCTGACCATCTCCTGTAATGTGTCTGCAATCCCTGCAGGAGAGGACACACACACTGTACACACTTCCCCATCTGCCACAGCAGAAGTATATTACAGCCCCCAGTCCTGGACCAGTAAAGAGGGAGGATGCTTTATGGTGGGCGCTATGGCCAAGGCACACTTCACATTGGAATCCACCCTCCCCCAAAAGACAATAATTCATTGGGTGCAATATACATATAGGTGTAAATACATACAGTGTGTGTATATAAAGAAGTGAGAGAGGGGGGTAAAAAAACAAAGATGAGGAGAAGGAATAAAAAAACGGGGAGGAACAAAGAAATCGGGAGAGAAAGAACATGACAGATGGATAGAGAGCGATATATGGGGGGGGGGGGGGGGGGAAAGAGACATTAGGATAGAGAGAGATAAAAGGGAAAGAAAGGAGAACAAAGAAAGTGTGGTACATCCATGAGGTACCATAGGGGTACCTTATGCTAAATATACTGTACGAGTGGAAGGGACTCGGAGTGCTAAATGACAACCCATGCTACACCACTGGGGCTGCTATGAAATTATTTCCAGGGCTGGTTTTTATGCCCAGTCCGGCCCTGGTCGGGAGGAAGTAGAGAGGAGAGGTCGCTGAAAGTGGTAGCAGAGGAGGTAATAAGATCTTATTTTCTATTTACACCCAGTAACCCCCCGTCATGTCCGTCCTCTTCCTCCATAGTCACTGTGACGTCTTTTATCTCCAGCAGATGATGATACACACATATATAGTGTGGAAACCTAGATTAACCCCTTCAGGGTATGGTTGCCACCTCATCCCTTTAAACCCAAACACATATTAATCACACAGGTTCTGTGGCTGATTAAGGTGGCAATTAAACTCACTTGGTGCCTTATCTGCATTTAATTAGCCTCAGAACCCGTGTAATTCAAAGGTGTTCGGGTTTAAAGGGATGAGGTGGCAACTCTACTTCAGGGGCAGAACATTCCCCCCACTTACGGGGCCGGAACATTCTCTTCATTTTGGAGATGTGTCGCTGTTCCATCAATTTCACCTGTTCAGTTGATACTAACGCACACCTCCCAACTTTTTGAGATGGGAATGAGGGACACCTAGCAGAAAAAGTATGCAGGCATAGGAAACACCCCCTGCCACACCCCTTAAAGGAGAATTGTCCAAAAAAAAACAAGATTCGTTAAACCCACAAGTGCTTTTTTTTTACCACTACTATTCCTTTATATTGGCTTTTGAAATTTACAAATGCAGCAATTTAGGAATCAGATGAAAGGTTTAGCGCTGGGAAACACTTTTTGATAGATAAAAAGGGCATTTTGTATACATCTATAGAGATCAGACCAAAATGAGGGACAAATGAGGGGGAATGAGGGACATTGCTCCAAATCAGGGACAGTCCCTTCGAAATCAGGGACAGTTGGGAGCTATGCTAACGGATTATATGATAATACGGGATGGGGGTTTTATAAAATGTATGTTTGATTTTATAAGCTTTATGAAGGAGGAAATAACTATTCCTGATGTCTGTGAAGGTTGAACACAAGGGATGTGTCTGGATGGTGACTGTATCATTGTGTGTGTCAGGTTCCTATAAGGTGTCAGGATGTCACTGTCTATTTCTCCATGGAGGAGTGGGAGTATTTAGAAGGACACAAGGATCTCTACAAGGACGTCATGATGGACAATCAGCCGCCCCTCACATCACCGGGTAAGAGGAGACTTTATTGT
Organism: Lithobates sylvaticus; assembly: GCA_028564925.1. Taxonomy (NCBI): domain Eukaryota; kingdom Metazoa; phylum Chordata; class Amphibia; order Anura; family Ranidae; genus Lithobates; species Lithobates sylvaticus. Next base: position 594,685,262 of record CM053028.1, on the reverse strand, counting down.
AAAGGAGAGAGCAGTACGGAGGCTCCACCTAGATCCCCCATCATCTGATAAACACATAGAAACAATGTATTCAGTCAGTGTGTGTGTTTCCTACAGATGGATCTAGTAATGGGAACCCACCAGAGAGATGTCCCCGTCCTCTGTACTCCCGGGATTCCATACTAAAAGAACACAACTATGCAAAACATCATCAGGTAAATGAGGAACAATTATTGGTAGTTCTGATTTATACACAGCATGTTTGTTACAATGAATGTTTTTATTATATATTCAGAGTGGAAACCTCAAGGATGATAATTTTGAGTAAAAAGAGGAGGATGAGGCGTATGGAGTGATGGAGGAGTTTTCAGAAGGACACAAGGATATTAGGGATGAGCCCGGTGTTCGATCCGAACCCATGTTCAGATCGAACATCGGCCGTTCTTCCGTTCAACGAGTCCAGAACTCTGCAGGCCGTTCGCATCAAATTCGTGTGATACGAACGGCCCACAATGCACTGCGCCAGACGCAGTGCATTGCTGACTGATGATTGGCCAAGCATGCACTGTGACCAAGCATGCAGGAGAGCCATAATTGGCCACAGGCAGAATGCCTGTGGCCAATTAAAGCTCAGGGGGTTTAGTTCACGCCCCACACTATATAATACCGCCATCTCGGCAGCCTTGTGTAGTGTGTTCCGGCGCGCAGGGAAAGAGCATTGATAGGCAGGGACAGTGTGCTCTTATCAGGCCTTTGCAGGACTTAGTGTGTGTTCTATGCCTCCAGCGCAGTATACACCTGTATCTACCCTTTAGTGCTGTTGTTTTCCATTAATAGAGCCATCTACAGGAGTTACTGTGTGTTGTGTGAGTCCAGCACAGCACAGTATACAGCTGCACCTGTATTCACCCTTCTTTGCTGGTGTCATCTAATCCAGCCATCTGCAGGAGTTAGTGTGTGTGTGTTGTGTGACTCCAGCACAATATACACTACCCAATTGCTGTTTTTCCCATCTCCCTGCAGGCCATTACAATGTCTGGAAGGCCAACAAGGAGAGGCAGACAGTCACGAGCCAAGAAAACAGGGCAAGCAGGCTCTGTGTCTAGAGACAACAGTGCTGGTCATGGACGCGGTGCATCATCATCAGCACGTGGCCATGGGACATGCTTTTCCTTATTTTCGGCAGCTGGACATGTTGAGCCGCATCATGCCGAAGGCTTGGTAGAGTGGATGACCAAGCCCTCCTCATCCTCTCTCACCCAGGCTCAGGGTACTGGCAAAGCAGCTGCCAACGCATACTCTTCCCTCGTCTCAAGGTCATCAGTCACTCCTTCCCTAGACCCACCATGTCCTCCTGAGGAGTCCCTCAAACTGTTTGACCACAGTGTTGGGTACATGCTCCAGGAGGATGCCCAGTGCTTTGAAGGCTCTGATGATGATACCCAGCTAAAGGAAGGCAGTAGCATAAGCGCAGAGTGAGGGGATGCTCAAGAACAGCAATCTGGCAGTCATGTTCCACCAGCTGCAGCATACTGCCAGGTTTGCTCCAGTGGTGAAGAGGGAGGGTATGATGAGGTCAATGACTCCACATGGGTGCCTGATCGGAGAGAGGAGGAGGAGGCGGCACATCTCCAACGAGGCAGGAGGCCCTCCGGGGGCCAGCTTAAGGGCAGCACACCAACTGAATCACACCGCAGAGCTCCGCCTGTGCAGGGCGCTGCCTCTGCGCGTTATTACAAAAGTTCTTTGGTGTGGGCCTTTTTTGAGACGAGTGCATCAGATCGCACCGCTGCTATTTTCAACATATGTCTCAAGCGTACCTCGCTTGGCCAAAACATCAGCCGCTTGGGCACCACAAGCATGACCAGACATATGTTGACCTGCCATGCAGCTCGTTGGCAAGCGCACCTTAAAGAACCACACCAAAGAACAAAGCGGACCTCTCCTTGCTCCTCATCAGCTGGGATCTCCAACCCCACTATACCTTCAGTCCTCTCTGAAAGCTGCACTGAGAGGAATGAAGGTGTAGAATTAGGTGTGTCACAGCCAAGTACTTGCGGGCACTCTGCTAGCAAATTTCCCTGCCCCAGCTGCTGGACCGTCGAAAGAAGTTCACTCCCAGCCATCCACATGCCCAGCGGTTGAATGCTAGCTTGGCTAAATTGCTAGCACTTCAACTGCTGCCTTTTCAGTTGGTAGACTCGGCCCCCTTCCGTGAGTTTGTGCAATGTGCGGTTCCTCAGTGACAGGTTCCCAAACGCCACTTTTTCTCATGGAAGGCGTTTCCGGCTCTCTACCGGCATGTGGCAGGCAATGTCCATGCCTCGCTGGACAGGGCGGTCAGCGGTAAGGTGCATATTACCGCTGACTCATGGTCCAGCAGGCATGGACAGGGACGTTACCTATCTTTCACGGCCCATTGGGTCACTCTTTTGGCAGCTGGGAAGGATGCAGGACAAGGTGCAGTAGTGTTGGAGGTTGTTCCGCCACCACGCCTCCAAAATGCTACTACTGGTTGTGACACACCTTTCTCCTCCACCCCTCCTCTTCCTCCATGGCCATTTCCTGTCCTTTGTCCTCGGAACCAGCGGTGCTCCGTAGGCATTCAAGGGTCTACGCAAGTACGCAGGCAAAAAGATGCCATGCCGTGCTTGCTCTGGTGTGTTTGGGGGACAGGAGCCACACTGGGGCAAAGGTTCTGTCAGCTCTGCAGGGGCAGGCCAAGAGGTGGTTGACGCCACGCCAGCTTAAGCCAGGAATGGTGGTTTGCGACAATGGCACCAACCTCCTCTCCCCCCTGCGACAGGGACAACTGACCCATGTGCCCTGTGTGTCTCACGTCCTTAACCTGGTGGTGCAGCGGTTCTTGGGCAGGTACCCGGGCTTACAGGATGTCCTGAGGCAGGCCAGGAAAGTCAGTGTGCATTTCCGCCGATCATATAATGCCAGTGCTCAGCAGGCTGAACTGCAAAAGGAGTTTAACCTGCCCAAGAACCGCCTTATGTGACATGCCCACCAGGTGGAACTCAACGTTGGCCATGCTGCAGCGGCTGCACACGCAGCAGAGGGCAATCAATGAGTACCTGTGCGACCCACCAGGATAGGGTCAGGGGAGCTCGGATTTTTTTCACCACGCCAGTGGAGCATGATCAGGGATGCATGCACTGTCCTGTCACCATTTGAGGAGGCCACGAGGATGGTGAGCAGTGACAGTGCATGCATCAGTGACACTGTACCTCTTGTCCACCTGTTGGAGCATACGCTGCGTGGAATAATGGACAGGGCACTTGAGGCAGGAAGAGGAGGACTTGCTTGCCTCTCAAGGCCCCCTTTATCCAGACAGTGTTCCTTCTCTCCCACCCATCACACAGGAAGAGGATGATGAGGAGGATTGTGTCAGCATGGAGGTGGAGCCTGGCACTCAGCATCAGCAGCAGCAGTCTTTTAGGGATGATTTACAGTCCCAAGAAACCAGTGGACTTTTACGTGGCTGAAGATCATGTCGTCCTTAGTGACCCAGAAGACTCCGGACCGAATGCCTCAGCTAACCTACGTTGCATGGCCTCCCTGATCCTGCAAAGCCTGTGGAAGGATCCTCGTATTCTTCGGATCAAGGAGAGGGACCATTACTGGCTGGCCACTCTCCTTGATCCACGGTACAAGGGTAAGGTTGCGGACCTTATCTTGCCGTCGCAGAGGATGAGACATCTCCAGGAGGCCTTGCAGAAAGGTCTGTGCAACGTGTTCCCAGAGACTGGGAGGTTACAAATTCCTGGTCCTGGACAACGAGTTGCTGAGGCTTCGGTCAGTAGCAGAAGGAGCGGTGGAGAAGGTGGCCGTCTGACCGATGCGTTCAGCCAATTTTTTAGTCCGCAGCCCCAAGGTATGATTGGTTCCAGCAACCATCGCCAGCGTCTGATATACATGGTGCAGGAATACCTAGGGGCAAGGTCAGACTTGGACACCTTTCCCACCGAAAATCCTCTGCCTTACTGGGTCTTGAGAATGGATCACTGGCCAGAGCTTGCACAGTATGCAATTGAGCTACTGACCTGTCCTGCATCCAGCGTTCTTTCGGAACGCACATTCAGTTCTGCTGGAGGCTTTGTCACCGATCACGGGGTGCGCCTGTCCACCGACTCGGTTGATCGACTGACCTTCATAAAGATGAATCAGTCTTGGATCACCACCAGCTACCAGGCACCTGAAGCGGATATAACTGAATAATTTATTTTGAAATGTCACATCCCTTCAAGACTGCCTATGCTGATTCTGAGTGACTGTCCTGTTATGTTGACTGACTATCCTCTTCCTCCTCAATGATCCTGATGATAGCTTGGAATAGTTTCTGGGTGCCGCCACCTAAGGCCTAATTTTTCACCCCCTGTTTAACAGGGGCATGCAATTACAATTTTTTATGCAATGCTTTGCAACAGGTCTCATTGCTGTGCTCCAAGTACAGTATCTGTGAGGGGTTGCAGTGTTGTGGCACCGGCACCAGTGCCTAAGGCCCAATTTTTCAGCCCCTGTTTAACAGGGGCGTGTAATTACAATTCTTGATCTAATAATTCACAGCAGGGCCCATTCCTGTGCCCCCCAAGAGTAACTGTGAGGGCTTACAGTGTTGTAGCACCAGCACCACCACCAAAGTCCCAATTTTTTCTACCACTGTTCAACAATGGCATGTAATTTCAATTCCTGATATAATAGTTCACAGCAGGGCGTTCCAGCACCCACCAAGAGTAACTGTGAGGGCTTACAGTGTTGTGGCAACACCAACATCTAATGGGGCAAATTTCTGCAGAGTATATACGGCAGGCCCCTACTTTCAAACATCCAACTTACAAACGACTCCTACTTGCAAACGGAAGGAGACATCAGGAAGTGAGAGGAAATCTACCCCTAGGAAGGGAAATTCTATCCTGTTAGATTTAATTTGGGAAAAAAAGGTATCTCCTCTCTACTGATGCTTTATCACCAATCCTTGTTTCAATAAAAAACCCACTTTTCCAAAAACATTTGTAATTGGGACGGAAAGTGAGGTGAAATGTTCTGAACAGGTGCACAGACATCAAAACAAATGTTACAGGGGTGATAACCCTTCCCTATGTTCTCCAAAAAGCTTAAAAATAGATTTTTTGGCTGAAGCTGAAGCTACTAAAATTTACCTGTTCCAATCTAAAAACAGATTCGGAGCCGAGATACCTCCACTGATTGCGAGAGGCGTGATCGCCGCTGACATACAGAAAGCCGAATGTACTTCGGCTAGACTCGGCTCTGCTCACAGTCAGGGGCGGGACTGCGAGAGAAGCCGAGACTAGCCAAAGTACTCTCGGCTTTCTGTATGTCAGCGGCGCTCGCTCCTCTCGCAATCATTGGAGGTGTGCGGGACTGCGAGAGGAGCCGAGTAAAGCCAAGTGTACTTTGGCTTTCTGTATCTCGGCTCCGCTTGCTCGCTTCATAACAATCAGCGGGGGATCGGCGTATAACACACACCCATGATTTTGCCCTGAATAAATACGGTACTTTCTATTTTTTGGATTGTTTTTACTAGTAATAGTGGCGATCAGGGATTTTTAGTGGGACTGGGACATTGCGGCGGACAAATCTGTGGCACTTTTTGAGCATCATAAATACATAAGGGGGGGATATGATCTCCATGTATAAAGACATAAGGGGGGGATATGATCTCCATGTATAAAGACATAAGGGGGGGATATGATCACCATTAGAAATGGGCTGAACACTCCCCCAGTTTGGTTTGCGTCAGAACTCTCGAACAGGGTGAAAGTTCAGAGTGGAAAATAACGAACCCCGTTGAAGTCTATGGGACCCGAACTAGAACAATTAAACGTGCCCAATTTTACTTAGATGCAAGTAATTGGGCATACAATGGTTATGGGGGTCCGGGTGCGTCCTGGGGGACATGTATCAATTGTAAAAAACATAATTTTTAAATGAGCAGTGATTTTAATTATGCTTAAAAGTGAAACAATAAAAATGAAAAATTCCTTTAAATATAGTGCCTGGGGGGGTCCCCTTAGTCTGCCTGTAAAGTGGCGGATCTGTACCATGTATAGAACCTGCTGCAGCAAAACTGACGTTATTAAAGAAAAAAAGTCAAATCCCATTTAAATTGACTCACGGTTGCAATACCCGGCTATTTAAAAAAAAAAAGAAAGAAAAAAAACGGTGTGGGGAATTCGGGTGTTCGCCGAACAGGCGATGTTCGGGCCAAACCTTTCGCCCCAACTCTAATTAGGATCTGTACATTATCTGCATTGTTACAATTTATGTCATTTTTATTATATATTCAGAGTGGAAGCCTGAGAGATCCTAAAGTTGAGGTGAAAGAAGAGATAAAAGAGGAGGATGATGAGGATGAGGTGATGAAGGAAGAACACAAAGATCTGTACCAGGAAACCATGGTGGAGTCATCCAGCTACAGAAACCCACCAGAGAGATGTCCCCGTCCTCTGTATTCCCGGGATCCCACACAGGAAGGTCACACCATCCCCCACTATCATCAGGTAGAAGAGGAACAATCACTGGTAGTTATACATTATACACAGCATGTTTGTTACAATAAATGTATTATAATATATTGCAGAGTGGAAACCTCAGGGATGATGATAATATTGATGTTAAAGAAGAGTATAAAGAGGAGGATGAGGAGTATGGAGTGATGGAGGAGTTTTCAGAAGGACACAAGGATATGATGGAGCCACCTAATACCAGGAACCCACCAGAGAGATGTCCCCGTCCTCTGTATTCCACACAGGAAGATCACACCATCCCTCACTGTTACAAGGTTGGTGGGACGGAGCTTCTAGAACATGGACTCATGGAGACGATGTGTGTGTGTGTTTTTTTTTTTTTTGTGATGTCACAATAGTAAAGCTTATATCTTACAGATGATATTCTCTCTCATTTTCTTGGTATAGAGTGGAGATCCAATCGATATAGAATTTGAAGTTAAATCAGAAGAAGAAGAAGAGAGGTATGTGAGGGATGATCAGCAGTCTATGGAGGAGGATGGAATAACGGGGACATTTATAGAGGAGGACACTCCTACAGAGATCAGCACAGGTGGGTCATTAACACTAAATACATTCCTCCACCCATACTGCTCACTGATTGGTCCAGAGTAGGGCGGGACTGGGTGATATCAGCCTGTAATCCCCGGGTCACTTTCCTGAGCTGTGTTCCCCGTCCTGTATTCCTGTATTTCTCTCTGATAATCTTCCTTCTCTGTGCTGCCGACACAATTTATGTATCTAGACTGGATTTATGGAGATTCTGGGGATCAGCTGGCAGAAAAATCTTGATTTTCACCATAGGGGTTGCTCAACCTATCATAAACCATTCATGTTGTACATTACATACTCCTGACTTCTCTCTCCCCTCCACCCACTGCTATATATACACATAATATTTATTCTCTTTTGTTACATCCATTTCCTACCAGCTGGACATTTTATATCTGATGATTTGATTGGAGCACAGACTTTCCCAATGTACATAATAACATTTGAACCTTAAACAGAAAGTGATAATGAGGGAGGAGTCAGTAACCCAATGATGGAGGTCTTCAGAATCAATCCAGTCTCCATCTTGGTTGGTTAGGGGAACCAATCTGCTCATGTCTAGTAATAATCTTTGTATTTCTATTTTAGTAGATGGACGGGAGATGAGGAAAACCTCAGAGGATTGTCTCACTTTGTCTCCAGACTGTAAAGTAGAAGATGAGGACATCACACAGTATAGTCCAGGAGAAAACCCGACTACCTCAAATGTCCATCCGGCACCACACAGTGTAGATGGACCATCGTATTCCTCTTATCCTGAGGAACCTCAGACTGTGAGGGACGGTGCCGGACCATCATATTCTTCTTATCCTGAGGAACCTCAGACTGTGCGGGACGGTGCCGGACCATCGTATTCCTCTTATCCTGAGGAACCTCAGACTGTGCGGGACGGTGCCGGACCATCGTATTCCTCTTATCCTGAGGAACCTCAGACTGTGCGGGACGGTGCCGGACCATCGTATTCCTCTTATCCTGAGGAACCTCAGACTGTGCGGGACGGTGCCGGACCATCGTATTCCTCTTATCCTGAGGAACCTCAGACTGTGCGGGACGGTGCCGTCCTTCCAACACATAAGAGGTTTTCCTGTACTGAGTGTGGGAAGTTTTTCCGTTCTAAATACGATCTTAATGTGCATAAAAGATCTCACACAGGAGAGAAGCCGTATTCCTGTCCTGAGTGCGGGAAGGGTTTCAGTTTTAAAATCAGTCTTAATCTTCATATAAAATCTCACACGGGGGAGAAGCCGTATTCCTGTCTTGAGTGCGGGAAATGTTTTTCAGAGAAGTCTCGTCTTTTTAGACATCAGAGATCTCACACGGGGCAAAAACCATATTTCTGTTCTGAGTGCGGGAAATGTTTTTCACAGAAGTCTCATCTTTTTAGACATCAGAGATCTCACACGGGGGAAAAAACATATTTTTGTTCTGAGTGCGGGAATTTTTTTTCCATGAAATGCGATCTCAACAGACACCAAAGGTCTCACACAGGGGAGAAGCCGTATTCCTGTCTTGAGTGTGGGAAATGTTTTTCAGGGAAGTGCGATCTCAACAGACACCAAAGGTCTCACACAGGGGAGAAGCAGTATTCTTGTACTGAGTGCGGAAAACATTTCACAGCAAGACACACCCTTAATATCCATAAAAGAACTCACACGGGGGAGAAGCCGTATTCCTGTCCTGAGTGCGGGAAATGTTTTTCTAGGAAGTGCAGTCTTTACAAACATCAGATAAATTTCTGCAGGAAAAGTTTTGTAGAGAAATCAGATCCTGTCACACATCAAAGGTCTCACAAGGGGGCAGAGCTGCATCCCTGTCCTGAGTGCGGGAAATTATTTTTAAATAAATCAGAGCTTGTTACACATCAGAGGTCTCACACGGGGGAGAAGCCGTATTCCTGTCCTGAGTGTGGAAAAAGTTTTTCACAGAAGTCCAATCTTCAAAGACATCAGACATTGCACACAGGGGAGAAGCCATATCCCTGTCCTGAGTGCGGGAAATGTTATTCAAATAAGTCCCATCTTCAAAGACATCAGAAGTTGCACACGGTGGAGGAGCCACTTTCCTGTAATGAGTGCGGGAATTGTTTTTCAAAGCAGTCCGATCTGTACAGACACCAGAGACTGCACATGGTGGTGAAGTCATTTTCCTGTCCTGAGTGAGGGAATTGTTCCTCACTGAAGTCCTGTCTTCCTGTACATCAGGGGTTCCACACAACCCTCGAGGTGTAATAGTGAGTGCGGGAAATGTCTTGTATATGAATGTTGCTGGACATGTGGGGAAGAAGCACACCCTGATATAGTAAAAAAAGATACTAAAGCGCCGGTATGTATAAAAAGACCATAAAACCTGATAAAATCAAATAAGATGGCTAAATGAAATGCAGCTCCCAACAAAAAGTGTTCCCACACTTAAAAAGATATAGTAAAATATACAAAGTTTGTATAGATGGTGCGCAAAATCAACCTTATTGATGTAATAGATCGAAATTATAAGTATGACGATGTAAATGCATCCAATGCATACTGTGCAAATACACTATTGCCAGCAGGTCCAAAGTGGTCAATAACATATGAAGAAAATATATATAGTCTAAGTGGATAAGTGATCCAAGTGACTGATGAATAAAATATGCGGATAAAAACGGTGAATAAATAAATAAAATATATCAAACGTGCAGATAGAAAATACTCCAAAAAATGACACTAGGCAGCTTAATGTCATTAATATGTGCGGTGAAAAGATGTGCTCAAAGGTGAACAAACCAGTATTAAAATGTTTGATACAATAATAAATAAATTGATCAATCAATATTGGTTACTTCCTTTAAACAATAAAGGATTGGATGTGTGTGTGTGCTCCGTGAATGAAGAGCAGCTGGTGTGTGTTCCACAAATGTGATTAGTAACAAAAGGCACTGTTACTTCCTTAAAACAATGAGTGATGAGACTGTGCTGTGAGTAAAAACAGCTGATGTGTAGTCTGCAGACAATCAGCTAAATATATACTTAGTAACAAAAACAATTACCGTATATACTCGAGTATAGGCCGACCCGAATATAAGCCGAGGCACCTAATTTTACCACAAAAAACCTGGGAAAACTTATTGACTCGAGTATAAGCCTAGGGTGAGAAATGCGCAGCTACTGTAAGTGGAAAAGAGGGTCAACGATGCCCATTTGCAGCCTCACTGTGCCCATGCAGATGGACACAGTTGACCGATTTGGGGCCTTGTATCTCGGGGTCACTTAGTGCTAGGAACCCCATCTTTGGATATGTTGTAGTGCTAATTCCACTGGGATGGAATACAACATTTGGGGTTCCTAGCACCAAGTGTCCCCGAGATACGGGGGCCCCAAATTCGGGTCAGAAAATCTCAAGCACTTTTCTGCAGAAGAGAATGACATTTTCTGAACTGACCTTGGGGCCCTGTATCTCGGGGCCACTTAGTGCTAGGAACCCCGTCTTTGGATATGTTGTAGTGCTAGTTCAACTGGGTTTGAATGCCAAATTTGGGGTTCCTAGCTCCAAGTGTCCCCGAGATATGGGGCCCCAAATTCGGGTCAGAAAATGTCAAGCACTTTTCTGCAGCAGAGAATGACATTTTCCGAACCGACTTTGGGGCCCCATATCTCGGGGCCACTTAGTGCTAGGAACCCCATATCTTATGTTATAGTGTTAGGTCCACTGGGTTGGCACACCAAATTTGGGATTCCTAGACCCAAGTGGCCCCGAGATACGGGGCCCCAAAGTCGGGTCGGAAATTTTATTTTTTTGCTGCAGAAAAGTGCTTGACTCGAGTATAAGCCGAGGGGGGCACATTCAGCACAAAAAAATGTGCTGAAAAACTTGGCTTATACTCGAGTATATACGGTATATGTATCACATTAATTCCCACAATGTTACTATGTATCATTTATGCAGTTAATGCAAGCAGTGGGGAATGTTGAATTGCTGCTATACATCTAAATAGGGATAAATAAAAAGGAAACTTTACTTTTCCTGATTTTTGTTGTGGGTTTGTTCTTCTGAAAAAAGGATTATTTTTCAAGTGCTGAAAAAAAAGAAAATACAAAAAACCATTGCGCAGCCTCCCTGAACTGAATAAAACATGAAGTGCCTGTGTATGTTGTTGCACTCACGTGTACCCAAGAAATCAGATCGCGGTTAACTGTATTCAATGGTCAGGCTTCTTAGCTGGGGCTGTCCGCCCTTCTCCTCCTAGCTGAGATCCGTGTCTTACACGGCGTCACTTTAGGCTCCTCCTCCCGACATGTTGCATCACAGGACACGTGACTTTTTCAAGGGAATTGAAAAAAAAAATTCCCTTGAAACAGTGCCTTTTGTTACTAATCACATTTGTGGAACAAACACTAGCTGCTCTTCATTCACGGAGCACACACACACATCCAATCCTTTATTGTTTAAAGGAAGTAACCAATATTGATTGATCAATTTATTTATTATTGTATCAAACATTTTAATACTGTTTTTTTCACCTTTGAGCACATCTTTTCACCACACATATTAATGACATTAACCACTTCAGCCCCGGACCAATTGGCAGCCAAAGGACAGGCCCCTTTTTGCAATTCGGCACTGCGTCGCTTTAACTAACAATTGCGCGGTCATGCGACGTGGCTCCAAAACAAAATTGGCGTCCTTTTTTTTCCCACAAATAGAGCTTTCTTTTGGTGGTATTTGATCGCCCCTGCGGTTTTTATTTTTTGCGCTATAAACAAAAATAGAGCGACAATTTTGAAAAAAATGCAATATTTTTTACTTTTTGCTATAATAAATAAATATCCCCAAAAATATCCCCAAAAAATATATAAAAAAACATTTTTTTTCCTCAGTTTAGGCCGATACGTATTCTTCTACATATTTTTGGTAAAAAAAATCGCAATTAGCGATTATTGATTAGTTTGCGCAAAAGTTATAGCGTTTACAAAATAGGGGATAGTTTTATAGCATTTTTATTAATATTTTTTTTTTTTATTAGTAATGGCGGCGATCAGCGATTTTTTATTGTGACTGCGACATTTTGGCGGACACATCGGACATTTTTGACACATTTTTGGGACATTTGTCATTTATACAGAAATCAGTGCTATTTAAATAGCACTGATTCCTATGTAAATGACAGTTGTAGTTAGGGGGTTAACCACAAGGGGGCGGGGAGGAGTCAGTGTGACGTGATGTGTTGTGTTTACTGTAGGGGGGCGTGGCTGTACGTCTGACGTCATTGATCGGCGTTCCCGATGACAGGGAACCGCCGATCACTGACAGTCAGTGTAGGAAGCGCGGGGAGAGGTTTGTTTACACAGACCTCTCCCCGTTCTTCCGCTCCGTAACCCGATCGCGGGATACCAGCGGCGATCGGGTCCGCTGGTCCCGCGGCCGGGGTCACGGAGCTCCCGACCGGGTCGCGAGCGCGCCGCTAGCGGCGCGCGCGCGACCCACGGGCAGGCACATGCACGATCACGTACAGGTACGTGATTCTGCCTGCCCGTGCCATTCTGCTGACGTATATATGCAGTGGCCGGTCGGGAAGCGGTTAAGCTGCCTAGTGTCATTTTTTGGAGTATTTTCTATCTGCACGTTTGATATATTTTATTTATTTATTCACCGTTTTTATACGCATATTTTATTCATCAGTCACTTGGATCACTTATCCACTTAGACTATATATATTTTCTTCATATATTATTGACCACTTTGGACCTGCTGGCAATAGTGTATATGCACAGTATGCATTGGATGCATTTACATCGTCATACTTATAATTTCGATCTATTACATCAATAAGGTTGATTTTGCGCACCATCTATACAAACTTTGTATATTTTACTACACCCTGATATACACCTCAGATATACTCCATGGCTGATCTTCATCATGGAAGAAACAGTTGATAAGGAGATCAGAGATCACCAAAGACATGGATGAAGTGTTGTACCGTGTTGGCCATTGATAGCAGGAGAAAAATAAAAATGGAGTCATTACCTCTCATTGGCTGAGTACTTTTTGTGGTACGGAGACTTAGAGGTCTATTATTCACTTGCAAGAGGTCTGTTTTCTCAAGTCGTCTTCCAGGACGAAACACGTTAAACCCACCACTTAAAAGGCGGCCCTCTAGGCCTTTTAAAATAAAAATGGAGTCATTACCTCTCATTGGCTGAGTACGTTTTGTGGTACGGAGACTTAGAGGTCTATTATTCTCTTGGAAGAGGTCTGTTTTCTCAAGTCGTCTTCCAGGACGAAACACGTTAACCCCACTGTGACGAAACGCTCCCACACTCCTCTTGAGTGCTTTCGTCATATATCACTTCCTCCCAGTCTGAATATGGATCTCAGATATTCCAACCGCCCCCAAGCACTAAACGAGACAACATTGACTGTTTATTTAGAACCAAAAGTTCAGTATCTATAATACAGCAGAAGAGGAGATCCCCCCTCCTGCTCATATTACTCAAACAATACACCTGTAACAAATTAACATGAGCTAATTAACTAATCCCTTTAAGCAGCCGATGGGACTCTGTGCCCATCAGGATTTCACTACAGGTCAGACTTGTTGTCACCGAGCTTCACACAGTTAAAATATAAATTATCATAATAACAACCACAAGACAGCAGGAGCTCCATTAGGAGTCGGCCCGTCTCCTACATTGTACAGAGGACAATGTGATCAGCTCTCTCAATTAACATCTTGAGTTCATCAACAAACTAAGAATAGACTTTACATATATCCTGCATTGAATCTGACTAGCACAGATTATATTGGGTTTCTCATTCACCCTGCGCCCTAGAGACACAGGGTGATTTACACATAAGAGGGTCCGGGGAGCCTCCAGAACTCTCCATGGCAAGCTGAGTTCCACAAACCCCCGACCCAAAGTCACTCCTGTTACACCCACCACTTAAAAGGCAGCCCCCTAGGGTTTTTAAAATTAAAAATGGAGTCATTACCTCTCATTGGCTGAGTATGTTTTGTGGTACGGAGACTTAGAGGTCTATTATTCTTTTGCAAGAGGTCTGTTTTCTCAAGTCGTCTTCTAGGACGCAACACGTTAACCGCACCACTTAAAAGGCAGCCCTCTGGGGCTTTTAATAAATAATAAATAAATAATAATAATAATAAAATAATAAAAATGGAGTCATTACCTCTGATTGGTGGAAGATTTCACAAACACTTACAGGTCTGTTTCTAAAAAAAAAAAAAAAAAAAAAATGTTGAACAAATGTGGCACGCATTTGTCTAATCATGATAAATATCGGATCATCGGCTCCATCTAGTGGCAGAAATCTGGCCCTGTGGTATTAATACCGCCATTTGGCCACTAGATGGAGCTGACAGTCATCGGAAATCACTCATTTTGATATGCACAGAATTTGTTGCCACTAGGCCAATGTTTTCCTTCAAACCATTTTTTATTAGTTTCCTTCGTCAGACGCGGTTTACTACAAATGACTGAGATCAGACTCATAAACTTTTGACGTAAGTTAATTAATCGCCTGCTTCCCAGGCCTATTCTGAAAAAATATTTTTTTACTTAGAAACCCGTAAACATTATATATGTTTTTTTTAACCACTTCAGCCCCGGAAGAATTTACCCCCCTTCCTGACCAGAGCCCTTTTTTGCGATTCGGCGCTGCGTCGCTTTAACTGACAATTGCGCAGTCGTGCGACGTGGCTCCCAAACAAAATTGACGTCCTTCCCCACAAATAGAGCTTTCTTTTGGTGGTATTTGATCACCTCTGCGGTTTTTATTTTTTGCGCTATAAACAAAAGAAAAGCGACAATTTTGAAAAAAAAAAACAATATATTTTACTTTTTGCTATAATATATATAAATAAATAAAACAGAAAATGGACTGGTGATAGTGATCACTGATCAGACAGGTAACAAGATAGGGTATATAGAATCTCTATAGAATCTCAATGTATAATATAGAATCTATAATAATAAACCCCCCCCCCCCCCCCCACAACACGGGCAGCCTCTGAGGCCATCACAACACCAGTATCACTATCAAGTTCACAACACTAACACAATAGCAGCAGATTATTATGAAAAAGTTAGGTTGAACTGTAGCTTCACTATTGTTCTGCTGCTGTGCTTATGCTGAATTGCTAAATAATTCAGGTTCTCTGACAAACGGACCAACTAAGATTGTCTGTCTTCTGAAATGATTCAGTGGGTGTCTCTCTGCTAGAAATCGTAAGTGAAAGTAAGTTGTCTGTACGGGTGTACTTAGTTCTGGCTATTTTACTGCTCCTCCTCTTTGGTTACAATCAGCCAATAACATTCATCATCATCATTATTTTTATTTTACTTCCCCACCCAATTCCAGCAGCGATCTTTTCTCTCTATGTCGAATCTTTTCTCTCTATGTCGAATCTTTTCTCTCTCTGTCAAATCTTTTCTCTCTCTGTCGAATCTTTTCTCTATGTCAAATCTTTTCTCTCTACATCAAATCTTTTCTCTCTCTGTCAAATATTTTCTCTCTATGTAGAATCTTTTCTCTCTACGCTGAATCTTTTCTCTATGTCGAATCTTTTCTCTCTCTCAAATCTTTTCTCTCTGCGTTGAATCTTTTCTCTCTACGTCAAACCTTTTCTCTCTCTGTCGAATCTTTTCTCTCTACGTCAAATCTTTTCTCTCTCTGTCGAATCTTTTCTCTCTATGTCAAATCTTTTCTCTCTCTATCAAATCTTTTCTCTCTGTCAAATCTTTTCTCTCTATGTTGAATCTTTTCTCTCTATGTCAAATCTTTTCTCTCTATGTCTAATCTTTTCTCTCTATGTCGAATAATCTTGGACTAATAGAGTTAAGGTTAGGCACAGGTTCGATGGACACAGATCACTATTGTCAGCGTCATTTCGAATCTCCTATCTATATCGAACTGTTGTCACAATGAAAATCACAATCAGCCAATAACATTCATCATCATCATTATTTTTCTTTTACTTAACCCAACCAATTCCAGCAGCGATCTTTTCTCTCTACGTCAAATCTTTTCTCTCTACGTCAAATCTTTTCTCTATGTCAAATCTTTTCTCTCTACGTCGAATCTTTTCTCTCTGCGTCAAATCTTTTCTCTCTACATCAAATCTTTTCTCTCTCTGTCGAATATTTTCTCTCTCTGTCGAATATTTTCTCTCTCTACGTCGAATCTTTTCTCTCTACGTCGAATCTTTTCTCTCTACGTCGACTCTTTTCTCTCTACGTCGAATCTTTTCTCTCTACGTCGAATCTTTTCTCTCTACGTCGAATCTTTTCTCTCTACGTCGAATCTTTTCTCTCTGCGTTGAATCTTTTCTCTCTCTGTCAAATCTTTTCTCTCTCTCTCTGTCAAATCTTTTCTCTCTACGTCAAATCTTTTCTCTCTACGTCAAATCTTTTCTCTCTATGTCGAATTATCTTGGACTAATAGAGTTAAGGTTAGGCACATTCGACCACAGGTTCGATGGACACAGATTGCTATTGTCAGCGTTATGTTGAACCTTCTATCTATATCGAACTGTTGTCATAACGAAAATCACAATCAGCCAATAACATTCATCATCATCATTATTTTTATTTTACTTCCCCCACCCAATTCCAGCAGCGATCTTTTCTCTCTATGTCGAATCTTTTCTCTCTACATTGAATCTTTTCTCTCTACGTCAAATCTTTTCTCTCTACGTTGAATCTTTTCTCTCTACGTCAAATCTTTTCTCTCTACGTCGAATCTTTTCTCTCTACGTCGACTCTTTTCTCTCTACGTCAAATCTTTTCTCTCTCTGTCGAATCTTTTCTCTCTACGTCGAATCTTTTCTCTCTACGTCGAATCTTTTCTCTATGTCGAATCTTTTCTCTCTACGTCAAATCTTTTCTCTCTGCGTTGAATCTTTTCTCTCTCTGTCAAATCTTTTCTCTCTCTCTGTCGAATCTTTTCTCTCTACGTTGAATCTTTTCTCTCTACGTCAAATCTTTTCTATATCGAATCTTTTCTCTCTACGTCAAATCTTTTCTCTCTATGTCGAATTATCTTAAGGTTAGGCACAGGTTCGATGGACACAGATTGCTATTGTCAGCGTCATGTCAAATCTCCTATCTATATCAAACTGTTGTCACAACGAAAATCACAATCAGCCAATAACATTCATCATCATCATTATTTTTCTTTTACTTCCCCCACCCAATTCCAGCAGCGATCTTTTCTCTCTAAGTCGAATCTTTTCTCTCTATGTCGAATCTTTTCTCTCTCTGTCAAATCTTTTCTCTCTCTGTCAAATCTTTTCTCTCTCTGTCAAATCTTTTCTCTCTCTCTCTGTCGAATCTTTTCTCTCTACGTTGAATCTTTTCTCTCTACGTTGAATCTTTTCTCTCTACGCCAAATCTTTTCTCTCTCTGTCGAATCTTTTCTCTCTACGTCGACTCTTTTCTCTCTACGTCGAATCTTTTCTCTCTACGTCGAATCTTTTCTCTCTCTGTCGAATCTTTTCTCTCTACGTCGAATCTTTTCTCTCTACGCCAAATCTTTTCTCTCTACGTCAAATCTTTTCTCTCTACGTCGAATCTTTTCTCTCTACGTCGAATCTTTTCTCTCTACGTAGAATCTTTTCTCTCTATGTCGAATCTTTTCTCTCTACGTCGAATCTTTTCTCTCTATGTCGAATAATCTTGGACTAATAGAGTTAAGGTTAGGCACAGGTTTGATGGACACAGATTGCTATTGTCAGCGTCATGTCGAATCTCCTATCTATATCGAACTGTTGTCACAACAAAAACGAAAATAGAGCATTTGTTTATGTCGGATCTTTCGTTTTTCGGATTCTGCACATCGTTTGCTAAAACAATAATGAAAATACCTGAAATTCGGACGAAAATGCATTCGGACGAAAATGAATGCACATGTCTAGTCACTCATAGGAATAAAACTAAAATCCCCAACGCACCTTGGTGCTCATACCTGTAACACTTACTAATGAATAGAAGCACCCCTTGGGACACAACATCACAACACCTCTACACTGAGAGAAAGATCCGAATAGAACAATATGAAATATTGCAACGCGATAGAGATTAACATGGTTTGTGAAAATGTTATAAAGAACGGTATTTGTGAAGACCCTAACACCCATAACGTACCACCTCCCATTACTCCCCAACTGTCACAGGTACTCACCCGGGCCGAAATGCTGAGAGCTGCTCCCCTTGCGACTAGGTGCACGATGCCCCTGGAATGGGTACAGAGGGCACCGGGCACAAAGATGCACGGGTTGCCAGCAGGTGGGTTGCAGGTGGTGCGCAGTGGGGATGTTGACCGTGTGTGGATGAAGCTGCACTGGAAGTAGACACCTGGCAGGACCAACACGAGGCAGAGGCTGTAGAGGAACCAGAACACACTCTGGAGGATAATCCTGGGGTGCATACGTGGATAGGAAGTCCCGAAAGCCAGGCCGAGGGTCAACCACAGGTAATCAGGCAGAAGGATATCCAGAAGGCAAGCCAAGGGGGTCAAACACTGGTAGGCAATACGAGAATGTCCAAGAAGCAGGCCGAGGGTTAAACACAGGTAGTCAGGCAGCAAGGTATCCAAGAGGCAAGCCAGGGGGTCAAACACAGGTAAGTAACAAGAGAATGTCCAGGAGGCAGGCCGAGGGTCAAGCACAGGTAATTAGGCAGAAGGATATCCAAGAGGCAAGCCAGGGGTCAAACACAGGTAAGTAACAAGAGAATGTCCAGGAGGCAGGCTGAGGGTCAAGCACAGGTAATCAGGCAGAAGGATATCCAAGAGGCAAGCCAGGGGTCAAACACAGGTAAGTAACAAGAGAATGTCCAGGAGGCAGGCCGAGGGTCAAGCACAGGTAATCAGGCAGAAGGATATCCAAGAGGCAAGCCAGGGGTCAAACACAGGTAAGTAACAAGAGAATGTCCAGGAGGCAGGCCGAGGGTCAAGCACAGGTAATCAGGCAGGTACAGGATACAGGAGACTGGAGTCAGGAACTCAGGAAGTAGAGACAACAAACCAGCAATTTATGAAGGGAAGGAGAAGGCCTTTTATAGGCCAGGTAAGTGGTCAGGTGGGGTATCCGGATGAGTGCGCATGCGCACACGCTTTTTGACAGAGCTGCGCACAGACGTGAGCCGCGCTGGATGAGCTAGAACACATACCAGAGCACCGTGAATCCGCGCATGCGCACCTGCTGCCCCGTGTACCTGTGTGCGCTGCTGAACAGCTCTGCCGCGCGTGCGTACCCTAGGGACCTGGTGCTGAAGCGTGATATTTCTCTGACACCAACCTAGTTGGATGTACTTACCCTTTTTGTCAGTTGGATTTACCATGTATGACATTATTCGGTTTCTCATGTATATCTGTTTCATCCGTTTCATGTGATGTTCATCTATATCAGGCTTGACAATCAATAAACTTTATTTTGGGAAAAAAAAAGATAGCGATACATTTCAGAGGTGGGCTTCTCCATGTCTGGTGCTTTAACGATAGGGTTGCCACCTCATCCCTTTAAACCCGAACACATATTAATTACACGGGTTCTGTGGCTGATTAAGGTGGTAATTAAACTCACTTGGTGCCTCATCTGCATATAAATTTGTATAAATTAGTGTCAGAACCTGTGTAAGTCATATGTGTTTCGGGTTTTACCACTTTCAGCCCCGGACCATTTTCCTGGCTTAAGACCAGAGCACTTTTTGCGATTTGGCACTGCGCCACTTTAACTGACAATTGCGCGGTCATGCGACGTGGCTCCCAAACAAAATTTGCGTCCTTTATTCCCCCACAAATAGAGCTTTCTTTTGGTGGTATTTGATCACTTTAGCGGTTTTTATTTTTTGCACTATAAACAAGAAAAGTGCGCCAATTTTGAAAAAAACACTTTATTTTTTACTAAAATAAATATCCCCCAAAAATATATATAAAATTTTTTTTTTTTTCCTCAGTTTAGGCCGATACGTATTCTTCTACATATTTTTGGTAAAAAAAAATTGCAATAAGCGATTATTGATTGGTTTGCGCAAAAGTTATAGCGTTTACAAAATAGGGGATAGTTTTATAGCATTTTTATTAATAATTTTTACTAGTAATGGCGGCGATCAGCGTTTTTTATTGTGACTGCGACATTATGGCGGACACATCGGACATTTTTGACACATTTTTGGGACCATTGTCATTTATACAGCAATCAGTGCTGTACAAATGCACTGATTCCTGTGTAAATGACACTGGCGGTGAATAGAGTTAACCAGGGGGTGTCAGTGTAGGGGTTAAGTGTGTCCTAGGGGCGTGTTACTAACTGTGGGGGGCGTGGCTGTGTGTCAGTCACTGATCTTTGCTCCAATCACAGGGAGCAGAGATCACTTGTTGCTAGGCAGAGCGGGGAGATGCTGTTTACTTCCGCATCTCCCCGTGAGACGATCGGGGGTATCCCCGCGGCGATCGAGTCCGCGGGACCCGCGACCGGACTCACGGGGGTCCCCGACTGGCGTGCACGCAATGGCACGGCAGCATATTCAAATGGACGTACCTGTATGCCCTTATGCCTGTCCGTGCCATTCTGCCGACGTATATGTGTGTGCGCCGGTCGGGAAGTGGTTAAAGGGATGAGGAGGAGACCTTATCTATGGATAGCCTCCAGTTCAGAATATGAGAGAGACAATTGGTGCTCTGAAGATTGACAACTGAAGGCATGGGAAACCTGAAGGTATCTAAAATAATAGTGGGAGGGTAAATGTAATTTGTATCTAAGGGTATGGAAGGGTAGTAGGCCAGTGCTTCCAGCTATATGCTTCAAGGTTTTTCTTTTATATTTGGATCCCCAAGCCTGAGGATCCGGGACAGTATAAAAGTGTGGAAGAGAGGGATTCAACCAAAGAGGGGTATGTGGAGATAGGGTAGCAGGGGGAGAGACGGGAGGTATTTATTTCTCTCCCCCTTGGTGGGAGTGGAGATGACCCCTCTATAAGGATATACAGTACATACACACACAGCACAAGGCCGTGTTCACACGACAGTGGTCATCAACCCTGTCCTCAGGGCCCACTAACAGGCCAGGTTTTCTTTATTACCATGATGCAGACTAGAATACGGCAATCACTGAGCAGCAAATGATATCACCTGTGATGTATTTCAGTTATCTTGCAAACCTGGCCTCTTAGTGGGGCCCTGAGGACAGGGTTGATGACCACTGCACTACGAGACGTTTCTCTGGGCTGCAGTTCCTCTGACCTCCACAAGATGGAGATCTCATTTCTGCAGACAGGAAGTCTCTATAGAAGACAGGAAGTGATGTCAGGGACAGACAGGAAGTGATGCCAGGTTATAAAAAAGGCTGTTCCGGGTGAGAGGTGAGTCGGGAAGTAGAGAGGAGACGTTGCTGGCAGTGGCAGCAGAGGAGGTAATGAGATAACATTTTCTATTTACACCCAGTAACCCCCCCCCCGTCATGTCCGTCCTCTTCCTCCATAGTCACTGTGATGTCTTTTATCTCCAGCAGATGATGATACACACATATATAGTGTGGAGACCTAGATTAACCCTTTCAGGGCCAGTTCCTCACAAACAGGGCCGGAACATTCTCTTCATTTTGGAGATGTGTCGCTGTTCCATCAATTTCACCTTTTCAGTTTATACGATAATACAGGATGGGGGTTTTATTTAGGGGGGGGGGGGGGGGTTTACAAAATGTACGTTTGAGTTTATAACCTTTAGGGAGGAGGAAACAACTATTGCTGATGTTTGTGAAGGTTCAACACAAGGGATGTGTCTGGATGGTGACTGTATCATTGTGTGTGTCAGGTTCCTATAAGGTGTCGGGATGTCACTGTCTATTTCTCCATGGAGGAGTGGGAGTATTTAGAAGGACACAAGGATCTCTACAAGGACGTCATGATGGACAATCAGCCGCCCCTCACATCACCGGGTAAGAGGAGACTTTATTGTAAAGGAGAGAGCAGTACGGAGGCTCCACCTAGATCCCCCATCATCTGATAAACACATAGAAACAATGTATTCAGTCAGTGTGTGTGTTTCCTACAGATGGATCCAGTAATGGGAACCCACCAGAGAGATCCCCCCGTCCTCTGTATTCCCGGGATTCCATACTAAAAGAACACAACTATGCAAAACATCATCAGGTAGATGATTGACAGTTATTGGTAGTTATGATATATACACAGCATGTTTGTTACGATTAATGTTTTGTTATATATTTAGAGTGGAAACCTCGGGGATGATAATATTGTTGTTAAAGAAGAGTATAAAGAGGAGGATGAGGAGTATGGAGTGATGGAGGAGTTTTCAGAAGGACACAAGGATATGATGGAGCCACCAAATACCAGGAACCCATCAGAGAGATGTCCCCGTCCTCTGTATTCCACACAGGAAGGTCACACCATCCCCCACCATCATCAGGTAGATGAGGAACAATTATTAGTAGTTATGATTTATACACAGCATGTTTGTTACAATGAATATTTTATTATATATTCAGAGAGGAATCTTCAGGAATTATAATTTTGTTGTTAAGGAAGAGTATAAAGAGGAGGATGATGCAAACAGTCCACAATGCACTGCGCCAGTCGCAGTGCATTGCTGGCTGATGATTGGCCAAGCATGCACTGTGACTAGACATGTGCAAAAGGAAAAAATTAGTTTCGTTTAGTTTCGTTTTAATTCGTTAATTAATTTCGTTTAGTAAGATTCGTTACATTTGTTAAATTCGTTTTCGGATTTCGTTTAGTTTTCAACTGATTTTCGAATTCGAAAATATTTTGCGACCCGACTTTGGGTCCACGTATCTCGGGGTTACTTGGTGATAGAAACACCAAATTTGGATATGTTGTAGTGCTAGTTCTACTGTGTTTGCATACCATATTTGGGTTTCTAGCTACAAGTGGCCCGAGATATGTGGCCCCAAAGTCGGGTCGAAAAATGTCATTCTCTGCTGCAGAAAAGTGCTTGACATTTTGCGACCCGACTTTGGGGCCACGTATCTCGGGGCCACTTATAGCTAGAAACCCCAAATTTGGAATGCAAACACAGTAGAACTAGCACTATAACCTCTCCAAATTTGGTGTTTCTATCACCAAGTAACCCCGAGATACGTGGACCCAAAGTCGGGTCGCAAAATATTTTCGAATTCGGTTGAAAAAATTTCAAATGCAGTTGAAATCATTTCAAATCATGTTAATACTATTTCAAGCGGATTCGAAAATATTTTGCGACCCGACTTTGAAAAAAAAAATGAAATTGATTCTAACAGTCTGCAGAAGATCTGCAAAAAAAAAGAAGTGAAATGGCTGTTAATAGTCTACAGGAGATCTGCTATTAAATTATATATTTTTTTCTATTCTGTTCTAATCTTTTCTATTTGAATTATAAATTTTGGAAGATGGTTATTTACTTATATACATCTGTCACATAAAAAAAAAGATGTGAAATGGCTGTCACGGATGTCGATCGCAAGGCAAGTACATATGGGGTTTATATCACCAAGTGACCCGAGATACGTGGACCCAAAGTCGGGTCGCAAAATATTTTCGAATTCGGTTGAAATAATTTCAAATGCATTAGAAACTATTTCAACCAGATTTGAAAATATTTCAACTGCATTGGAAACTATTTCAACCAGATTTGAAAATATTTCATCTGCATTAGAAAATATTTCTATCACCAAGTAACCCCGAGATACGTGGACCCAAATTCGGGTCGCAAAATATTTTCGAATTTGGTTGAAAAAATTTCAAATGCAGTTGAAAAAAATTCAAATGCAGTTGAAAAAATTTCAAATGCAGTTGAAATAATTTCAAATCACGTTGATACTATTTCAAGCGGATTCGAAAATATTTTGCGACCCGACTTTGAAAAAAAAATGAAATTTATTCTAACAGTCTGCAGAAGATCTGCAAAAAAAAAAAAAGTGAAATGGCTGTTAATAGTCTACAGGAGATCTGCTATTAAATTATATATTTTTTTCTATTCTGTTCTAATCTTTTCTATTTGAATTATAAATTTTGGAAGATGGTTATTTACTTATATACATCTGTCACATAAAAAAAAAGATGTGAAATGGCTGTCACGGATGTCGATCGCAAGGCAAGTACATATGCTGTATGTCACTGTCCACTTGCCACAACAGCTGCCACAAGTGCCAAGACACCTGCCATGAGTGCCACGTGACCAACCACAAGTGCCACGTGACCTGCCACGTGACCAAGTTGTGGATTGTCCACTTGCCATGTCACCTGCCACAAGTTATGGGGTTCCTAGCACCAAGTGACCCCCAGATATGGGGAATATGTCAAGTACTTTTCTACAGCAGAGAATTACATTTTGTGACCCGACTTTGAGGCCACGTATCTCGGGGCCACTTATAGCTAGAAACCAGAAATTTGGTATGCAAACACAGTAGAACTAGCACTATAACCTCTCCAAATTTGGGGTTTCTATCACCAAGTAACCCCGAGATACGTGGACCCAAAATCGGGTCGCACAATATTTTCGAATCCGGTTGAAATAGTTTCAAATGCAGTTGAAATAATTTCGAATCATGTTGATACTATTTCAAGCGGATTCGAAAATATTTTGCCACCCGAATTTGAAAAAAAAAATGAAATTGATTCTAACAGTCTGCAGAAGATCTGCAAAAAAAGTGAAATGGCTGTTAATAGTCTACAGGAGATCTGCTAAAAAAAGAAATAGATGCTAATAGTCTGCAGGAGATCTGGTGAGAAAACGAAATAGATACTAATTGTCTGTCTGCAGGAGATCTGCAAAAAAAAAGTGAAATGGTTGTTAATAGTCTACAGGAGATCTGCTAAAAAAAGAAATAGATGCTAATAGTCTGCAGGAGATCTGGTGAGAAAACGAAATAGATACTAATAGTCTGTAGTTGTAGTGCTAGTTCTACTGTGTTTGCATACCAAATTTGGGGTTTCTAGCTACAAGTGGCCTCGAGATACGTGGCCCCAAAGTCGGGTCACAAAATGTAATTCTCTGCTGCAGAAAAGTACTTGACATATCGCCCCTATCTTGGGGTCACTTGGTGCTAGGAACCCCACAACTTGTGGCAGGTGACGTGGCAAGTGGACTATCCACAACTTGGTCTCGTGGCCGGTCATGTGGCACGCGTGGCCGGTCATGTGGCACGCGTGGCCGGTCATGTGGCACGCGTGGCCGGTCACGTGGCACGCGTGGCCGGTCACGTGGCACGCGTGGCCGGTCACGTGGCACGCGTGGCCGGTGTCGTGCCACTCGTGGCAGGTGTCGTGGCACTCGTGGCAGGTGTCGTGGCACTTGTGGCAAGTGAACAATACACAACTTGTGGCAGGTGATGTGGCAAGTGGACAATGACATACAGCATATGTACTTGCCTTGCGATCGACATCCGTGTTAGACGTGCAAAAAGAAAAAAATTGTTTTGTTTCGTTTTAATTCGTTAATTAATTCATTTTGTTTAGTTAGATTCGTTAAATTCGTTTTCAGATTTTGTTTCGTTTTTGACCGAATTCGAAAAATCAGTCGCATTTGAAATTATTTCAACCAGATTTGAAAATATTTCAACCAGATTTAAAAATATTTCAACCGAATTTGAAAATATTTCAACCGAATTTAAAAATATTTCTACTGGATTTGAAATTATTTCAACTGCATTAGAAAACTATTTCAACCAGATTTGAAACAGTTTCTAATGCAGTTGAAATATTTTCTAATGCAGTTGAAATATTTTCAAATCTGGTTGAAATAGTTTCTAATGCAGATGAAATATTTTCTAATCTGGTTGAAATAGTTTCTAATGCAGTTGAAATAATTTCAACCAGATTTGAAAATATTTCAACTGCATTTGAAATTATTTCAACTGAATTCGAAAATATTTTGCGACCTGACTTTGGGTCCACGTATCTCGGGGTTACTTGGTGATATAAACCCCAAATTTGAAGAGATTGTAGTGCTAGTTCTACTGTGTTTGCATACCAAATTTGGGGTTTCTAGCTATAAGTGGCCCCGAGATATGTGGCCCCAAAGTCGGGTCATAAAATGTAATTCTCTGCTGTAGAAAAGTACTTGACATATCCCCTATATCTGGGGGTCACTTGGTGCCAGGAACCCCATAACTTGTGGCAGGTGACATGGCAAGTGGACAATCCACAACTTGGTCACGTGGCAGGTCACGTGGCACTTGTGGTCGGTCACGTGGCACTCATGGCAGGTGTCTTGGCACTTGTGGCAGGTGTTGTGGCAAGTGGACAATGACATACAGCATATGTACTTGCCTTGCGATCGACATCCGTGACAGCCATTTCACATCTTTTTTTTTATGTGACAGATGTATATAAGTAAATAACCATCTTCCAAAATTTATAATTCAAATAGAAAAGATTAGAACAGAATAGAAAAAAATATATAATTTAATAGCAGATCTCCTGTAGACTATTAACAGCCATTTCACTTCTTTTTTTTTTTGCAGATCTTCTGCAGACTGTTAGAATCAATTTCATTTTTTTTTTTCAAAGTCGGGTCGCAAAATATTTTCGAATCCGCTTGAAATAGTATCAACATGATTTGAAATTTTTTCAACTGCATTTGAAATTTTTTCAACTGCATTTGAAATTTTTTCAACTGCATTTGAAATTTTTTCAACTGCATTTGAAATTTTTTCGACTGCATTTGAAATTTTTTCGACTGCATTTGAAATTTTTTCGACTGCATTTGAAATTTTTTCGACTGCATTTGAAATTTTTTCGACTGCATTTGAAATTTTTTCGACTGCATTTGAAATCTTTTCAACCGAATTCGAAAATATTTTGCGACCCGACTTTGGGTCCACGTATCTCGGGGTTACTTGGTGATAGAAATTGTTTCTAATGCAGATGAAATATTTTCAAATCTGGTTGAAATAGTTTCTAATGCAGTTGAAATAATTTCAACCAGATTTGAAAATGTTTCAACTGCATTTGAAAATATTTCAACTGCATTTGAAATTATTTCAACCGAATTCGAAAATATTTTGCGACCCGACTTTGGGTCCACGTATCTCGGGGTCACTTGGTGATATAAACCCCAAATTTGGAGAGGTTGTAGTGCTAGTTCTGCTGTGTTTTCATACCAAATTTGGGGTTTCTAGCTATAAGTGGCCCCGAGATATGTGGCCCCAAAGTCGGGTCATAAAATGTCAAGCACTTTTCTGCAGCAGAGAATGACATTTTTCGACCCGACTTTGGGGCCACATATCTCGGGGCCACTTGTAGCTAGAAACCCCAAATTTGGTATGCAAACACAGTAGAACTAGCACTATAACATATCCAAATTTGGGGTTTCTATCACTAAGTGACCCTGAGATATTTCGAATTTCGTCCGCGATTTTTCGATTCGAAAAAAATTCGGATTCGGTAAAATTCGTTAGTATTGTAATTCGGTAATTCGGATGCATCCGAATGTCCGAATAATGAAAAATTCGTCCGAATTTCGATTCGGAACATAACGAAATGCACATGTCTAACTGTGACCCTGCATGCTTGGCCACTCATAGAGCCAGCAGCGAGGAGAGCAATAATTGGCCAAAGGCAGGATGCCTGTGGCCAATTATAGCTCAGGGGGTTTAGTACACGCCCCACACTATATAAGGCCGCGGCGGCGGTGGCCTTGTGTAGTGTGTTCCGGCATTGAGGGAAAGAGGATTGATAGGCAGGGACAGTGTACACTATTTTTCAATCATTTCTGTGTGGGGAAAGTGTAGGGAAAGAGGAAAAATAGGCAGGGATAGTGTGTTCTTCTCAGGCATGTGCGTGTGGGGAAAGTGCTGTTCTCTACCAAAACAGCCATCTGCAGGAGTTAGTGTGTGTGCTGTGTGAGTCTAGCACAGCATACAACCTGAACCTGTATCTGCCCTGGTTTCATCGAATCCAGCCATCTGCAGGAGTTAGTGTGTGTGCTGTGTGAGTGCAGCACAGCACTGTATACTACCTGCACCTGTATCTGCTCTTCTGCGCTGGTGTCATCTAATCCAGCCATATGCAGGAGTTAGTGTGTGTGTTGTGTGACTCCAGCACAATATACACTACCCAATAGCTGTTTTTCCCATCTCCCTGCAGGCCATTACAATGTCTAGAAGGCCAACAAGGAGAGGCAGACAGTCACGAGCCAAGAAAATAGGGGAAGCAGGCTCTGTGTCTAGAGACAACAGTGATGGTCGTGGACGTGGTGCATCATCATCAGCACGTGGCCATGGGACACGCTTGTCCTTATTTTCGGCAGCTGGACATGTTGAGCCGCATCATGCCGAAGGCTTGGTAGAGTGGATGACCAAGCCATCCTCATCCTCCTCATTCTCTCTCACCCAGGCTCAGGGTACTGGCAAAGCAGCTGCCAATGCGTACTCAATGTCATCAGTCACCCCTTCCCTAGACCCCCCATGTCCTCCTGAGGAGTCCCTCGAACTGTTTGAGCACAGTGTTGGGTATATGCTCCAGGAGGACGCCCAGCGTTTTGAAGGCTCCAATGATACCCAGCTAGAGGAAGGCAGTAGCATGAGTGCAGAGAGAGGGGATGCTCAAGGACAGCAATCTGGCAGTCATGTTCCACCAGCTGCAGCTTACTGCCAGGTTTGCTCCAGTGGTGAAGAGGGAGGGGATGATGAGGTCACTGACTCCACGTGGGTGCCTGAACGGAGAGAGGAGGAGGAGGAGGCGGCACATCTCCAACGAGTCAGGATGCCCTCCGGGGGCCAGGTTGAGGGCAGCACACCAACTGAATCACACCGCAGAGCTCCGCCTGTGCATGGCGCTGCCTCTACGCATTATTACAAAAGTTCTTTGGTGTGGGCCTTTTTTGAGACGAGTGCATCAGATCGCACCACTGCTATTTGCAACATATGTCTCAAGCGTATCTTGCATGGCCAAAACATCAGCCGCTAGGGCACCACAAGCATGACCAGACATATGTCGACCTGCCATGCAGCTCTTTGGCAAGCGCACCTTAAAGACCCACACCAAAGAACAAAGTGGACCTCTCTTTGCTCCATCAGCTGGGATCTCCAACCCCACTATATCTTCAGTCCTCTCTGAAAGCTGCACTGAGAGGAATGAAGGTGTAGAATTAGGTGTGTCACAGCAAAGTACTTGCGGGCACTCTGCTATCGGTACACCGACGTCCGATTTTACCAGGCAAATTTCCCTGCCCCAGCTGCTGGACCGTCGAAAGAAGTTCACTCCCGGCCATCCACATGCCCAGCGGTTGAATGCTAGCTGGGCTAAATTGCTAGCACTTCAACTGCTGCCTTTTCAGTTGGTAGACTCGGCCCCCTTCCGTGAGTTTGTTCAATGTGCGGTTCCTCAGTGGCAGGTTCCCAAATGCCACTTTTTCTCACGGAAGGCGATTCCGGCTCTCTACCGGCATGTGGAAGGCAATGTCTTGGCCTCGCTGGACAGGGCGGTCATCGGTAAGGTGCATATTACCGCTGACTCATGGTCCAGCAGGCATGGATAGGGACGTTACCTGTCTTTCACGGCCCATTGGGTCACTCTTAGCAGCTGGGAAGGATGCAGGACAAGGTGCAGTAGTGTTGGAGGTTGTTCCGCCACCACGCCTCCAAAATGCTACTACTGGTTGTGACACACCTCTCTCCTCCACCCCTCCTCTTCTTCTTCCTCCATGGCCTCTTCGAGTGCTCTGTCCTCGGAACCAGTGGTGCTCCATAGGCGACCAAGGGGCTACGCAAGTACGCAGGCAAAAAGATGCCATGCCGTGCTTGCGCTGGTGTGTTCGGGGGACAGGAGCCACACTGGGGCAGAGGTTCTGTCAGCTCTACAGGGGCAGGGCTAGAGGTGGTTGATGCCATGCCAGCTTAAGCCAGGAATGGTGGTTTGTGACAATGGCACCAACCTCCTCTCCGCCCTGCGACAGAGACAACTGACCCATGTGCCCTGTATGGCTCACGTCCTTAACCTGGTGGTGCCGCGGTTCTTGGGCAGGTACCCAGGCTTACAGGATGTCCTGAGGCAGGCCAGGAAAGTCTGTGTGCATTTCCGCCGATCATATAATGCCAGTGCTCGGCTGGCTGAGCTGCAAAAGCGACTGCACACGCAGCAGAGGGCCATCAATGAGTACCTGTGCGACTACGGCACCAGGACAGGGTCAGGGGAGCTCGGATTTTTTTCCCCACGCCACTGGAGCATGATCAGGGATGCATGCACTGTCCTGTCACCATTTAAGGAGGCCACAAGGATGGTGAGCAGTGACAGTGCAAGTATCAGTGACACTGTCCCTCTTGTCCACCTGTTGGAGCATACGCTGCGTGAAATAATGGACAGGGCACTTTAGGCAGAACAGAGGCAGGAAGAGGAGGACTTCCTTGCCTCTCAAGGCACCCTTTATCCAGACAGTGTTCCTTCTGTCCCACCCATCACACAGGAAGAGGAGAGGAGGAGGAGGAGGAGGAGGATTGTGTCAGCATGGAGGTGGAGCCTGGCACTCAGCATCAGCAGCAGCAGTCTTTTAGGGATGACTTACAGTCCCAAGAAACCAGTGGACTTGTATGTGGCTGGGAGGAGGTGGCTGCGGATCATGTAGTCCTCAGTGACCCAGAAGACTCCGGACCGAATGCCTCAGCTAACCTACGTTGCATGGCCTCCCTGATCCTACAAATCCTGCGGAAGGATCCTCGTATTCTTCGGATCAAGGAGAGGGACCATTACTGGCTGGCCACTCTCCTTGATCCACGGTACAAGGGTAAGGTTGCGGACCTTATCTTGCCGTCGCAGAGGGAGCAGAGGATGAGACATCTCCGGGAGGCCTTGCAGAAAGGTCTGTGCAACGCGTTCCCAGAGACTGGGAGGTTACAAACTCCTGGTCCTGGACGACGAGTTGCTGAGGCTTCGGTCAGTAGCAGAAGGAGCGGTGGGGAAGGTGGATGTCTGACCGATGCGTTCAGACAATTTTTTAGTCCGCAGCCCAAAGGTATGAGCAACCATCGCCAGCGTCTGATATACATGGTGCAGGAATACCTAGGGGCAAGGTCAGACTTGGAGACCTTTCCAACAGACCATCCACTGGCTTACTGGGTCTTGAGGATGGATCACTGGCCAGAGCTTGCACAGTATGCAATTGAGCTACTGGCCTGTCCTGCATCCAGCGTTCTTTTTCGTTTACATGGGCTCCCCAAGGTTACCATCTCAGACAGGGGTATCCAGTTTGTCTGCAGATTTTGGCAAGCCTTTTGTGCACAGTTGGGAATTCAGCTTTCCTTCTCCTCTACGTATCACGGGCAGTCCAATGGGGCCGCAGAACAAGCCAACCAAGCCTTGGCGCATTTTCTACTCTGCTTTATTTCTGACCAACATAACAACTGGTCAGACCTCTTACCTTTTGGCGGAGTTTGCTTACAATAGTGCCGTCAATACCGCTTCCCGATTTTCTGTCTCAGTTTTTGGCGAATTATGGTTTCCAACCATCCATGCTGCCTCGCTCATTTGCGCCTCAAAGATTTCCTGTGTTAGAGGAGCATCTCCGTGGTCTTCTTTCCACTTGGGTACAGGTCCAAAAGACCTTGCAATGTGCCAGTGATAGGTACAGACTACATGCTGACTGCAGGTGCCTACCTACGCCTTCCAACCAGGTTGGGGAGAGGGTCTGGCTGTCGTCTCGCAACCTCTGACTCCA
Source organism: Lithobates sylvaticus (assembly GCA_028564925.1). Lineage (NCBI taxonomy): Eukaryota > Metazoa > Chordata > Amphibia > Anura > Ranidae > Lithobates > Lithobates sylvaticus. The sequence continues at coordinate 594,653,532 of CM053028.1, read as the reverse complement.
TGTTCCCTCACTGAAACTAGCACCATGGTTTATTGGCTCTTTTCATATTCCTCATAAGATCAACCCAGTGGCTTACACATTAGACCTTCCTTCTAACATGCGTATTTCAAATGTATTTCATGTCTCCTTATTAAAACCCTTGGTCTGCAACCACTTCACCACCTTGGTACCATGTCCTTGCCCAGTTTAGGTTGCGAACCATGAGGAGTATGAGATACAATCAATCATTGACTCCCGTAGGTTCTGTGGGCACATACAGTAACCGATTCATTGGAAAGGGTACTGTTTGGGATCAGTGTTCTTGTGTATCATCCTCGGACGTACATGCTCCTATCCTCCTCCTTTCCATTGACTTTTCCCCCCAAACCTGGTGGCCCTTCGAGGTGAAGGAGTCGTTGAGGAGGGAGTACTGTCAGGGCTGGGCTCAGCCCTCCCTTCTCAGTGCTCAGCTGTCTGTTCATTTCCAGCACTCATCATTCCGCAGTGCCTCACCTGGTGATTATTTCCTGCTCGTCAGCCAGCCCCTTCTGGCTATTTAAACTGCCTGGTTCATTTTTCCCAAGCCTTCGCCTGGGTCAACATATCTGAAGACTCTCTGCTGTGTTACTGTTAAAGACTTGCCTGGCTAACGTCCCTTCTGGTTCCTGTTTGCTGTCTCCGACTATGCTGATCTCTGGCCTCCTCATTTACTGGCTAGCACTGACTACTTGCTTTTATTACCCAACCCTGTTTTGATTAAGTTTTACTATTTGTACCATTTTTTACCATTTTATTAAAAGGTGTGATTTTTACTGCATTTTCTGTCTCCGTCTGATGCATGGTTCATGACAGATCTCTTTTACTCCCTGACAGAGCAGCGGTCTGCCTTTTATCCAACGATCGGCGGGTCCTGGTGGCCATTGCGGCTGCCGGACCCGCTGATCGACTCTCGCTGTGTCCAATCACAGTGGAAGCAGTGCTCTGGCGGCATGCGCCCCAGATAGCGTGCAAAAAATCACGTACAGGTACGTGATTTTTCACAGCCGGGCCGCCCTGCCACAGTATTATAGTGATACTTAAAGTGAAACCATAAATATGAAAAATTCCTTTTAAATATAGTGCTTGGGGGGGTCCCCTTAGTCTGCTTGTAAAGTGGCATATCTGTACCATGTATAGAACCTACTGCAGCAAAACTGACATTACTAAAGGAAAAAAAACGAGTCAAATCCCATTTAAATTGAGTGGTTGCAATTCCCGGTACCCGGGTATTTAAAAAAAAGAAAAAAACAGTGTGGGGGTCCCCCCCCCAGGCCATACCAGGCCCTACCAGGCCCAAGAAAAAAAAAAACGGTGTGGGGTCCCCCCCAGACATCAATACCAGACCCTTATCTGAGCATGCAGCCTGCCAGACCAGTAAAGGGGGGGGGGGACAAGCAAGCACCCCCCTCCTGAACCATACCAGGCCACATGCCCGCAACATGGCAGGGGGTGCTTTGGAGCATGTTGAAGCGTCTCTTCCCCACAACCAAGGGCCGTGGTTGTTGGGGTATGCGGGCGGGGGGTTTATCGGAATCTGGAAGCCCCTTTAACAAGGGGGGCCTGTGAACCCCCCCCCTATTGTACCCCTACCCATTCACCTAAAAAAAAAGTGTAAAAAATAAATAAAAACTGTAGACAGGTTTTTAACAAGTCCTTTATTAAAAAAAAACAATGTCCCTTGATGTAGAGCCATTGCCCACCGCCACCACCGAAACACAAAAAAAAACACAAAAAATGCTCCGTTGTCCATGAAGGCTGATCGCCTACTGTTTGACAGTTCTTATTAGTGAGGGGCGGAGCCACCTGGTGGCCCCACCCCATTGTGATATCACTTATCAATGCATGCTGGACCTGGTATGGAGTGGGGGGGACCCCATGGCGTTTTTTTTTTTTTCACTTTTTTTTTTATTGCCGGCAATGTTTTTGTTTTTTTTGTTTTTTTTCTTCAGCTGTCAGCATAGAATATAATAGAAAAAGCATTCATTGCACAGTACCGTTGATAAAGATCTTTTTATTCCAAAAAATATAAAGCTATTCAACTCACATGTATGAGTGCCTAATGTCCTGGCACCCTGAGTGAACAGCAGGTATAGTTAAAACAGTGAAATCCGCCTGGTTGGTTCATGCAGCTGCTGGCTCAGAACAGGCTTGATTTCCAGATTGATCGATGATTGATTGATTGATCTCAATCTGGAAATCAAGCCTGTTCTGAGCCAGCAGCTGCATGAACCAACCAGGCGGATTTCACGGATTTACTCATACCTGCTGTTCACTCCGGGTGCCAGGACATTAGGCACTCATACATGTGAGTTGAATATCTTTATATTTTTTGGAATAAAAAGCTTTTTGATATTCAACTCACATGTATGAGTGCCTAATGTCCCGGCACCCGGAGTGAACAGCAGGTATAAGTAAATCCGTGAAATCCGCCTGATTGGTTCATGCAGCTGCTGGCTCAGAACAGGCTTGATTTCCAGATTGATCGATGATTGATTGATCTCAATCTGGAAATCAAGCCTGTTCTGAGCCAGCAGCTGCATGAACCAACCAGGCGGATTTCACGGATTTACTTATACCTGCTGTTCACTCCGGGTGCACAGGACATTAGGCACTCATACATGTGAGTTGAATACCTTTATATTTTTTGGAATAAAAAGCTCTTTATCAACGGTACTGCGCAATGAGGCTTTTTCTATTATATTTATTTATATGAGGAACATTCACCGCTGCCAATCATTGGTCCAGAGGATATCCATAGGGGTCGCCCCACACGCGCATTTGACCTGACTAGCGATAGTTGGTCCACTCCCAGGGGTGAGTGCACATCTACTAGGAGGTCACCCTATTTAAAGCACTTAAGAAGCACGGAATCATCCATCTATTGCGCAAGTCACAGCATTGTATATTGTTTCACCTTCTTTTCACTGGGGACTGTTTTATTTGTTACCAGTGTATAATTTATTACCTGTATGTCATTTTTTTTTTTAGCATTTAGCGCGGTTTACTTTTTATCATTCATTAATTGTTCACACCAATTTCACACTGCAGCTGCTTTAATTATGTGGTAAAGCAATTCATTTTCTTTATCCTTATTAACACATACGTGAGTTTTTTTCACTTATTTTCATCCTTTTGGCGCTTTGGTTCATTTTTATATTTTGTCAGCAGAGAAGCCCGCTGACAGCGGATGACTCATCAATTATTAAGGATGACGCGGCCGTCTTCCCGGCCCCACTCCTTAACAACCAGCTTTTCACTGTGTCCTGATTGGAGAAAGCTTTGCCCAGTTAGGGCTTAGAATACTCTGTGCAGCCCGAATTCGGGTGTTCGCCGAACGGGCGATCTTCGGGCCAAACCTTTCCCCCAACTCTAATTAGGATTTGTACATTATCTGCATTGTTACCATTGATGTCATTTTTATTATATATTCAGAGTGGAACCCTGAGAGATCCTAAAGTTGAGATTAAAGAAGAGATAAAAGAGGAGGATGATGAGGATGGGGTGATGGAGGAAGAACACAAAGATCTGTACCAGGACACCAAGGTGGAGTCATCCAGCTACAGAAACCCACCAGACAGATGTCCCCGCCCTCTTTATTCCCGGGATCCCACACAGGAAGATCACACCATCCCCCACTGTTACAAGGTTGGTGGGATGGAGAATCTAGAACATGGACTCATGGAGATGATGTGTGGATTTCTTATGTGATGTCACAATAATAAAGATAATATTCTCTCTCATATTCTTGGTTTAGAGTGGAGATCCAATCGATATAGAATTTGAGGTTAAATCAGAAGAAGAAGAAGAGAGGTATGTGAGGGATGATCAGCAGTCTATGGAGGAGGATGGAATAACGGGGACATTTATAGAGGAGGACACTCCTACAGAGATCAGCACAGGTGGGTCATTAACACTAAATCCATTCCTCCACCCATACTGCTCACTGATTGGTCCAGAGTAGGGCGGGGACTGGGTGATATCAGCCTGTAATCCCCTCATCACTGTCACTCCTATAAAAGACAGTTCTCGTTGTTTCCTCACTCTCTGACTGTGACAGATCTTGGATACCCCAGCTGGGCACCTCCGCCAGACCTGATCAGAGGACCCATTTACTAGTTACCTTGAGGGGGGAATTGTAAGATCCTCAGAGACAAAGCTGCCTGATGTGGGCGGAGTCCTGGTTTAGGGGAACCAATCAGCTCATGTCTAGTAATAATCTTTGTATTTCTATTTTAGTAGATGGACGGGAGATGAGGAAAACCTCAGAGGATTGTCTCACTTTGTCTCCAGACTGTAAAGTAGAAGATGAGGACATCACACAGTATAGTCCAGGAGAAAACCCGACTACCTCAAATGTCCATCCGGCACCACACAGTGTAGATGGACCATCGTATTCCTCTTATCCTGAGGAACCTCAGACTGTGCGGGACGGTGCCGGACCATCGTATTCCTCTTATCCTGAGGAACCTCAGACTGTGCGGGACGGTGCCGGACCATCGTATTCCTCTTATCCTGAGGAACCTCAGACTGTGCGGGACGGTGCCGACCATCGTATTCCTCTTATCCTGAGGAACCTCAGTATGTGCGGGACGGTGCCGGACCATCGTATTCCTCTTATCCCGAGGAACCTCAGACTGTGCGGGACGGTGCCGGACCATCGTATTCCTCTTATCCCGAGGAACCTCAGACTGTGCGGGACAGTGCCGTCCTTCCAACATATAAGCGGTTTCCCTGTCCTGAGTGCGGGAAGTGTTTCAGTTGTAAATCCAAACTTAATGTGCATATAAGATCTCACACAGGGGAGAAGCCGTATTCCTGTGCTGAGTGCGGGAAATATTTTTGTGTAAAGTCCAATCTTTCCCGACATCAGAAATCTCACATGAGGGATAAGCCCTATTTCTGTTCTGAGTGTGGCAAATGTTTTTCACAGATTGATAATCTTACTGCACATCAAAGGTCTCACATGGGGAATAGTCCAGGAGAAAACCCAACTACCTCAAATGTCCATCCGGCACCACACAGTGTAGATGGACCATCGTATTCCTCTTATCCTGAGGAACCTCAGACTGTGCGGGACGGTGCCGGACCATCGTATTCCTCTTATCCTGAGGAACCTCAGACTGTGCGGGACGGTGCCGGACCATCGTATTCCTCTTATCCTGAGGAACCTCAGACTGTGCGGGACGGTGCCGGACCATCGTATTCCTCTTATCCTGAGGAACCTCAGACTGTGCGGGACGGTGCCGTCCTTCCAACACATAAGAGGTTTCCCTGTACTGAGTGCAGGAAGTATTTCCATTCTAAATACGATCTTAATGTGCATAAAAGATCTCACACAGGAGAGAAGCCTTATTCCTGTCCTGAGTGCGGGAAGGGTTTCAGTTTTAAAATCAGTCTTAATCTTCATATAAGATCTCACACAGGGGAGAAGCCGTATTCCTGTCTTGAGTGCGGGAAATGTTTTTCAAAGAAGTCTCGTCTTTCCCACCATCAGAGATCTCACACAGGGGAAAAACCATATTTTTGTTCTGAGTGCGGGAAATGTTTTACAGACAAGTCTAGTCTTTCCCACCATCAGAGATCTCACACAGGGGAAAAAACATATTTTTGTTCTGAGTGCGGGAATTTTTTTTCCATAAAAAGCAATCTCAAGAGACACCAAAGGTCTCACACAGGGAAGAAGCCGTATTCTTGTACTGAGTGCGGAAAACATTTCACAGCAAGATACACCCTTAATATCCATAAAAGAACTCACACGGGGGAGAAGCCGTATTCCTGTTCTGAGTGCGGGAAATGTTTTCCAAGGAGATCAGATCTTGTCAGACATGGGAGATCTCACACGGGGGAGAAGCCGTATTCATGTCCTGAGTGCGGGAAACGTTTTCAAAAGAGATCAGATTGTGTCAGACATGAGAGAACTCACACAGGGGAGAAGCCGTATTCCTGTCCTGAGTGCGGGAAATGTTTTTCTAGGAAGTGCAGTTTTTACAAACATCAGATAAATTTCTGCAGGAAAAGTTTTGTAGAGAAATCAGATCCTGTCACACATCGGAGGTCTCCCACGGGGGCGGAGCTGCATTCCTGTCCTGAGTGCGGGAAATTATTTTTAACTAAATCAGAGCTTGTCACACATCAGAGGTCTCACACGGGGGAGAAGCCGTATTCCTGTCCTGAGTGTGGAAAACGTTTTTCACTGAAGTCCACTCTTCAAAGACATCAGACATTGCACACGGGGGAGAAGCCATATCCCTGTCCTGTGTGCGGGAAATCTTATTCAAATAAGTCCCATCTTCAAAGACATCAGAAGTTGCACACGGGAGAGGAGCCACTTTCCTGTAATGAGTGCGGGATTGTTTTTTCAAAGCACTCCGATCTGTACAGACACCAGAGACTGCACATGGTGGTGAAGTCATTTTCCTGTCCTGAGTGAGGGAATTGTTCCTCACTGAAGTCCTGTCTTCCTGTACATCAGGGGTCCCACACAACCCTTGAGTGAGTGCGGGAAATGTCTTGTATATGAGTGTTGCTGGACATGTGGGGAAGAAGCACACCCTGATATACACCTCAGATATACTCCATGGCTGATCTTCGTCATGGAAGAAACAGTTCATAGACCTCAACCATAGACTGACCTTTTGACGAAGAAGTCCTATGGAATGAATGATACAATAGTGCCATCTAGAGGTCGGATTGGTAAATGTTTCTCCCATTGAAACATAGTATTGAGAAAGGGGGCCACACCCATGTTGTGAATAATAAAACTTTCCAAATAAAAAGGCAACAACATAAGAAACGGTTGATTAGGAGATCAGAGGTAACCAAAGACATGGATGAAGTGTTGTACCGTGTCGGCCATTGATAGCGGGAGAAAAATAAAAATGGAGTCATTACCTCTCATTGGCTGAGTACATTATGTGGTACGGAGACTTAGAGGTCTATTATTCTCTTAGAAGAGGTCTGTTTTCTCAAGTCGTCTTCCAGGACGAAACACGCTAACCCCACCACTTACAAGACGGTCCTCTAGGCCTTTTAAAATAAAAATGGAGTCCTTACCTCTCATTGGCTGAGTACATTTTGTGGTACGGAGACTTAGAGGTCTATTATTCTCTTGGAAGAGGTCTGTTTTCTCAAGTCGTCTTCCAGGACGCAACACGTAACCCCACCACTTAAAAGGCAGCCCTCTAGGCCTTTTAAAATAAAAATGGAGTTATTACCTCTCATTGGCTGAGTACATTTTGTGGTACGGAGACTTAGAGGTCTATTATTCTCTTGGAAGAGGTCTGTTTTCTCAAGTCGTCTTCCAGGACGCAACACGTAACCCCACCACTTAAAAGGCGGCCCTCTAGGGCTTTTAAAATAAAAATGGAGTCATTACCTCCTCATTGGCTGAGTACATTTTGTGTTGGAAGATTTCACAAATGCTTACAGGTCTGTTTCTAAAAAAATGTTGAACGAATGTGGCACGCATTTGTCTATTCATGAGAAATATCGGATTATCGGCTCCATCTAGTGGCAGAAATCTGGCCCTGTGGTATTAATACCGCCGTTTGGCCACTAGATGGAGCTGACAGTCATAGAAAATCATTCATTATAGATATGGACAGAATTTGTTGCCACTGGGCCAATGCTTGTCACGTTTCCTTCAACACATTTTTTTTTTCGTTTCCTTCGACCAGGCGCGGTTTACTACAAATGACTGAGATCAGACTCATACACTTTTTGAGTTCAGTAGACATCGAAGAATGTACTGTATATACTCGAGTATAAGCCGACCCGAATATAAGCTGAGGCACCTAATTTTACCACAAAAAGCTGGGAAAACGTATTGACTCGAGTAGAAGCCTAGGGTGAGAAATGCGCAGCTACTGTAAGTGTAAAAGAGGGTCAACAATGCCCAGTTGCAGCCTCACTGTGCCCATTTGCAGCCTCACTGTGCCCATTTGCAGCCATAGGTCCCCCAAACTTCAAACGTGGTAGTTAAGGGTTCCTATATGCCCCCTAGCTGCAGCCAAAATCTGGGGTCTCTGGACCCGAAGGGTCCCTAAATGACATTGCCGCAGATGGACACAGTTGACTGATTTTGGGGCCCCGTATCTCGGGGCCACTTGGTGCTAAGAACCCCACATTTGGATATGTTGTATTGCTAGTTCCACAATGTTGGCATACCAAATTTAGGGTTCCTAGATCCAAGTGGCCCCGAGATATGGGGCCCCAAAGTCAAGTCAGAAAATGTCAAGCCCTTTTCTGCACCGACTTTGGGGCCCCGTATCTCGGGGACACTTGGAGCTAGAAACCCCAAATTTGGATATGTGGTAGTGCTGAATCCACTAGGTTGTTTGTTTTTTTTTTTTTACTTAGAACCCCGTAAACATTATATATGGTTTTTTTTTTTAAGCAAAGGTCCCAGAGAAAAAAATTGGTGGGTTTTGCAATTTTGTATGTAACGAGGCATTAGCGCTGAGGTTTTTTTATATGCAAACGTTTTGGAAAAATTATACTTTATTGAACCTTAGTGCAAACAAACACAAAGTAATCCAATTTATTTTTTGGGGGGTAAAATATAAAAGATGATGTTATGCCGAGTAAATAGATACCAAACATGTCACGCTTTAAAATTGCGAAAACGCCTGTGGAACGGCGCAAAACTATGATATGTTTTGGAAAAATTACACTTTAATAAACTTTAGCGCAAATACAATATAATACTTTTTTTTGTGTAAAATATAAAAGATGATGTTATGCCGAGTAAATAGATACCTAACATGTCAAGCTTTATAAAAAGCAGAAACCCCTGTGGAATGGCGCCAAACTACGATACCTAAAGGTTTTGGAAAAATTACACTTTAATGAACTTTAGTGCAAACTAACACAATATAATACAAATTTTTTGCAGTAAAATATAAAAGATGATATCTACAGTTGTCCCATGCTTTCAGGACTCAGTTACCTCCAGGTGAAAGGCAGATGGTGCAGTCCGACCTAGAGCGGATTTAGCGATTCGATTGTACCAAAAAACCCACCTCAGTGCTATATGCACATCTCCTCCGGGTCTCTTCTCCTGAGCTGTCCAGTCTCCATCAGCAATGGGGCCCGGGATGTTTCCGGAGATGGACTCGGAGGATTGGGAGGATGTGTGGGACTTCCCATTTAACCACCTCAGTACAGTGCATTTTCACCCCCTTCCTGACCAAGCCATTTTTCTGCTTTCAGCACTGACGCATTTTGAATGACAATTGCGCGGTCATACGACACTGTACCCAAATGAAATTGTTATCATTTTTTCCCCACAAATAGAGCTTTCTTTTGGTGGTATTTGATCACCTCTGCGTTTTTTATTTTTTGCGCAATAAACAAAAGAAGAGCGACAAATTTAAAAAAAAAACAATATTTTGTACTTTTTGCTATATTAAATATCCCCAAAAAATATATAAATTTTTTTTATTTTTCCTCAGTTTAGGCCGATACGTATTCTTCTACATATTTTTGGTAAAAAAAAAATCTCAATTAGCGATTATTGATTAGTTTGCGAAAAAGTTATAGCGTTTACAAAATAGGGGATAGTTTTATAGCATTTTTATTAATATTTTTTTTTTTACTAGTAATGGCGGTGATCAGCGATTTTTATTGTGACTGCGACATTATGGCGGACACATCGGACATTTTTGGGACCATTGTCATTTATACAGCAATCAATGCTATTTAAATGCATTGATTCCTGTATAAATGACAGTTGTAGTGAAATGAAAGAGTTAACCACTAGGGGAAGGGGGAGGGGTTATGGGCTGTGACGTGTGTTGTGTTTTTTACATTAGGGGCGGGGCTGACATCTGACGTCATTGATCGGCTTTCCCAATGACCGGGAACAGCCAATCAATGACAGGCAGAGTAGGAAGCGCGGGGAGAGGTTTGTTTACACAGACCTCTCCCCGTTCTTCAGCTCTGTGACCCGATCGCAGGACACCAACGGCGATCGGGTCCGCTGGTCCCGCGGGCGTGGTCATGGAGCTCCCGACCCACGGGCAGGCATTTAAAGAATCACGTACAGGTATGTGATTTTGCCTGCCCGTGCCATTCTGCTGACAGTGACAGTGCTGATATGCAGTGGGCGGTCGGGAAGCGGTTAAGGACTGGTATAGGTGTACTATTTGGTGTGCAGTATATAGGGGTGTAATACACTTATATAAAATACTTTCAAATATAGAAAGCATAGTATAGTGCATTTCTACTGTGCAGCATTGTGACTGCTGAGCGGTTCTGCAGCGATACTACAAAGAGTGACAAACGCAATTAGAAAAAAGTATTATAACTGGTGTGATAGACCAGTGGCCCACCAAAACGTGTTATATACCTTCTTCCACATATACTGCACTTCTCTAGAGACTTTTGTCACAGGGTCATTTAAAAAATGACAGGCAGAGGAAGAGGCAGGCCCTTCCGCAGGGGTGGTAGGGGTAGGGCAGGAGCACCAGGCTTGAGCCAAAGTGGGAAGTTGCAGAAGGTGCGTTCGATCACGTCAAAGGACGCACCAGACTTGGTTGAGTGGCTCACTCAGCCTTACTCTTCTGCACCCTCCTCATCCTCTCGATCTGCATCCTCTTCCCTCTCTGCTGTGTGCACCCCCAAAGACACTACCACCACCACCACCACCATATACCCTCCGCTTGAGTCACAGGAATTATTTTCCGATCCATCTTAACAAGACATTTCCGATGCGCAGCCATTCTTGGCATTGGATCAGGAAGAGGAGGTAGCAACAACTGCCACTCAGCAGTCTGACGACAGTACCCAGATCAGCCCAAAGAGGTTGGTCCCCGCTGTTGCTGCCTACTCCGAGATCTCTAATTATAGCGGTGGGGAATGTGACGTTGATGATGACGTGTCTAGGGACGTCACGTGGGTGCCCACAAGAGAGGAAGAGGAGGGGAGTTCAGAGGGAGAGATGGACCAGCGGATAGGGAGGAGAAGCAGGTGGAACTTACATTGCACAGGAGGGACAAAATACGGGGGTTTGGTCACACTATATGGTTATATAGTGCTAAGCCCACTTACTGCGACAAAGTACCCCGAATTAGTGGGTCCTACCCTAGTAATAGAATGAAAGATCCTGCGTCTCAACCATGGGAGCCAAACTCCTCTATGTGGGAGAACTGAAAGGATTTAGTAGGAACACACGATCTGTCTCCTCTCCCCTGAGAAAACCCGAATGTGCGTGTTTACACATACACATTCTCGTTCCGTCACGAGCGATCGCGCGCCGGCTATGACGTCTTAAAGGAGCGCCGTATAGCTACGCAGATTTGCGCAGCCGTGCCAACCTGCCGCTGTCTAACTGCGGCCGCTGGTCGGCAAGCGGTTAAATACCACCAAAAGAAAGTTCTATTTGTATGAAAAAAAATTTATTTGGGTACAGTATTACATGACCGTGCAATGTTCATTCAAAGTGCGACAGCGCTGAAAGCTGAAAATTGGCCTGGGCAGGAAGGGGGGAACGCAAGTGGTTAAAGAACATGCCTAGGGGGGGTCCTAATTCTGCCTGTGAAGGGGAACATCAAAGTTCCCCAAAATGACATACAGGACCCTATGAGTCTGGTAGAGATTTTAAGAGGGGTCCTTGGACAAAAAACATAAAAAATGCATGAGGTCCACCAGAAAATCAATACCAAACCTTTAATCCGAGCGTACAGCCAGCCTGGCCAGGAAAGGGGGGGATGAGCATGCAATAGTTTTTAGCAATGATAGTAAAAAGGAAATATGTGGAGTGGAGATCACCCCATCTATAAGGATATACAGTACATACATGGTGATCTTCTCACTTATATACAGAAAGGAAGTCTCTATGGAAGACAGGAAGTGATGTCAGATACAGACAGGAAGTGATGTCAGGTATAAATATGAAGTTCCGGGTGAGAGGTGAGTCGGGAAGAAGTAGAGAGGAGACATCGCTGGAATCGGCAGCTGAGGAGGTAATAAGATTTTATTTTCTATTTACACCCAGTAACCCCCCCGTCATGTCCGTCCTCTTCCTCCATAGTCACTGTGACGTCTTTGCCACTTTGTGGGAAGAAACAGAGCAGCAGCCTGAGAAACCGCAAGCAGCCCTAAACAATCCACCCCTGTGAAGCAGGGCTTTGTTTATATGGCTGGGGCTGTGTGCACACTGTGGGAATGAACACAGCCACAGCTCTTGATTTGACAGGCGTATAGGTGAAAACACGTACAGCCCCAAAACACAGACGGTGTGCGTTTGGGGGGGCTACTCACCCATGCCTGCAAACTTGCCAAATTAGGACCCGCGGCTGTGTTCATACAGCTGCTGCATCTCAATGGAGTAACAGGCGGCTCCAGCTACAGGAACAATCCGCTCATTCAAACGGCCAGAAAACCGATGTGATTGAGTCCTTAAAGTCCAGGGTTCTGAGGGTTGAAGAGAAGCTAAAGGGGCTGTGAGGGATAATAGATAGCTGAGGAACTCTTGGGACCCCTTTGAGGGTAGTGGGACTCAACAGCTCTCAGGGGATAATGGGGCTGAAGGGCTCTGGGTCCTTGGAGGGTTGGTGGGAACCAGGGCTCTAAGGGAAGAGGAGGCTGTAGGGCTCATGGGAACTCCTAAGGTAGGGAGGGAAGCTCTTGGTCTTGCACTTACTTTTCAGACTTCATTACAGAACTCCTGCCAGGAAATGGAGGCAACCTTAACCTTCTTACCATCTCACTGGTCAAATAAAAATTTTCATGATACCAAGTGGAATGGAGGAGGACAGTCCTTCACCCCTTGGTGGTTACTTGTACTTGGAGGAGGTCTGTTTGTGCAGCATTGCCTAATAGGTGGTCAGGGGGGTTCAGTCCAATACCTTCCTATGACACAGGGTCTGGCAGTGCCCGGTGCTGGAATTCAGAGCCCCAGGAACCCACCACCACCACCCTGTACAATGTGCTGGATACTACAGGATGCTTGGCAACCACAAGAACAAACCCCTCCCCCCTGCTGCCCTCCTCTTCCCTCCAATGGTAGCCCAGTGTGGGTAGGAGAACAGACCCTTCCTCAAAAGCTCGCTACGCCACCAGCAGCAGCATCCTGCTATCCAATCCAATCCCTTCCCTGACTGCGGAGAGTGACATCACTCCGATCAGTTAGCAGGCTGCCAGAGATTGGAGCCTTGCAGCCGGAGTTCTGGCAATTATCCTGATTATCCGGCAACTCCGACCAAAAGTCTAGCAAGTTCCCCTTTCTGGACATCATGATGACCCTCCGTTGTCCTCACAGCACTGCCTCAGAGCAAACAAGTCACAGGAAGGATCGTATTTATCATTCCTTGTCTGCAGATCTAATACTAAACATATCCAGTTCAGAAACCCAACAGTGAAAAGGAAATGTCAGATGCCACAGACCAAGAGGGTTCCTGAAAATGTAGAAAACAATAAACAGTCCAAACTAAATGTGTTCCCATGGGGGGGGGGGGGGGCAGTAGTTCTTAAATCTACAGGAACCATCCTATTAACCCCCCACATCCTATTATTGTGTGAACAATACCATCCAAATAATTCTTACTTTCATTTCCCAAAGTTATCCGCTTACAAGGAGACCTGTATAGATCACATGATGTCACCAATGAGGAGGGAGGAGGACCAGAGTCACATGACTGAGAAGATACTAAACCTCACCCTGGAGATCATCTACCTGCTGACCGGAGAGGTAAGGAGGATTCTGGGAGGTCACATGACATCACTCTTATCTCTATTAATAAATCACAGACCTGACCGGAGAGGTGAGGAGGATTCTGGGAGGTCACATGACATCACTCTTATCTCTATTAATAAAACACAGACCTGACCGGAGAGGTGAGGAGGATTCTGGGAGGTCACATGACATCACTCTTATCTCTATTAATAAAACACAGACCTGACCGGAGAGGTGAGGAGGATTCTGGGAGGTCACATGACATCACTCTTATCTCTATTAATAAAACACAGACCTGACCGGAGAGGTGAGGAGGATTCTGGGAGGTCACATGACATCACTCTTATCTCTATTAATAAAACAAAGACCTGACCGGAGAGGTGAGGAGGATTCTGGGAGATCACATGACATCACTCTTATTGATATTAATAAAACACAGACCTGACCTGGAGAGGTGAGGAGGATTCTGGGAGATCACATGACATCACTCTTATCTCTATTAATAAAACACAGACCTGACCGGAGAGGTGAGGAGGATTCTGGGAGATCACATGACATCACTCTTATCTCTATTATATAAAACACAGACCTGACCAGAGAGGTGAGGAGGATTCTGGGAGATCACATGACATCACTCTTATCTCTATTATATAAAACACAGACCTGACCGAAGAGGTGAGGAGGATTCTGGGATTCTAACATGATATTCCTATTGGTTCTCCAATACAGAGATTTCCTCGTGTGAAGTCAGGTGATCATATGACCATCACAGTGCCTCCATGTGACTCCCTAAAACCTGAGAAACACAACATGGAGAAGATTTTAGAAGTCACCAAGAAGATGATGGAGCTGCTGACAGGAGAGGTGAGGAGGATTCTGGGAATTCTGGGACATTATCCAGTAACAGACAAGGGATGTGTCTGGATGGTGACTGTATCAGATTCCTAAGTGGTGTCACTGTCTATTTCTCTATGTAGGAGTATTTAGAAGGACACAAGGATCTCTACAAGGACGTCATGATGGACAATCGACCGCCCCTCACATCACCGGGTAAGAGGAGACTTTATTGTAAAGGAGAGAGCAGTACGGAGGCTCCACCTAGATCCCCCATCATCTGATAAACACATAGAAACAATGTATTCAGTCAGTGTGTGTGTTTCCTACAGATGGATCCAGTAATGGGAACCCACCAGAGAGATGTTCCCGTCCTCTGTATTCCCGGGATTCCACACAGGAAGGTCACACCATCCCCCACCATCATCAGGTAGATGAGGAACAATTATTGGTAGTTATTTATACACAGCATGTTTGTTA
Organism: Lithobates sylvaticus; assembly: GCA_028564925.1. Taxonomy (NCBI): domain Eukaryota; kingdom Metazoa; phylum Chordata; class Amphibia; order Anura; family Ranidae; genus Lithobates; species Lithobates sylvaticus. The sequence goes on along the minus strand of CM053028.1, from coordinate 594,638,525 downwards.
CAATGAATGTTTTATTACATTTTCAGAGTGGAGACCTTGAGAATTATAACATTGTTGTCAAGGAAGAGGATAAAGAGGAGGATGAGGAGTATGGAGTGATGACGGAGGTTTCAGAAGGACACAAAGATATGATGGAGCCACCAAATACCAGGAACCCACCAGAGAGATATTCCCGGGATTCCACACAGGGCGGTCACACCATCCCCCACCATCATCAGGTAGATGAGGAACAATCACTGATAGTATCATTAGGATCTGTACATTATCTGCATTGCTACCATTGATGTCATTTTATTATATATTCAGAGTGGAAACCTGAGAGATCCTAAAGTTGATTTTAAATCGGAAAAGACGTATGTGAGGGATGATCGGCAGTCTATGGAGGAGGATGGAATAACGGGGACATTTATAGAGGAGGACACTCCTACAGAGATCAGCACAGGTGGGTCATTAACACTAAATACCTTCCAGCTCTGTACCGTCACGTGGGAGGCAATGTTGTGGCATCGTTGGGCAAAGCAGTCAGCAGCAGCAAGGTCCACGTAACTGCTGACACGTGGTCCAGCAGGCATGGTCGGGATGCTACATTTCATTCACAGCACACTGGGGAACTCTGCTTGCAACTAGGAAGGATCCAGGACAGGGCTCAGTGCTGCAGCTTGTTTTGCCACCACGTCTCCATACAGATAATGATGATGAGATTTTGTCTCCTCCTCCATGCCCTCCTCTGTAGAATTCTCCTATGAACAAACCGTATCACCCAAGCGTTGAAGGGGCTATTCAATGAGTCGGGCTAAAAGGTGCCATGCAGTGCTTAAGCTGGTCTGTCTAGGGGACAGGAGCCACACCGGAGCAGAGATTCTTTCAGCTCTGCGGGGGCAGGCCCAGAGGTGGTTCATGCTGCGCCAGCTGGAGCCAGGAACGGCTGTGCGATAATGGCACAAACCTGTCTGCACCTTCGTCAGGGAAAGTTGACACATGTGCCATGCTTGGCACAGGTCTTCAATTTGGTGGCGCAGCATTTCCTTAATAGGTACCCAGGGTTGCAAGATCTTCTAAGGCAAGCCAGAAGAGTTTGTAGCCATTTCAGGTGGCCATACACAGCCAGTGTTGGCAGAAATTCCACCTGCCCGTAAACCGCCTGATTTGCGACATAGGCAATTGAAGGCTGCGCTAGCAAATGTGACTTACCACTGTGAGTGTAGATAAACCATACACAAAAAACAAAATTAGAGACTAAATTAGCAAATGTGACTCACCACTGTGAGTGTATGTGAAACAAATAGAAACATATATATTGATATAACAATCAAATTGTGCAACAATGGCTACAAAAATAGAATAGTGTCAAAGGTGACTTATTGTATTAATCAAAAATTAAATCATGGGGGATGGACAGAACTAATTAGACTATTAAAATGATTGAAGTCATAAATTGCAGGTGGTCATTTGGACGATGGTCCCCTTTTGAAACCCCACTCACCAAAACGAAATGACCCACGGCTTTGCAGTCCTAGGGTCTTAAAAAGTATTTTCAGGACGGTGAAGTGGATGATGTAAAAGATCCTATTGAAACTCGGGGTGGATCAGCAGGGAATCCAGATAAATATCAAAGCCGTGGAAAGGAAAGAAATAAAACAACATGTGTAGTATCGCCGAGACAGACCTGTGGAATACTGTACAATAGTAACTCACTATTGAGCAGACAGGGATCAGCGAGTTCCGGGTGCGCGCTTGGCGTGCGCTCCAAAACAGAACAGGAAGCAGCGTCACTGGCTTACTGACTGGAAATTGCGTCGACGCGTTTCGCCCCTCCTCCAGGGCGTCATCAAGGACATCCTTGCGGGACGCCCACCAGGTGGAACTCCACTTTAGCAATGCTGCAGTGACTGCACGTGCAGCAGAGGCTGTCAATGAGTACCAGTGTATGAGTATGGTACGAGGACAGGCTCAGGGCGGCTCAGCTTTTCACCCCCCCCATGCCCATGTCTGCTCATAAAGGATGCATGCACTGTACTGTCACCATTTAGGAGGCAACAAGGATGGTGAGCCGTGACAATGCAATCCTTGTTGTGTTCCTGCTGGAGCAGACTCTGTTGCATTATAGAGGGGTCACTCGAGGCCGAGCAGCAGGAGGAAGAAAAGGACTTCCTTTCCTCTCAAGGCCCGCTTTATGCGGACACCATTCTTGTGATTCCACAGAACACACAAGAGGAGAGGGAGGAGGAGGATGATAGCCGTTTTGGAGGCATTGAGGCAGAGGAAGACATACGTAAAACCTTTAAAAGATGGTTTTCTGTCCCCAGAACTGCTGGGAGTAGAACGTGGCTGGGAGGAGGCAGTTCCAGATATTGTGACCCTGAGGAGTCTGCTTCTCATGCATCCGCAAACTTGCGGTGCATGGGCTTACTTATTTTTCAAAGCCTGCGAAAGGACCTGAAAATGCGTAGCATCAAGGAGAAGGATCACTATTGGTTGGCAACCCTCCTTGACCACCGTTACGAGGAGAAAGTCTCAGAACCCATCCCATCCCCACAGAGGGAGCAGAGGATGAAATATCTTGAGGACACCTTAAAGTTTGTGTAATGCCTTTCCAGACTCTTGTAGGATACAGTCTCGTGGAAAAGGTTGTTTTTGAGGCTTCTGTCGGTCAAAGGAGGAACGGTGGAGAAGGGGGCCGCCTCAGTGATGCATATCAAAATTTTATTAGTCCTCGGCGTCAGCTTCCACATCCCATTGGCAGCATCATATGGTGGGAGATTTATCTAGGGGCAAAAACAGATATGGAGAGCTTTCCAGTTGACGATCTACTGCAGGGATCCTCAAACTACGGCCCTCCAGCTGTTGCAGAACTGCAAATCCCATGAGGCATTGTAAAACTCTGACATTCACAGACATGACTAGGCATGATGGGAATTGTAGTTCCTGAACAACTGGAGGGCCATAGTTTGAAGACCCCTGAACTACTGGGTCATGAGAATAGACCACTGGCCAGAACTTGCCTTTGAACTGCTGGGCTGCACTGCATCCAGCGTGCTTTCCGCATTTAGTGCTGCTAGAGGTTTTGTGACAGATAAAAGAGCTCATCTGTCCACAGACTCTGTTGACCAGCTGACATTCATTAAAATAAATCATTCCTAGATTAGCAGCAGTTATCAAGCCTCTAATGCTGATGTCACGATTAAGTGTTTTTGGGATGTGGAATCTCTGCAAGACTTTCTAGGCTGCCCAGCTCTGGTGTTGGTATAGGTTTCATGGGCACAATTAACACCCAAACCCAATTTTTTTGCCACTGTTTGACCTAGGCAATTTTAATTTTTTTTTTTTTACAGCAAGTCCACTTCTTGCTTTCATCTGGAGTACCTCTATAGAGTTACGGTGTAAAGGCGCCACCAACACCCAAAGACCAATTTTTGCGCACCTGTTACTTCTATCCAAAGTCTGCGAAAGACACCAGAATTTATCCCAAAAATCTCTAATCTTGTTCCCAGTGCACTAAATGTGGCCTCCATCATATAGACTGGCTGTTGTTTACAAAATAATAGAAAGCTTGCAGGGAAAATGTAATTTTTGTTTCCTTTGTAAATGTCAGTTTTGCTGCAGCAGGTTTTATACATGCTACAGATGCGCCACTTTACAGACATACTAAGGGGACCCCCCAGGCACTATATTTAAAGGAATTTTTCATTTTTATTGTTGTTTTTTAAAACTTTTAATTTTTTTTGCATTGATACATGTCCCCCAGGGCAGTACCCAGACCCCCCCCCCCCCCATACCATTTGTATGCTCAATAACTTGCATATAAGCCTTAAAAAAGGGCACTTTTTTCCAGTTTGGATTCCATAGACTTTCTAATGATGTTCGTTGTTCGGCCCATCTCTATTCACTTTTACATCTTCCATAGACCTGACCCCTGCACTGTATACTCTATGTTGTATATTACATAGTCATAATACTATATAGCCCTTACTGTTGTACATTACATAGTCCTGACACTCATCCTATAATCCCCTCATCACTGTCACTCCTATAACAGACAGTTCTCGTTGTTTCCTCACTCTCTGACTAAGGTCCATGAATAAAGAAATGAACTGGTAGGAGATCAGAGGACCCATTTACTAGTTACCTTGAGGGGGGAATTGTAAGATCCTCAGAGACAAAGCTGCCTGATGTGGGCGGAGTCCTGGTTTAGGGGAACCAATCAGCTCATGTCTAGTAATAATCTTTGTATTTCTATTTTAGTAGATGGACGGGAGATGAGGAAAACCTCAGAGGATTGTCTCACTTTGTCTCCAGACTGTAAAGTAGAAGATGAGGACATCACACAGTATAGTCCAGGAGAAAACCCGACTACCTCAAATGTCCATCCGGCACCACACAGTGTAGATGGACCATCGTATTCCTCTTATCTGTCGGAAGGACGGCACCGTCCCTCACAGATTGAGGTTCCTCAGGATAAGAAGAGGTTTCTCTGTACTGAGTGCGGGAAGAGTTTTGGTCAAAAATCGAATCTTGTCACACATCAGAGATCTCACACGGGGGAAAAGCCGTATTGCTGTCCTGAATGCGGAAAATGTTTTTCAGGGAAGTCCAATCTTATCACACATCTGAGGTTCCACACGGGGGAGAGGCCGTATTCCTGCCCTGAGTGCGGAAAATGTTTTGTACAAATATCGGAGGTGGTCAAACATCGGAGGTCTCACACGGGGGAAAAGCCGTATTCTTGTCCTGAGTGCGGGAAATGTTTTTCACAGAAGTCCAATCTTTCCAGACATCAGAAATCTCACACGAAGCAGAAGCTCCTTTCCTCTTCTGAGCACCGGAATTCACTCAAAGTCCTCTGTTTACCGTCATCTGAGATTGGACATGGAGGAGAATGAACTTTCCTGTCCTGAGTGAGGGAATTGTTCCTCACTGAAGTCCTGTCTTCCTGTACATCGGGGGTCCCACACAACCCTCAAGGTGTATTAGTGAGTGCGGGAAATGTCTTGTATATGAATGTTGCTGGACATGTGGGGAAGAAGCACACCCTGATATACACCTCAGATATACTCCATGGCTGATCTTCATCATGGAAGAATCAGTTGATAAGGAGATCAGAGATCACCAAAGACATGGATGAAGTGTTGTACCGTGTCGGCCATTGATAGCAGGAGAAAAATAAAAATGGAGTCATTACCTCTCATTGGCTGAGTACATTTTGTGGTATGGAGACTTCGAGGTCTATTATTCTCTTGCAAGAGGTCTGTTTTCTCAAGTCGTCTTCCAGGACGAAACACGTTAACCCCACCACTTAAAAGGCGGCCCTCTAGGGCTTTTAAAATAAAAATGGAGTCATTACCTCTCATTGGCTGAGTACATTTTGTGGTATAGAGACTTAGACCTCTTCCAAGAGAATAATAGACCTCTGTTTTCTCAAGTGGTCTTCCAGGACGAAACCCGTTAACCCCACCACTTAAAAGACGGCCCTCTGCACCTTTTTAAAATGGAGTCATTACCTCTCATTGGCTGAGTACATTTTGTGGTATGGAGACTTCGAGGTCTATTATTCTCTTGCAAGAGGTCTGTTTTCTCAAGTCGTCTTCTAGGACGAAACACGTTAATCCCACCACTTAAAAGGCGGCCCTAAAAAAAAAAAAAAAAAAGGCGGCCCTCTAGGGCTTTTAAAATGGAGTCATTACCTCTCATTGGCTGAGTACATTTTGTGGTGGAAGATTTCACAAACAAGCTATTTGTTAAAAAAATGTGTTTAATAAATATGATTAGCATTCACCCAGCCATGACAAAGATTGTACGTATTTTAATTCATACAGTGATTTCCTATGACCATTAGCACCACCTAGTGGCCTTAATGTGGAATTTAGCTTTTTTTTTTTTTTTTTTTTTTTTTTTTTTTTTTTACGGAGGTATTTCAGGAAGATACCTTATTATGGCCACTAGATAGAGCTGATAATCATAGGAAATCACATGATCACCGGGAAGGACACAGCGATCGTGCGAGTGGCATGCTACATGCCCCCTAACCGATAGCAGGCTGGGTGACGTGTCTGGGGGGGTGCCCTAATCCTGCCGGTGAAGGGGGCTATCTCTGTGATGTTCAGAAAGTGCTACAGCAGCACAAACATTTGCAAAAAGGCATTAAATTTGCAGCGAATGACATTCCATTGTCAAATCTCAATCTCAAATGGTCTGCTATTTATCTCCGATTGGGTTTGTGTGGGTTTTTATTTTTTTTTATTTTTTAAGCAGCTGGCAATGAAATGTCAGGAAGAATGAAAAGAAATCTCAAAAGGGTATCTCAAAATTACGTAGCAGATCTTTCGAGTCCGCTATGGATTGTAAGAGGGATCCTCATGCAAAAAAAGAAAAGTGTGAGGTCCCTCAGGAAGTCCATGCCGGACCCTAAATCTGGGAGAGGAGGGGGGAGGGGGGGATTGGATAGAATTTAGCAGTGATAGTACGAGGTTCAACTCCCGTTTCGTTCAGCCATTATCTGAATCTTTGAACAAGCAAAATACAGTCTGAACATAATATGGATCAGACGAGACTTGGAGCCCATTCCTAGTGGTCAGTGTAGTGGTCCCTTACATTGGTGGCCAATAGAAGGACCTCCTTATATCAGTGGTCAGTGTAGTGATCCCTTACATTGGTGGCCAATAGGAGAAGGACCTCCTTATATCAGTGGTCAGTGTAGTGATCCCTTACATTGGTGGCCAATAGGAGAAGCACCTCCTTATATCAGTGGTCAGTGTAGTGGTCCCTTACATTGGTGACCAATGGGAGAAGGGCCCCCTTATATCAGTGGTCAGTGTAGTGGTCCCTTACATTGGTGGCCAATATGAGAAGGGCCTCCTTATATCAGTGGTCAGTGTAGTGGTCCCTTACATTGGTGGCCAATAGGAGAAGGACCTCCTTATATCAGTGGTCAGTGTAGTGATCCCTTACATTGGTGGCCAATAGAAGAAGCACCTCCTTATATCAGTGGTCAGTGTAGTGGTCCCTTACAATGGTGACCAATGGGAGAAGGACCCCCCTATATCAGTGGTCAGTGTAGTGGTCCCTTACATTGGTGGCCAATATGAGAAGGGCCTCCTTATATCAGTGGTCAGTGTAGTGGTCCCTTACATTGGTGGCCAATAGGAGAAGGACCTCCTTATATCAGTGGTCAGTGTAGTGATCCCTTACATTGGTGGCCAATAGAAGAAGCACCTCCTTATATCAGTGGTCAGTGTAGTGGTCCCTTACAATGGTGACCAATGGGAGAAGGAGCCCCCTATATCAGTGGTCAGTGTAGTGGTCCCTTACATTGGTGACCAATGGGAGAAGGAGCCCCCTATATCAGTGGTCAGTGTAGTGGTCCCTTACATTGGTGACCAATAGGAGAAGGACCTCCTTATATCAGAGGTCAGTGTAGTGGTCCCTTACATTGGTGGCCAATAGAAGGACCTCCTTATATCAGTGGTCAGTATAGTGGTCCCTTACATTGGTGACCAATGGCAGATGGACCTTCTTATACCTGTGGGGACTCATTGGAGAAGCCAGGGGTCAAGTCCTGGGGAAAAAAGTGTGGGAACTCCCACCCAAGATCCACTCGCCCACCAAAAAAAAAAAAAAAAAAATGATACGCTCATATGCACGAACGCTTCAAAAGTGGTATTTTTCATCCAATTTTCGTATTGTGTGTATGAAGCTTAACTGTTAGTGCATAAAAAAAAAAAAAACAATCCTCAATAAACATAAATACGGTAATTCTCTGAATAATCAGCATGTCCTGTGAGCAGAATAGCTGTGCTCCTCCTCTGGGTTCTCTCATCCTATGGCACTGAAGATAGAGGAGGGGGGGATTCAGCGGGACACACAGAGCAAGTATGCAGGAGGCAGGGAGGAGCGCATCACGAGAGGTCAGACTAAATACAATCTCTTAGCAGCAGGGACCTGATCTACCTGTCAGCTATCTGTGATTGACAGGTAGATCAAAGCGGAAGCCCCCTACTGGCAATGCCTGAATGGTCAGGTGTGCGGTACTGGTGTAGCACCTGCCATACAGCTCGCATACTTCAAAGTCTTGCAGGACACGGCTGCTAACGGGAACTGAGTTCCTGTTGTGGGAAAAGTACAGGAACTCCGTTCCCATGCGTTCCCGCAGGACTTGAGCCCTGGGAGAAGCATCATCGTTGGTTGGAAGATTGTCCCCCCCTTACAGATCATTGATGTCAGTTGTTACTGAGAGACAGGACTTGTTCATTGCTCAAGGAACCCCTAGAACCCTTTGGAGGAACCCTGGCTGAGAAAGGCTGGACTAGGCAGTAATATATTTCTATCCCCCTTGGTGGGAGTGGAGATGACCCCATCTATAAGGATATACAGTACATACACCATAGCTCCCACCTGTGCCTGATTTTGAGGGACTGTCCCTGATTTGGAGCAATGTCCCTCATTCCTCCTCATTTGTCCCTCATTTTGGTCTGATCTCTATAGATGTATCAAAAAGTGTTTCCCAGCGCTAAACCTTTCATCTGATTCCTAAATTGCTGCATTTGTAAATTTCAAAAGCCAATATAAAGGAATATTAGTGGTAAAAAAAAGCACTTGTGGGTTTAACCAATCTTGTTTTTTTTTGTACAATTCTCCTTTAAGGGGGCGTGGTAAATGGTGTGTCCTACGCCTGCATACTTTTGCTGATAGGTGTCCCTCATTCCCATCTCAAAAAGTTGAGAGGTATGCGTACACACACACACACAGCACAAGGCCGTGTTCACACTACGACATGTTTCTTCTTGGGGCTGCAGTGCAGTTCCTTCGACAGCCTTCTACCCAGACAGGAAGTCTCTATGGAAGACAGGAAGTGATGTCAGGATATAAATAGGAAGTTCCGGGTGAGAGGCGAGTCGGGAGGAAGTAGAGAGGAGACATCGTTGGAAGAGGCAGCAGAGGAGGTAATAAGATCTTATTTTCTATTTACACCCAGTAACCCCCCCGTCATGTCCGTCCTCTTCCTCCATAGTCACTGTGACGTCTTTTATCTCCAGCTGATGATGATACACACATATATAGTGTGGAAACCTAGACTAACCCCTTCAGGTTCAGAACATTCCCCCACTTACCGGGCCGGAACATTCTCTTCATATTGGAGATGTGTCGCATAACCCCCCATAGTAGTGTCTTCTGTCCCCCTTTACAGCTCTGCCCCCCTCACACCACAAACCCCACCGCAGCTCCCCCCCCCCACTTTACACCCCCCCCCTGCATCTCTGCCCTCCACTTTACACTACCCGCTCCACCGCAGCTCTGCCCTCCCACTTCACCTCCCCTCCTGCAGCTCACCCCCCCCCCCCCACTTTACACCCCCCTACAGCTCTGCCCTCCACTTAACCCCCCCGCAGCTCTGCCCCATCACTGCTTTGCCCTCCCACTTCACACACCCTCCCGCAGCTCTGCCCCCCCACTGCTCTGCCCTCCCACTTCACACCCCCTTGCAGCTCTGCCCTTTACACCCCCCTGCAGCTCTTCCCCCCCACTTTACACCCCCCCCCCCCAAAGCAGCTCTGCCCTCCCACCACTTCACCCCCCCCCCAGCTCCCCCCCACACTTTACCCCCCGCAACTCTGCCCTCCACTTTGCTCCCCCGCAGCTCTTCCCCCCACTTAATACCCCCCTGCAGCTCTGCCCTCCACTTCACCCCCCCCACCACAGCTCTGCCCCATCACTGCTTTGCCCTCCCACTTCACACCCCCCGCAGCTCTTCACCCCCCACTTTACACCTCCCTGCAGCTCTGCCCTCCACTTCACCCCCCCCCCACCACAGCTCTGCCCCCCCACAGCTCTGCCCTCCCACTTCACCCTCCCGCAGCTCTTACCTTGCACCCCCTTGCAGCTCTGCCCTTTACACCCCCCCTGCAGCTCTGCCCTTCACTTCAACCATCCCCCCCGCAGCTCTGCCCCTCCACTTCACACCCCGTAGCTCTTTCCCCCCCACTTCACACTCCCCCCTGCAGCTCTGCCCTCCATGTTGCACTCCGCCTGCAGGTGTGCCTTCCACTTCAAAACCCCCCCACTTTTTACCACAGGCCCCCTCCCCTTTTCGCACCGCACTTCTGCCTCCTCCCTGTCCTGCATTTGCACAGAGCGGAGAACTGGAGGCAGGATGGCTCTGGACAAAGGGATGGGAGTGGAAGCTGCAGTTGAAATTTAACTTTTCATATCAACAAGCTGGTGATTGGTTGCTAGAACCACCCTGCATCCTGGAAACCAATTGCCAACTGCTTAACTTAAACAGTGAACTCCGGTAGCTCCAGCTCTCCGCTCTGCTTTTGATAATGACAATGGCAGAAGCTGGGGGAGGGGGCCAGCTGCTAAATGGTGGGGACCACTGGGGGTTCAGATGGGACAGTGACCTGGTCCGGGTGCAGACCACGGGCCATCATTTGGTGATGCCTGTTCTATATTAATGTTTAATACAATAACTTGGGATATGGGGGTGGGGTAGCGATTGATTTCTAATGCACTTGTTTGTATTTTATGCGCTAAATTAAAATATATAGAAAAGGAAAAATAACTAATTCTGATGTCTGTGAAGGGATGCATTGTGTGTAATGACAACAGAATTCCTTGTGCAGAGCTTGTAACCTACAGAGTTCGGGACCCTGTGTGGGTAAATGATACCTGAAGTGGGGAGACCTGACCGGAGAGGTGAGGAGGATTCTGGGAGGTCACATGACATCACTCTTATCTCTATTAATAAAACACAGACCTGACCGGAGAGGTGAGGAGGATTCTGGGAGGTCACATGACGTCACTCTTATCTCTATTAATAATACACAGACCTGACCGGAGAGGTGAGGAGGATTCTGGGAGGTCACGTGACATCACTCTTATCTCTATTAATAAAACACAGACCTGACCGGAGAGGTGAGGAGGATTCTGGGAGGTCACATGACATCACTCTTATCTCTATTAATAAAACACAGACCTGACCGGAGAGGTGAGGAGGATTCTGGGAGGTCACATGACATCACTCTTATCTCTATTAATAAAACACAGACCTGACCGGAGAGGTGAGGAGGATTCTGGGAGGTCACATGACATCACTCTTATCTCTATTAATAAAACACAGACCTGAGCGGAGAGGTGAGGAGGATTCTGGGGGGTCACATGACATCACTCTTATCTCTATTAATAAAACACAGACCTGACCGGAGAGGTGAGGAGGATTCTGGGAACATCATTTGATTTTACTCTTTCTCTTTCAATTCTAGAGTTTTCCTCCTGTGAAGTCTGGAGATCATATGACCATCACATTGCCTCCACCTCCCTCCCTGATAGAATAGAGAAATAAAAAAGAAGATTCTAGAAGTCACCGGAGAGGTCATCGAGCCGCTGACAGGAGAGGTGAGGAGGATTCTGGGAATTCTGGGACATTATCCAGTAACAGACAAGGGATGTGTCTGGATGGTGACTGTATCATTGTGTGTGTCAGGTTCCTATAAGGTGTCAGGATGTCACTGTCTATTTCTCCATGGAGGAGTGGGAGTATTTAGAAGGACACAAGGATCTCTACAAGGACGTCATGATGGACAATCAGCCGCCCCTCACATCACCGGGTAAGAGGAGACTTTATTGTAAAGGAGAGAGCAGTACGGAGGCTCCACCTAGATCCCCCATCATCTGATAAACACATAGAAACAATGTATTCAGTCAGTGTGTGTGTTTCCTACAGATGGATCCAGTAATGGGAACCCACCAGAGAGATCCCCCCGTCCTCTGTATTCCCGGGATCCCACACAGGAAGGTCACACCATCCCCCACCATCATCAGGTAGATGAGGAACAATCACTGATAGTATCATTAGGATCTGTACATTATCTGCATTGTTACCATTGATGTCATTTTTATTATATATTCAGAGTGGAAACCTGAGAGATCCTAAAGTTGAGGTTAAAGAAGAGATAAAAGAGGAGGATGATGAGGATGGGGTGATGGAGGAAGAACACAAAGATCTGTACCAGGACACCATGGTGGAGTCATCCAGCTACAGAAACCCACCAGAGAGATGTCCCCGTCCTCTGTATTCCCGGGATCCCACACAGGAAGGTCACACCATCCCCCACCATCATCGGGTAGGTAAGGAACATTTATTGGTAGTTCTGATTTATACACAGCATGTTTGTTACAATGAATGTTTTGTTATATTTCAGAGTGGAATCCTCGGGGATGATAATATTGATGTTAAAGAAGAGTATAAAGAGGAGGATGAGGAGTATGGGGTGATGGAGGAGTTTTCTGAAGGACACAAGGATATGATGGAGCCACCCAAAGCCAGGAACCCACCAGAGAGATGTCCTCCTCTGGATCCACATGAAGATCACGCCATCCCTCATTGTTACAAGGTTGGTGAGATGGAGAATCTAGAACATGGACTGGTGGAGATAATGGGTTATTTTTGTTTATTTGATGTCACAATATTAAAGCTTATATTTTATAGATGATATTTTCTCTCATTCTCTTGGTTTAGGGTGAAGATCTGATAGATATAAAAGTTGAGGTTAAATCAGAAGAAGAAGAAGAAGAGAGGTATGTGAGGGATGATCAGCAGTCTATGGAGGAGGATGGAATAACGGGGACATTTATAGAGGAGGACACTCCTACAGAGATCAGCACAGGTGGGTCATTAACACTAAATCCATTCCTCCACCCATACTGCTCACTGATTGGTCCAGAGTAGGGCGGGGACTGGGTGATATCAGCCTGTAATCCCCTCATCACTGTCACTCCTATAAAAGACAGTTCTCGTTGTTTCCTCACTCTCTGACTGTGACAGATCTTGGATACCCCAGCTGGGCACCTCCGCCAGACCTGATCAGAGACCCATTTACTAGTTACCTTGAGGGGGGAATTGTAAGATCCTCAGAGACAAAGCTGCCTGATGTGGGCGGAGTCCTGGTTTAGGGGAACCAATCAGCTCATGTCTAGTAATAATCTTTGTATTTCTATTTTAGTAGATGGACGGGAGATGAGGAAAACCTCAGAGGATTGTCTCACTTTGTCTCCAGACTGTAAAGTAGAAGATGAGGACATCACACAGTATAGTCCAGGAGAAAACCCGACTACCTCAAATGTCCATCCGGCACCACACAGTGTAGCTGGACCATCGTATTCCTCTTATCCTGAGGAACCTCAGACTGTGCGGGACGGTGCCGGACCATCGTATTCCTCTTATCCCGAGGAACCTCAGACTGTGCGGGACGGTGCCGGACCATCGTATTCCTCTTATCCTGAGGAACCTCAGACTGTGCGGGACGGTGCCGGACCATCGTATTCCTCTTATCCTGAGGAACCTCAGACTGTGCGGGACGGTGCCGGACCATCGTATTCCTCTTATCCTGAGGAACCTCAGACTGTGCGGGACGGTGCCGGACCATCGTATTCCTCTTATCCTGAGGAACCTCAGACTGTGCGGGACGGTGCCGGACCATCGTATTCCTCTTATCCTGAGGAACCTCAGACTGTGCGGGACGGTGCCGGACCATCGTATTCCTCTTATCCTGAGGAACCTCAGACTGTGCGGGACGGTGCCGGACCATCGTATTCCTCTTATCCTGAGGAACCTCAGACTGTGCGGGACGGTGCCGGACCATCGTATTCCTCTTATCCTGAGGAACCTCAGACTGTGCGGGACGGTGCCGGACCATCATATTCCTCTTATCCCGAGGAACCTCAGACTGTGCGGGACGGTGCTGTCCTTCCAACACATAAGAGGTTTCCATGCCCTGAGTGCGGGAAGTGTTTCCGTTTTAAATCTCATCTTAAAGTGCATAAAAGATCTCACACAGGCGAGAAGCCGTATTCCTGCCCCGAGTGCGGCAAATGTTTTTCAGATAATTCCAGTCTTTACAGACATAAGAGAGTGCACACGGGGGAGAAGCCATATTCCTGTCCTGAGTGTGGGAAATGTTTTGCACATAAATCCAGTTTTTCCACTCATCAAAAATGGCACAGACAGGAGAAGCCATTTTCCTGTTCTGAGTGCGGGGAATGTTTTTCACGGATGTCCAATCTTCATACACATCAGAGATCTCACACGGGCGAGAAGCCGTATTCCTGTCCTGAGTGCGGGAAATGTTTTACAGCTAAGTCACATATTTACAGACATCAAAGATTGCACACGGGTGAAAATCTGCATACCTGTTTTGATTGTGGGAAATGGTTTATTCAAAAATCAGATCTTGTCACGCATCAGAGGACTCACACAGGGGAGAAGCCGTATTCCTGCCCCGAATGCGAGAAATGTTTTTCACACAAGTCCGATCTTTATAGACATCGAAGACTGCACAAGGGGGAGAAACCATATTTCTGCCCTGAGTGCGGGAAATCTTTTTCAGTGAAGTACAATCTTAACGCACACCTGAGATCTCACACGGGGGAAAAGCCGTATTCCTGCCATGTGTGCGGAAAATGTTTTTCGGTAAAGACCTATCTTTCCAAACATCAGAGCCTGCACACGGGGGAGAAGCCGTATTGCTGTCCCGAGTGTGGGAAATTTTTTTCACAGAAGTCCAATCTTTACACCCATCAGAGATCTCACACGGGGGTGAAGCCACTTTCATGTTCTGAGTGCGGGAAATGTTTCACACGGAAGTCCAGCCTTTTCAGACACCAGAGATTGCACACGGGTGAGAAGCCGTATTCCTGTTCTGACTGCGGGAATTGTTTTTCAAGGAAGTCCAGTCTTTACACCCATCAGAGATCTCACACGGGGGAGAAGCCGTATTCCTGTCCTGAGTGAGGGAATTGTTCCTCACTGAAGTCCTGTCTTCCTGTACATCAGGGGTCCCACACAACCCTTGAGGTGTATTAGTGAGTGCGGGAAATGTCTTGTATATGAATGTTGCTGGACATGTGGGGAAGAAGCACACCCTGATATACACCTCAGATATACTCTGTGACGGACCTGGCCGGGACACGGGCTGTTGGAGGGGACTGAACGCGAGCCTATTACCTTGCGATTATGGGCCCTGGCATTTGGGGGAATGGTGCTCTTTGAGCTGCAAGCCTGGGACCCCTGAGCTGGTGATACTTGGATTCAGGTCCATGCTGGCCCCCCAATACACATAGAATCTGTATGTGTATTTGGTATATTAGCAAGAGACGCTAATGTCATGACTCATGAACTCCAGCCACCTGTCTGTTGTATTAATGCATATAGTCTGGCTTGTAGAAGTGTTTCACCTATTGTTGTATGTGCTAATTAACCCTGCAATTGAATGATGGAGCCCAGTGTTGATTAAGATAATTAGCTCATGCTAATTAGGTTAGGCTTTAGTCATCTGGCTGTATATAAGTGTGACATGTCAAATAAAGATTGATTCCTGATGTAGCCTACACTGGTGTTGTCTGGTGACTGGGTGAGCTAATGGGTCTTGGATTGTGTGGTACCGGACAGAGGAAGCATTTACGGCGGACATATTGAGTACGAGGTCCGTCACATACTCCATGGCTGATCTTCATCATGGAAGAAACAGTTGATAAGGAGATCAGAGATCACCAAAGACATGGATGAAGTGTTGTACCGTGTCGGCCATTGATAGCAGGAGAAAAATAAAAATGGAGTCATTACCTCTCATTGGCTGAGTACATTTTGTGGTGAAAAAACTCTTGCAAGAGGTCTGTTTTTTACTCAAGTCGTCTTCCAGGACGAAACATGTTAACCCCACTACTTAAAAGGGGGTCCTCTAGGGCTTTTAAAATAAAAATGTAGTCATTACCTCTCATTGGCTGAGTACATTTTGTGGTATGGGGACTTAGAGGTCTATTTTTCTCTTGCAAGAGGTCTGTTTTTACTCAAGTCGTCTTCCTGGACAAAACACGTTAACCCCACCACTTAAAAGGCAGTCAGTCCTCTAGGCCTTTTTTTAAATAAAAAAAATGGAGTCCATTACCTCTCATTGGCTGAGTACATTTTGTGGTATAGAGACTTAGAGGTCTATTATTCGTTTGCAAGAGGTCCGTTTTCTCAAGTCGTCTTCCAGGACGAAACATGTTAACCCCACTACTTAAAAGGCGGCCCTTTAGGGCTTTTAAAATAAAAATGTAGACATTACCTCTCATTGGCTGAGTACATTTTGTGGTATAGAGACTTAGAGGTCTATTATTCTCTTGCAAGAGGTCTGTTTTTACTCAAGTTGTCTTCCAAGACAAAACACATTAACCCCACCACTTAAAAGACAGCCAGTCCTCTAGGCCTTTTTTAAAATAAAAAATGGAGTCCATTACCTCTCATTGGCTGAGTACATTTTGTGGTATAGAGACTAAGGCCCCTTTCACACTGGGGAGGGAGCCACGGCGACGGTAAAGCAGCGTTATATTTAGTGCTGCTTTACCGTCATTTTAGCCGCGGGATTCGGCCGCTAGCGGTGCGGTTTTAACCCCCGCTAGTGGCCAAAAAAGGGTTAAAATCCCCCGCAAAGCGCCGCCGTAGCGGCGGTATTGCCGCGGTGTCCCATCGAAATCAATGGGTAGGAGCGGTATAGGAGCGGTGAATACACTGCTCCAAAGATGCTGCTAGCAGGACTTTTTTGACCGTCCTGCTAGCGCACCGCTCCAGTGTGAAAGCCCACCGGCTTTCACACTGGAGTGAATGGGGCCGGATTTTTCCAGGCGCTGTACAGGCACTATTTTTAGCGCTCTACCGCCTGAAAAATGCCCCAGTGTGAAAGGGGCCTTAGAGGTCTATTATTCGCTTGCAAGAGGTCTGTTTTTACTCAAGTCGTCTTCCTGGACGAAACACGTTAACCCCACCACTTAAAAGGCGGTCCTCTGGGGCTTTTAAGATAAAGAATGGAGTCATTACCTCTCATTGGCTGAGTACATTTTGTGGTGGAAGATTTCATAAACACGTACAGGTCTGTCTTTGAAAAATGTGTGGGGGAAATGTGACCCACCCCTAATGAATATTGTTGTATTTAATGTATGTATTTTTAAAAAAATGAAATGAATAAATATGACGAGCATTTGCCCAATTTTGACAAATTTTGGCCGTGTTTAAAATTCTTCCAATGATTTCCTATGATCGTTGGCTCCATCTAGTGGCTATATTGCTATTTTTTACTGATGGTGATGTTTCAGAAAAAAGAAATAGTTTTGGCCACTAGATGGAGCTGACCATCATAGGAAATCACTGTGTTCATTTAAATAAGGCCAGGGTTTGTCATGGATGGATGTCGAATTTGTGCAACTTGTTTTTTTAGTAAGTAGATCCCTTTTTGTTTCCTTGGTCAGGCGTGGTCTACTACAAATACCTGAGATCATAATACTTGTGCAGTTATTAGTACTAGAAACTATGTTAATTAATCCAACAATTGTAAACCAAACATTTGTTTAAAATATAAAGTGATTTTACTGACCAATTGGATTTCTTCCTTTTACCGTTTCCTGATTTTATGACTGCAATCTTGTTAAAAGTTGTGTGTGTGTCGGTGCAATGATGTCAAACTGGTGATTGGTCACAGTGATCACATGGTACAGATAGGGCCAGTCAAAGAAATGAAGCAGAATGACCGATCAGGGTACCGACTCGCTGCCGGTACCATGTGATCGCTGTGACCAATCCCAGCAGGTTACATGACAATTGTACACCATGGATGCTTTCCATTCATGCCATTCATTGTGTTGATATCTGTGGATTGGTCACAGGGATCACATAGTACAGACAGGGCCAGTCAAAGAAATGGAGCAGAATGACCGACCAGTGTTCCGACTCGCTGCCGGTACTATGTGATCGCTGTGACCAATCCCAGCAGATTACATGACAATTGTACACAAAGGATGCTTTCTATTCATGCCATTCATTGTGTTGATCTCTGTGGATTGGTCACAGGGATCACATGGTACAGACAGGGCCAGTCAAAGAAAGGGAGCAGAATGACCGATCAGTGTACCGACTTGCTGCCGGTACCATGTGATCGCTGTGACCAATCCCAGGAGACTACATGACAATTGTACAGAGTGGATGGCTTCTATTTATGCCATTCATTGTGTACTATTGTGTTAATCTCTGTGATTGGTCGCAGTGATCACATGGTACAGACAGGGCCAGTCAAAGAAATGGAGCAGAATGACCGATCAGTGTACCGACTCGCTGCCGGTACCATGTGATCGCTGTGACCAATCCCAGCAGATTACATGACAGCTGTACACAAAGGATGCTTTCTATTCATGCCATTCATTGTGTTGATATCTGTGGATTGGTCACAGGGATCACATGGTACCGACAGGGCCAGTCAAAGGAAGGGTGCAGAATGACCGATAAGGGTACCGACTCGCTGCCGGGACCGTGTGATCGATGTGACCAATCCCAGGAGACTACATGACAATTGTACAGAGTGGATGGCTTTTATTTATACCATTCATTGTGTACTATTGTGTTAATCTCTGTGATTGGTCGCAGTGATCACATGGTACAGACAGGGCCAGTCAAAGAAATGGAGCAGAATGACCGATCAGTGTACCGACTCGCTGCCGGTACCATGTGATCGCTGTGACCAATCCCAGCAGATTACATGACAATTGTACACAAAGGATGCTTTCTATTCATGCCATTCATTGTGTTGATATCTGTGGATTTGTCACAGGGATCACATGGTACAGACAGGGCCAGTCAAAGAAAGGGAGCAGAATGACCGA
Organism: Lithobates sylvaticus; assembly: GCA_028564925.1. Lineage (NCBI taxonomy): Eukaryota > Metazoa > Chordata > Amphibia > Anura > Ranidae > Lithobates > Lithobates sylvaticus. Next base: position 594,619,847 of record CM053028.1, on the reverse strand, counting down.
TCAGGGTACCGACTCGCTGCCGGGTCCGTGTGATCGATGTGACCAATCCCAGCAGATTACATGACAATTGTACACAAAGGATGCTTTCCATTTATGCCATTCATTGTGTACTATTGTGTTGATCTCTGTGATTGTCACAGAGATCAACACAATAGTACACTATTAAAAATGTGAAAAAAAAAATGTGAAAAAATACTGCGCCAAACCTAAGTGAAATTTAGCTGCTGACACAACAATCAGACATAATTGTATAAGGCATAAAAAGTGAATAGTGCAGCGCTTATAAATAGTACACAATGAATGGCATGAATAGAAAATATCCATTGTGTACAATTGTCATGTAATCTGCTGGGATTGGTCACAGCGATCACATGGTACCGGCAGCGAGTCGGTACACTGATTTGTTATTCTGCTCCATTTCTGTGACTGGCCCTGTCTGTACCATGTGATCTTTGTGATCAAACAGGGTCAGTCACTGAAATGGAGCAGAATAACAAATCAGTGAACCGACTCGCGGCCGGTACCATGTGATCGCTGTGACCAATCCCAGCAGATTACATGACAATTGTACACAATGGATATTTTCTATTCATGCCATTCATTGTGTACTATTGTGTTGATCTTGCCTGCTGCTGCTGCTGCATACTCCATTTTCATCAGGAAACTGATAACAGATACCCTGTTTCCCCGAAAATAAGACCTAGTGTGATTGTCAGTGATGGCTGCAATATAAGCCCTACCCCCCAAATAAGCCCTACCCTGTTTTCCCGAAAATAAGCCCTACCCTGAAAATAAGACCCACAAGGACTTTAACTAGGGCTTATTTGGGGGGTAGGGCTTATATTGCAGCCATCATCGTCAATCACGCTAGGTCTTATTTTCGGGGAAACAGGGTATCAGAGTCCTAAACTGGCGGTGACAATGAGTCAGGCCATCCAAACGTCAATCGAGTTGGCCTTTGCGTAAAGATAAAACTGAGAATTCTTAGTCTAAAGATAAAGCCGCAAAAAACGATCCATTCCGCCGAAGATACAAGATAAAGTAACTCCAGAATCAGATACGCAGTCTGTGGAGATGAGCTGCGGGATCCCGGAGATCGAGCACAATTCCGGGGGTTGACCTGGGAATAAGACACGGAGCTGAAGAACAAGGCCAGAGCTCGGCGGAGCCTCCAAGAGAAGCAGCTCATTTGAGGAGGATCCGGGTGTTCTGGTAGATCATAAGCTTAAAGTGGTTGTAAAGCCTTAAGGTTTGCATTCTATATGCATTAAGGTGAAGAACCTTCTGTGCTCCAGACCCCCCCCCCCCCTTTTTTTTTCTTCCCTGAGCCCAATCTGATCCAGCGATGTGCACGAGCGCATTGGACAGATTGATAGCCATTGGCGCCCCCGCGGCTGTCAATCAAAAGCTGCTACACGGGGGCGGGGCCGAGTCCCGCTGTCTGCGTCAATGGACGCAGCAGCGGGACTCGGGACACACCAGCTGAAGCACTGAATGGCACCTTTTAGCCGGACTCCTTGAATAGTTCCTTAAATGCTTAAGGGGTACTTGTGGTTCATAGGACAATTCAGCAGAGGAGGGCATGGAGGAGGAGGAGGGGGTGGAGCTGACAAATAGACATGTGCACAACAAAAAAATGTGTTTATTTTCGTTTCGTTTTTTTCGTTTCCGTTGATTCGTAACGATTCGTACATTCGTAAGTCGTCGGTGTTCGGATTCGTAACGATTCGTACATTCGTAAGTCGTCGGTGTTCGGATTCGTAACGATTCGTACATTCGTAAGTCGTCGGTGTTCGGATTCGTAACGATTCGTACATTCGTAAGTCGTCGGAGTTCGGATTCGTAACGATTCGTACATTCGTAAGTCGTCGTTGTTCGGATTCGTAACGATTCGTACATTCGTAAGTCGTCGGTGTTCGGATTCGTAACGATTCGTACATTCGTAAGCCGTCGGTGTTCGGATTCGTAACGATTCGTACATTCGTAAGTCGTCGGAGTTCGGATTCGTAACGATTCGTACATTCGTAAGTCGTCGTTGTTCGGATTCGTAACGATTCGTACATTCGTAAGTCGTCGGTGTTCGGATTCGTAACGATTCGTACATTCGTAAGCCGTCGGTGTTCGGATTCGTAACGATTCGTACATTCGTAAGTCGTCGGTGTTCGGATTCATAACGATTCGTACATTCGTAAGTCGTCGGTGTTCGGATTTGTAACGATTCGTACATTCGTAAGAGTTATTTTTTCGTTGATTCGTTTTTTCGTTAGTTTAATTTTCGGACGCATTCGTATTTATTCGTAACATTCGTAACATTCGTAGATTCGTAATCGGAGCATAATTCATAATTTTATGTAATGTGTATGCTATTATTACATTGTAATAATTTACGAATCGAAAAAAAAAAAAGTTACGAATCGAAAAACAAGTTACGAATGTACAAATTATTTAGTTCAATCCATTCGAAGCGCATTAAGCAACGCCATTGTAAGAGACACGGAAAATTACGAATGGAAAAAAAAAAAGTTACGAATGGAAAAAAAAAAAGTTACGAATGGAAAAAAAAGTTACGAATGTACGAATTTTTTTGTTCAATCCATTCGAAGCACGTTAAGCAGCGCCATTGTAAGAGACACGGAAAATTACCAATTCAACAAAAAAAAAAAGTTACGAATGTACGAATTTTTTCGTTCGTTTTCGTTTTTCGGATTTTCTTCATTAGTACATTCGTTGTTTCTAATTAGTTTTTTTCGGATTTTCGTTGTTTTTCGGATTCGTTAGATTCGAATGATTCGTTAATCGGATTCGTACGATTCATTATTCGGATTCGTACGATTCGTTATTCGGATTCGTACGATTCGTTCATTCGTACGAAAACGAACAAACGGAAATAACCAAAAAAAAAACGAAAAATCGAAAAAAAAAAAAAAAAAAAACGAAACGAATTGCACATGTCTACTTGGCAATACTCTGTGGCTGGGGGAACATGACTGCCAATTTGTGTACCAGTGTTCTCCCTCTCTCTAGGCTCATGTTCCTGTCATCCTCAACCTCAGAACCAACATCTGAATCAAGTAATGGCTGTGCATCATCAAGGAGCAAGTGGCTGACGCTGTGTTCAAATAACTCAGCTGACTCAATGCCCGATGCTGGCGCTATGGCAGGAATAGCTGTGGACAAGGAGGCAGAATAAGCCGCTCTCGCAGCTGCAATGGACTGCACACTAGTGTCTGCTTGGGTGACGGAGGATGAGGAAGGTTTAGTAAGCCAGTCCACCACCTCCTCTGCATGCTGTGGCTGGATAGCACATCACTAAACAGAGGAAATGATGCCCTGCCTGAGGACTGACCACATCCACCTTTGCCTGTGGACACCTACGCTGCTGGCCCCCTCACAGTGCCATGGGGACGTCTGCCTCTCCTTGTTGTCCTCCCAGACTACCTATAGAAGTCTGCCAATCAACATTGCATCTACCCAAAGGTGTCCTTTCCCTAACCCTCTCTCCCACAGTTCTGTGTAAGAGACAATAAATCTCTTTGCATTCAAAAAGTGTCTGGCGCCCACCTCTTCATCTTGCATTACACCCACCATGCCTTGTAACCCACTCCACATAGATGGATGTCAGCTGTCCCTAACTCTGGAGGTCACCATTAGTCCTCTGGGGCCCCCGGGACTTTGCTACATACGCATCCGATGGAAATGGCGTGGAACGCTGTGTTCATCACACCCTTTTGTAATGGACCTACGATGCTCACCAACCCTAGTTCACAAAGTGCGTATAGTGCTTTCTACGTATAGGAGGTTGCATGGGCACTGTAGGACATAGATAACAAAATCAGTTGAACAGGTGATGAACTGTTTGACCTGAAAAGTGTTACCCTTGTTGGTAGTGATGACAGAGCGACCATGTGTTATGAACTGGCAGGTAAGGCATCCCCTTTTGCGACACTGGAAGATGCCTGTCCTGCTATCACAATATGACCTAATGTCAAACAGAGGCCTTTTGTTGGGGATTTGACGCCTTAGGAGTTCCCTTCACTGGAACTAAGGGGCCAAGCCCAATCCCTCCTCCACCAAGTCATTTGGACCAGTGCACAAAGCAAGGTCCATAAAGACATGGATGAGCGAGTTTGGGGTGGAGGAACTTGACAGTCCTGCACAGAGTCCTGACCTCAGCCCGACAGAACACCTTTGGGATGAATTCGAGTGGAGACCAAGAGCCAAGCCTTCTCGTCCAAGTTCCAACATCAGTGACTGCTGACCTCACAAATGCTCTTCTGGAAGAACGGTCAAACATTCCCATAGACACCCTCCTAAACCTTGAGGACGGCCTTCCCAGAAGAGTTGAAGCTGTTATAGCTGCAAAGAAGGGGCAACTCAATATTGAACCCTACGGACTAAGCCCCCGTACACACTGTCGGAAATTCTGACCACAAAATCCGTCGGATTTTTTCCGACGGATTTTGTCCGACACTGGTGTTGCATACACACGGTCGGACAAAGTTGTAGGAAAATCTGATCATTCTGAACGTGGTGACGTTTGTTGCGTACGACAGAACTACGTAGAGGCTAGTAGCCAATAGCTTTGGTCTCGTAATTTGATCTGAGCATGCGTGGCACTTTGTTTGTCGGAATTCTCTACACACGATCGGAAAAAGTCCGATAGGACTTTGTTGTCGGAAAATTTGAGAGCAGGAGATAAAACTTTGTCCGTCGGAAAATCCGACGGAAAAAGTCAGATGGAGCCCACACACGGTCGGAATTTCCGACAACATTGTCCGATAGGACATTTTCCGTCGGAAAATCCGACCGTGTGTATAGGGCATAAGAGTTCCCTTCACTGGAACTAAGGAGCCAAGCCCAATCCCTCCTCCACCAAATGATTTGGACCAGTGCACAAAGCAAGGTCCATAAAGACATGGATGAGCGAGTTTGGGGTGGAGGAACTTGACAGTCCTGACCTCAGCCCAACAGAACACCTTTGGGATGAATTCGAGAGGAGACCAAGAGCCAAGCCTTCTCGTCCAAGTTTTTGAAGGGACAAGTGGGAGGAGTCAAGGTGACTCTGGCCACGATTTATGCTCCAAATGTTATGCAAGAAGCGTTTTTAAAGAAGGTTCTCACAAAATTAACGGAGTTCTCCGAAGGAAAGTTGATCCTTGGTGGGGATTTTAATATTCCCCTAGACCCTAAATTGGATACGTCTACAGGTACGTCATCCATCTCACAAGGGGCCAGAAGGGGAATATTGAAGAGAGTACACGAATTACAGCTAGTGGATGCATGGCGGACCATGCATCCAGGTGAGAGGGATTACACCTTTTTTTCTAACCCCCACCAGGTGTACTCAAGGATAGATCTCTTCCTGATCCCCCACTATTTACTCTCTAGGATAACGGAGGTAACTATAGGAAATATAACGTGGTCAGATCACGCCCCGATCACTTTGTGCGTATCCCTTGCTGGCGTGCTGGGTTCTACCGAAAGAAGGTGGCGATTGAATGAGGGTCTCTTACAGATCCCGGAAATTCAGGAGGAAGTAGCAAGAGAAATAAATGCGTATTTTCAGACAAATGACACCCCGGGAAGTAACCCGGGTACAGTATGGGAGGCGCACAAAACTGTGATCAGGGGCATTCTGATCAAACATGGATCTAGAATAAAGAAAGAGAGGGAAAAACAGGTGACGAGTCTCCTACAAGAAATCCATGTTTTGGAACTCCAACATAAGAGGACCCCGACCCCCCCCATTGGGAGAGACTTGGGACATTTGAGGCGGCAACTAACGGATATCCTGCGTTTTAAGGCCAAAGCAGCCATACAAAGAGGAAGGAAGACTACTTACGAACTAGGAGAGAAATGCAGTAAACTGCTAGCAGGCAAACTTAAAGGGGAAACCACGACAGCTTATATACCTCAAATAAAGGGGAGAGATGGGAAAATAATTTCATTACCTAAAGACATAGCGCAGACATTCGGGGAATTTTATGCCGCATTATACAACCTAGGAACACCACCTATCTTAACCGCGTCCCAGGAGGAATATCTCTCCTCGGCAAGACAGTTAAAACTCTCATCGCCAGACCGGAGGAAATTGGATTCACCTATTTCCGTAGAGGAGGTGAACGCTGTAATTAAAACGTTGAAGCCGGGAAAGGCACCTGGCCCCGACGGCTTTACATTACATTATTATAAAAAATTCTCAACCCATTTGAGTACTCAGTTGGTGAAGGTTTTTAATGCTTTAGGCCGGGCTGCAGCATTCCCCCCGGACTCTCTTCTGGCACACATCACGGTGTTGCCGAAGGAGGGGAAGGACCCGATGGAGTGCGGCAGCTATAGGCCGATTTCGTTACTGAATGTGGACTTGAAGCTCTTCACTAAAATTTTAGCATCTCGGATACAGCCATTACTATGCCAGCTGATCGATCTAGACCAAGTGGGGTTTATCCCCACGCGGGAAGCGAGGGACAATACCATCAAAGTCCTTAACCTGGTCCACCATGCTAACAAGACAAACACCCCCAGTGTCTTTCTGAGCACGGATGCGGAGAAGGCATTTGATAGAGTGAGTTGGCCCTTTCTGTTCACAGTGCTGAAACAGGCCGGCATGGGTGACCAGATGATTAAGTGGATTATGAGCGCTTATACACATCCAAAGGCAGAGGTGAAAGTAAATGGAGTGTTTTCTAAGTCCTTTAAAATATCAAATGGTACTAGACAGGGGTGCCCTCTTTCACCACTGCTGTTCTCACTGTCGGTGGAGCCCCTATTAAACAAAATAAGGCAAAACCCGGATATCCAGGGGTTAAAAATAGGAGACCGAGACTATAAGATCTCGGCCTATGCGGATGACTTGCTGTTCTCCCTGTCTGCACCACATATTTCAATTCCTAATTTGATGAGAGAGTTTGAAATATACGGAAAGTTATCGAACTTAAAAATAAACTACACGAAATCAGAAGCGATGGGAGTTGCGCTGCCGACCAAGGTCCGCAACGCAATTCAGTTAAACTTTAGATTTAAATGGGTGACTGAAAAGTTAAAATATCTGGGCACGTACATTCCACCGAATATAGGAAAGACCTATGAGGTAAATTTTCCAGCCCTATACAATTCAGTGCGGAAGCTCCTGGACAAATGGCACCATGGGATCCACTCATGGTTTGGACGTTGTAACATTATAAAAATGAGCATTCTTCCAAAATTCTTATATTTATTTCAAGCTCTACCAATCACTATCCCGGCAGTCTCCCTCCGTCAAATCTGTTCTCTCTTCATTAAATTTATATGGGCGGAGAAAAGACCCAGGATAGCGAGGGGTATTATGATGATGCCTAGGGGTTTTGGTGGAATAGCAGTCCCAAACGTATTGAAATACTACCAGGCAGTCCATTTGGGCAGAGTGGTAGATTGGTGCAGACATGGAGAATTCAAGTCATGGGTAGATCTGGAACAGCAGGCAAGTACGATACCACTACGCAGAGCACCGTGGTGCTTTGAAACAATCCCAATATCTATTAAGAAGCACCCGACTATAGGTACCACACTGCGTATCAGTGCCAACCTATTGCGGGACTCAAAAATTTCTTCAAAAAATTCACCCCTGTTTCCTATCCTGGGAAACCCGGGGTTCCCCCCTGGAACCGAGGCAGGTGTATTTAAAAGTCTATGGGAGAGAGGAATCTCCCAAGCTTCACATTTTATGTCCAACGGGGCTTGGCCCACCTTAGCAGCCCTGAGGCAACTGGGGGGGAGTTTTGAATTAAAAACGTGGAGAGCGATACAGATACTGCATTTTCTGAGATCTCTGGGGTCCGCAGAAAAATACGATCGTCAATTGACAATATTTGAGCAATACTGCGAGGAGCAAGAACCACTCCCCAGGTTGATCTCAAGAATGTACGGGATGTTAAATACCCCCTCAGAACATTTTGTGCTTCCTAGTATAGCTAAATGGGAAAGGGATTTGAATAGGACCTTTACCCAGGGTCAGAGGAGGAATATTATCTACCTCTCCCAGAGTTCATCGATATGCATAAGAATTCAAGAGTTAAATTACAAAATAATGATGCAATGGTATTATACGCCAATAAAACTACAGAGATTTTTCCCCGAAACGTCAGGTGCTTGCTGGAGATGTGGAGAGGAACCAGGAACTTTATTGCATATACTATGGGCATGCCCTAAGATCAAGCCATACTGGGGGGAGGTCCGGAGAATATCTCAGAAATTTACAGATATTTTAATCCCGGAAGACCCCGCCTTCTTTCTTCTCCACGTCTCCCAAATACCGATTCAGACATACAGAAAATCCATCCTCTGTCATCTGATCAATGCAGCCAAGGCAACTGTTACTGGGTGCTGGAAAGATTCAAGTCCACCTTCAATAGGGAAGTGGCTCAATAGAGTGCGAGAGATAGGAGCTATGGAGGACCTAGTGGCTTCGGGCCAAAATAAAAAAGAGCGATATGATAAAATATGGGCAGGGTGGAACAGATTTATAAACACAGAGGAGGGAAAGAGAATGATGTCTGGGAATGTCTGAGGCTGAATTCTGTCCGTATCGCCGGGGTGCGGGGGAGGGGGGAGGGGGTGGGGGGAGGGGGGGAGGTGGGGAAGGAAGGGAAAAAGTCATCACATCTAGTTTTTCTCTTGTTTTGTTTTGGGGTTTCTCCTTTTTTTTTTTTGTTTGTTTCTTTGTTTCTTTGTTTTTGTTTTGGGTAGGTAGAGGGTGGTAAAAAGTCGAGAAGGGAAAGCGGGGGGCAGGAAGGGAGTGCACCCTAAAACCCCCGATACAGTAATAGGCAGAACAACGGTTAAAAGGCAAGGGTTTAATATGAAGAATTGTAGTATGTTTCTAAGTCGAAATGGTGAAGTGTAATATTACGTTGTGAAACGGAAGTATATGTTTTCTGTTGTTCTTGGTATATAAGCGGAATCTTTATGGACAATGTATTCTGTATTTTTCCCTTTTCTTTTGAAAATAAAAGATTAAAATTAAAAGTTCCAACATCAGTGCCTGCTGACCTCACAAATGCTCTTCTGGAGGAATGGTCAAACATTCCCATAGACATCCTCCTAAACCTTGAGGACGGCCTTCCCAGAAGAGTTGAAGCTGTTATAGCTGCAAAGAAGGGGCAACTCAATATTGAACCCTACAGACTAAGCCCCCGTACACACTGTCGGAAATTCCGACCGCAAAATTCGTCTGATTTTTTCCGACGGATTTGTCCGACACTGGTGTTGCATACACACGGTCGGACAAAGTTGTCGGAAAATCCGATCATTCTGAACGTGGTGACGTTTGTTTGCGTACGACAGAACTACGTAGAGGCTAGTAGCCAATAGCTTTGGTCTCGTAATTTGGTCTGAGCATGCGTGGCACGTTGTTTGTCGGAATTCTCTACACACGATCAGAAAAAGTCCGATCGGATTTTGCAGGAAGCAGGATCTCAAATTTTTTCAGATGGAAAAAGTCCAATGGAGCCCACACACGGGCGGATTTTCCAACATCATGGTCCGATCGGACATTTTCGGTCGGAAATTTCCGACCGTGTGTACGGGGCTAAGACTGGGATGCCGTTAAATTTAATGTGCATGTAAAGACAGGCGTTCCAATACTTTTGGTAATATAGTGTATATATTTCCTTTTCGCTAGAGCAGTGTTTCTCAACTCCAGTCCTCAAGGCGCCCCAAACAGGTCATGTTTTCAGGATTTCCCTCAGATGAAACGGCTGTGGTAATTACTAAGGCAGTGAAAACTGATCAAATCACCTGTGCAAATTAACCGCTTCCCGACTGCCTACTGTAGATATACGTCTACAGAATGGCACGGCTAGGCAAAAGCACGTATATATATGTCCCCTTTAATTGCCTAGCCGTGGGGCCGCGCGCGCGCCGCCGGCGACCAGGCCGGGAGCTCCGTGACCACAGCCGCGGGACCAGCGGACCCGATCGCCGCTGGTGTCCCGCGATCGGGTCACAGAGCTGAAGAACGGGGAGAGGTCTGTGTAAACAAACCTCTCCCCGCGCTTCCTACACTGCCTGTCATTGATCGGCTGTTCCCTGTCATCGGGAAAGCCGATCAATGACGTCAGACGTACAGCCACGCCCCCCTACTGTAAAAAAAACACAACACGTCACACTAACTCCTCCCCGCCCCCTAGTGGTTAACTCCTTCACTGCCAGTGACTGCCAGTTACATAGGAATCAGTGCATTTGTATAGCACTGATTGCTGTATAAATGACAATGGTCCCAAAAATGTGTCAAAAATGTCCGATGTGTCCGCCATAATGTCGCAGTCACAATAAAAATCGCTGAACGCCGCCATTACTAGTAAAAAAAAAATATTAATAAAAATGCTATAAAACTATCCCCTATTTTGTAAACGCTATAACTTTTGCGCAAACCAATCAATAATCGCTAATTGCGATTTTTTTAACCAAAAATATGTAGAAGAATACGTATCGGCCGAAACTGAGGGAAAAAAATGTTTTTTTATATATTTTTTGGGGATGTTTATTATAGCAAAAAGTAAAAAATCTTGCATTTTTTTCAAAATTTTCGCTCTATTTTTGTTTATAGCGCAACAAATAAAAACCGGAGGGGCGATCAAATACCACCAAAAGAAAGCTCTATTTGTGGGGAAAAAAGGACGCTAATTTTGTTTGGGAGCCACGTCGCCACGACCGCGCAATTGTCAGTTAAATCGACGCAGTGCCGAATCGCAAAAAAGGGGCCTGGTCCTTTTGCTGCAAATTGGTCCGGGGCTGAAGTGGTTAATAGAGGGCCTGAAAACATGGCCTGTTGGGGCGCCTTGAGGACTGCGAAACACTGCACTAGAGTGTAAGCCTTATAGTCGAGTTTCTCCATTTAGCAACTACACACCAGGTCCAGCTATGGCCCAAGACATAGAAAACAAAATGATTCTTTTTTGTTATGCTTTACAAAAATGTAAGTCTTGGAACATTTCTGCTTATTTATAAAAGTCCATTGCCATCTTAATGGATTAGGATGGATTAGTCATGAATGTAATTCCCCCACAAAGGATATTTAAGGGGAAAATATAACAAGAAAACGTTTAAAATGCTAAACGGGTAGACCAAGGCCGTGTTCACACTAAAAGATGTTTATCGGGGCTGCAGTTCCTCTGAGTTCCACAAGGTGGTGATCTCACTTCCACCCAGACAGGAAGTCTCTATGGAAGACAGGAAATGAGGTCAGCTACAGACAGGAAGTGATGTCAGGTATAAATAGGAAGTTCCGGGTGAGAGGTGAGTCGGGATGAAGTAGAGAGGAGACGTCGCTGGAACTGGCAGCAGAGGAGGTAATAAGATCTTATTTTCTATTTACCCCCGTCATGTCCGTCCTCTTCCTCCATAGTCACTGTTAGCTGTCATTCACGGTGAGTAGTCGCTGGAAACGGATCGTCTTGCCGGCCAGCATTGGCGGGCATTGTTCATTATTATTGATGTAGATGTACATCGTTGGACGATTGACGAGGGATTTACGTCACTTAAATCTTTATTTTTTATAAAGGCCGTACTGTGGGTAATGTCTTTTTAGTTATACTATTTTATTTACATTATTTCTTTCTGAATGAGTAACGGGTATGTGTACCCCTTACACATACCCGTGTGGGGAGGTATCTGAGAGCCCCCTTTTTTTTAAAGGGGGGCTTCCAGATTCTATTAAGCCTCCCCAACAAGAGACCCCCCACTGAGCCAGGGTTGTGGGGAAGAGGCCCTTTGTAAGATATACTCAACATGGGGAGTGTATGTGGTCTGGCATGGTTCAGTTCATGGCGGGCACATGCTCACTTCCCCACCCGTTCCTGGCCTTCCAGCCTGCATGCTCAGATAAGGGTCTGGTATGCAATTTGGGGAGGACCTCATTGTGACGAACGCGGGTGTCAGATCCCTGCCCTCCTCTCTCTCGCTCGTGACGAAGGACCGGCCAACCTCGCACCACGCTGTCACTTGCGTAACAATGCCACTCTCAGCTGGGCCCAGCACGAAGATTTTCCAGCTTGCGGGACCACAATCTAGGTGCCAGCAGCCTGAGAGCGATTGTCACTGGGCTAATTACGCAATTAACCCTTTAACTGCCACCACCCCCTCTTTAGACCGAGCCGGGGGGAGACTCGTAATTTTAGCAATACCAATTAGGATTTTAGGATAAGCGTCTGCAACACACACACAACGCCACCACAGACAGGTCTGCTTACTCTACAACAGTAGCGCCCTTCAAGAGTCCGTTTGTAGCTTGCATTAAGAGCTTTAGAGACAAGGTTAACACTTTTCAACATCAGGGTTTAACCACTTCAAAACCGCCCACCGTCATATGACATCCATAAGGTGGATCTCCCATCCTGAGTGGACGTCATATGACGTCCTCCTATTCCTGGCCGTCTAGGGGGCGCGCGCGCGTACCCGCGGCATCGCTCGGGACCCAGTGCGCGTGCCTGGCGGCCGCGATGTCCGCCGGGCACCTGCGATTGCCCGGGAAAAAACAGCGGGACCGTGGAGCTGTGTGTGTAAACACACACCTCCACGTCCTGTCACTGGAGAGGAGACCGATGGTGTGTTCCAAGTACAGGGGGTCCCCGAGTTACGAACTCGTTAGGGACTGCCCGCCTGTACGGAAGTCAGAAATGTTCGTAAGTCGGCCGCGCATGCGCAGACCGACAAATACGGAGATTTCCGGACATTTCCGATGTTCCGTCTAATGCCGTTCTGCGCATGCGCGGCAAATTACGGACATTTCCGGCATTTTCTGACGCTCCGTATGGCCGCGCATGCGCAGAACAGCCGAAAGATGGCGAAAAACACCGAAAAATGGCGGAGGGTCCCCGCAGCGTCCCGTTCGTAAGTAGGGGTTGTTCGTAGGTCGGGCATTCGTAAGTCGGGGACCCCCTGTACAGAGGAACACCGATCGGTCTCCTCCCCTTGTGAGTCCCCTCCCCCACAGTTAGAATCACTTGCAGGGAACATATATTAACCCCTGCAGCACCCCCGAGTGTTAACCCCTTCCCCCTGCCAGTCACATTTACACAGTAATCAGTGCAATTTTATAGCAACGATCGCTATGTAAATGGTCCCAAAAATGTGTCAAAAGTGCCCGCCGCAAAGTCGCAGTCACAAAAAAAATCGCAGATCGCCGCCATTACTAGTAAAAAAATAAATAAAAATAAAAATGCAATAAATCTATCCCCTATTTTGTAAATGCATAACTTTTGCACAAACCAATCAATAAATGCTTATTGCGATTTTTTTTTTTTACCAAAAAATATATAGAAGAATACGTATCGGCCTAAACTGAGTAAAATTTTGTTTTAAGAAAAAAAAAAAATGGGATATTTATTATAGCAAAAAGTTAAAAATATTGTGTTTTTTTTTCAAAATTGTCGCTCTTCTTTTGTTTATGGCCCAAAAAATAAAAAAACGCAGAGGTGATCAAATACCACCAAAAGAAAGCTCTATTTGTGGGGAAAAAAAGGACGTCAATTTTGTTTGGGTGCCACGTCGCACGACCGCGCAATTGTCAGTTAAAGCGACGCAGTGCCGAATCGCAAAAAGTGCTCTGGTAAGGAAGGGGATAAAATAGCCCGGTGCTGAAGCGGTTAATAAAGAAAAGGTCAAAATCGGTGCAAATAAAATATTCACAGAAAAAGATGTTTCAAAGCGATAAAAGAATATACAGCCACAAAGTAAGGTAGAATCCTTAGAATTAATTAGAATTAATGTCCGAGTTCGATCGATGAGTTGGGTAATAGGTTCTCAAACTTGGCAGATGTTCCTGCTTGGGTGGTAAAAGGAGAACTGACCATTGTCTTGGCATCTCCTCTTTTCTGTGGGATCAAAGGGGGTGTTGACAGTGACCAGGGACCAATCGCCTGGTCATCTTGTTTAGGGGTTGGTTGCGGGGAGGTCTCTACATTCATGACCCAGGTACACTTTGTGATACATATTCATATCTCTGCATCTACTGCGAATATCCATATTATTGTTCAGCGTGACATTTGCTTCAAAACAAATACACACATGCCAGGTCTCCAATGTCTAGTTTACCTCAGAGGAATAAGTGGTACCAGTGGTTTCCCACATGATCTGACATAGGGGTGTCTGGACTTGAAACGTTACAAATTATCTGAGGCAACTAAATATGTCCATATTATGGCTGTGTTGCTATTACTTTTGGAAGTTATGAAACATGCTGAAATTTCAGAACTATCTGTGACGGAACGTCCCTACACTCCTCTTGAGTGCGTTCGTCATATATCGCTTCCTCCCAGTCTGGATACGGATATCAGATACTCCAACCGCTCCCAAGCACCAAACGAGACGAGACTTGCTTAGCTGCTCAACATGGACTGTTTTATTACAAAACCAATCTGGCATTTATATACAGTAGAAGAGGAGATCCCCCCTCCTGCTCATATTACTCTAACAATACACCTGTAACAAATTAACATAAACAAATTAACTAATCCCTTTACACAGCCAATGTGACTCAGGATTTCACTACCTGGCCAGACTTGTTGTCACCGAGCTAAACACAGTTGATTATAAATTATCATAATTATAACCACACGACATTTTATCACAATAGCAGGAGACCACCAGTAACAGACGGACCGTCTACTACATTGTACAGAGGACAATGTGATCAGCCCTCTCAATTAACATCTTGAGTTCATGACCCTAGCATCTGACAGTGTGTGTCTCAACAGCATGAGACAACACACATAATATATACAGCATTGTATCTGACTGGGGTTGGGGTTCTCCTTCACCCTGTGCCCCTTAAAATCCAGGGCCCATAATCAGTTGGCAGGAGGCTCGCATTTAGTCCTCTCAAAAAGCCTGTGTCCCGGCTAGGACTGTCACACTCTCCTCGACTGTTTGAGATTTATGTGGATGGAGGTATTTTTTGGTATCTGTTGGTTCTCTGAATTGAGAGGGTGCCAGTTTTACGATAGCCCTGGACATCCAACCAGGCCGACATTAGTTGTTTTCACAGGCATATCCTGGTTCTCTATGTTGAGATAACAACTCTTTTTGAAGAGTTAAGCCTATGAATTCCTGTAAATAAGGGAGGAGGGAGGGGGGGTTCAGATTTCTACTGCAATGTTTAACTGTTCGCCAGGACTGGTTGCCATAAGATTCCCCGTTAACATGGCCGCTAGCTGCGGCTTTTCGTGTGTCCAGTACGTGATATCATTACACTCCATGCTATCTTTTTTTTTTTATTTCCCCTTGACATTTATCAAGGATAGGGGTCCAGTATATAATTTTTACGCATCATTTTTTTTTTTTTTGGTGGAAGTCCCCTATAAATGCCTATAGTAGACCCTTATTTTGGATAAGGGTCCAGTATAGATCAAAGAATCCCAGGCCGCTTTGTTCACGAACTGGACTGAAAGCGGGTACATTTGGCTCCTCACTATCACCAGCTTCAACACACTGCTATCATGGCTGCTCTCAGACCCTTCAATGGGCATAAGGGGCACCCCGTGACCTCTGCAGCTTCTGACTCTACATTTAGGTCTGTTGGTGCTTCATACAAACATATCTGTCTCCAATAAGATTTTTTTATGATATAAAAAAATGTAAATATTTTGTGACTACTACAGTACTTCAGGTAGTTAAAGCAGGCCAAGTACAGGTTTGTAGGGAACACTAAGTAACCCAATCTGCCTGCCCCAATTCCTACCAGGGGCAGCCTGCTTATAAACCCCTTATATCCCCATCCTAATATTGTACAACCAATACAGTCCAGATAATTCTCCAATATCTATCTACAGAGAAACCCACATGGATCACATGACCACATCAATGAGGATGGAGGAGGACCGGAGTCACATGACTGAGAAGATACTAAATCTCACCCTGGAGATCATCTACCTGCTGATCGGAGAGGTGAGGAGGATTCTGGGAGGTCACATGACATCACTCTTATCTCTATTAATAAAACACAGACCTGACCGGAGAGGTGAGGAGGATTCTGGGAGGTCACATGACATCACTCTTATCTCTATTAATAAAACACAGACCTGACCAGAGAGGTGAGGAGGATTCTGGGAGGTCACATGGCGTCACTCTTATCTCTATTAATAAAACACAGACCTGACGGAGAGGTGAGGAGGATTCTGGGAGATCACATGACATCACTCTTATCTCTATTAATAAAACACAGACCTGACCGGAGAGGTGAGGAGGATTCTGGGAGGTCACATGACATCACTCTTATCTCTATTAATAAAACACAGACCTGACCGGAGGGGTGAGGAGGATTCTGGGAGGTCACATGACATCACTCTTATCTCTATTAATAAAACACAGACCTGACCAGAGAGGTGAGGAGGATTCTGGGAGGTCACATGGCGTCACTCTTATCTCTATTAATAAAACACAGACCTGACCGGAGAGGTGAGGAGGATTCTGGGATTCTAACATGATGTTCCTATTGGTTCTCCAATACAGAGATTTCCTCTTGTGAAGTCAGGTGATCATATGACCATCACAGTGCCTCCATGTGACTCCCTAAAACCTGAGAGACACAACATGGAGAAGATTCTAGAAGTCACCAAGAAGATGATGGAGCTGCTGACAGGAGAGGTGAGGAGGATTCTGGGAATTCTGGGAGATTATCCAGTAACAGACAAGGGATGTGTCTGGATGGTGACTGTATCATTGTGTGTGTCAGGTTCCTATAAGGTGTCAGGATGTCACTGTCTATTTCTCCATGGAGGAGTGGGAGTATTTAGAAGGACACAAGGATCTCTACAAGGACGTCATGATGGACAATCAGCCGCCCCTCACATCACCGGGTAAGAGGAGACTTTATTGTAAAGGAGAGAGCAGTACGGAGGCTCCACCTAGATCACCCATCATCTGATAAACACATAGAAACAATGTATTCAGTCAGTGTGTGTGTTTCCTACAGATGGATCCAGTAATGGGAACCCACCAGAGAGATCCCCCCGTCCTCTGTATTCCCGGGATCCCACACAGGAAGGTCACACCATCCCCCACCATCATCAGGTAGATGAGGAACAATCACTGATAGTATCATTAGGATCTGTACATTATCTGCATTGTTACCATTGATGTCATTTTTATTATATATTCAGAGTGGAAACCTGAGAGATCCTAAAGTTGAGGTTAAAGAAGAGATAAAAGAGGAGGATGATGAGGATGGGGTGATGGAGGAAGAACACAAAGATCTGTACCAGGACACCATGGTGGAGTCATCCAGCTACAGGAACCCACCAGAGAGATGTCCCCGTCCTCTGTATTCCCGGGATCCCACACAGGAAGATCACACCATCCCTCAATATTGCAAGGTTGGAGATCATAAAACAGACTCATGGAGACGATGTGTGGATTTCTTATGTGATGTCACAATAATAAATCTTATATTTTACAGATGATATTTTCTCTCATTTTCTTGGTTTAGAGTGGAGATCCAATCGATATAGAATTTGAGGTTAAATCAGAAGAAGAAGAAGAGAGGTATGTGAGGGATGATCAGCAGTCTATGGAGGAGGATGGAATAACGGGGACATTTATAGAGGAGGACACTCCTACAGAGATCAGCACAGGTGGGTCATTAACACTAAATCCATTCCTCCACCCATACCGCTCACTGATTGGTCCAGAGTAGGGCGGGGACTGGGTGATATCAGCCTGTAATCCCCTGGTCACTTTCCTGAGCTGTGTTCCCCGTCCTGTATTCCTGTATTTCTCTCGGATAATCTTCCTTCTCTGTGCTGCAGACACAATTTATGTATCTAGACTGGGGATGAGCTTCGGGTGTTCACCCGTTCGCCGAAGAACGAACATTATGGGGCATTTCCTGCAGATTCGAGGGCCGCGGAACGCCCATAATGCACTGCAAGATCGCAGTGCATTGCTGTATGATGATTGGCCAAAGCATGCACCTGACCTGCATACTTTGGCCAATCCCTCTGCTAAGAGAGTCATAATTGACCAAAGGCGGGGTGCCTTTGGCCAATCATGGCTCAGGGGGACTAAGTCCACGCCCCACACTATATAAGGCTGCCTACACGGCGGCCCTGTGTAGTGTTGTTGGTGTGGACGGAGAGAGAGTGTGATTTAGATTAAGCAGGCAGGTTATTCAGTTAGTGGCAGTCTATTTGTACTTTTCTGGTGGTGTACACAGTATCTAATACAGTGCAGTGCGGTGTTGCAAAACAAAATATACATCATGTCCGGAAGGCCACCAAGGAGAGGCAGACTCTCACAGGCCACTAAAAGAGGGCAGGCAGGCTCTGTGTCTACAGTCAACAGTGCTGGTCGTGGACACGGTGCATCCTCTGCAGGTGGCCGTGGGGCACGCTTGTCCTTTTTTTCTGCTGCTGGCCGTGTTATTGAGCCACAACATGCAGAAGAGTTGGTGGAGTGGATAACAAAGCCGTCCTCATCCTCTGTCACCCAGGCTCAGTGTAGTTGGCCTTCCAATGCAGCTGCCATAGCGGCCTATTCCACCTGCTCCTTGTCCACAGTCACTCCTTCGGTAGCCCCACCATCATGCACGGAGGAGTCCCCCGAACTATTCGACCATAGTGTCGGTTACATGCTACTGGAGGATGCGCAGCGATTTAAAGGGTCCGATGTTGGTTCCCAGATTGAGGAAGGGAGTAACGTGAGCCTAGAGAGAGGGGGTGCCCAAGAAGGACAAGAAACTGGCATTCATGTTCCCCCAGCTGCAGCATACTACCAAGTTTGCTCCAGTGACAAGGAGGGAG
Source organism: Lithobates sylvaticus (assembly GCA_028564925.1). NCBI lineage: Eukaryota > Metazoa > Chordata > Amphibia > Anura > Ranidae > Lithobates > Lithobates sylvaticus. Next base: position 594,601,074 of record CM053028.1, on the reverse strand, counting down.
CGGATGATGAGGTCACTGACTCTACTTGGGTGCCTGATAGAAGAGAGGAGGAGGAGGCACAACTCCAATGAGGCAGGATGTCCTCTAGGGGGCAGCTTAAGGGCAGCCACCCTATTGCATCACACCGCAGAGCTCCGCAGGTGCAGGGCGCTGCTGACTCCCCGCTGATTTTGAAAAGTTCCTTGGTGTGGGCCCTTTTTCGACACGTGTGCAGCAGATCACACCGTTGCTGTTTGCAACTTATGTCTAAGGCGGATCAAACGTGGCCAGAACAGCTGCTGCTTGGGCACCACATGCTTGACCAGACATAGGAAGACCTCCCATGCAGTCAGTTGGCAACAGCACTTGAAAGACCCACATCAAAGAAAAAGGCGGACTTCTCCTTGCTCCTCATCTGGGATCTCCAACCCACTATACCTCCAGTCCTCTCAAAAACTGATAGGAATGAAGGTATAGCAATAGGTGTCTCAAATACTTTCAGCCAATCTGCTATCAGTACACCACCAATTGATTTTAGCAGACAAATTTCCCTACCCCAATTGCTAAACCGGAAAAATAAATTTGGTCCCAGCCATCCACATGCTCTGAATGCTAGCTTGGCCAAATTGCTAGCACTGCAACTGCTGCCTTTTCAGCTGGTAGACTCTGCCCCCTTTTGTGAATTTGTGGAATGTGCTGTACCTCAGTGATTTCAAAATGCCATTTCCTTTCACGGAAGGCCATTCTGGCTCTCTACCGGCATGTGGAAGGCAGTGTTTTGGCCTCGTTGGACAGGGCAGTCAGCAGTAAGGTGCATATTACTGCTGACTCATGGTCTAGCAGGCATGGGCAGGGATGTTACCTTTCCTTCACGGCGCACTGGGTATCTCTGCTGGCAGCTGGGAAGGATGCAGGACAGGGTTCAGTGTTGTTGGAGCTTGTTCCGCCACCACGCCTCCAAAATGCTAGTGGTGATTCTGCCCCAGCTCTCTCCTCCACCCCCTCCTCTTCTTCTTCCTCTATGGCCTCTTCTGCAGATTTGTCCTCTGAACCAGTGGTGCTATGTAAGCGTTCAAGGGGCTACGCAAGCACTCAGGCAAAAAGATGCCATGCGGTGTATGAGTTGGTCTGCTTAGAGGACAGGCGCCACACTGGGGCAGAGATTCTGTCAGCTCTGCATGGGCATGCTCAGAGGTAGTTGACACCACGCCAGCTTCAGCCAGGAATGGTTGTGGACACTTGACCCATGTCCCATGTTTGGCACATGTTCTGAATTTGGTGGTGTAGTGGTTCTTGAGCAGGTACCCAGACTTACAGGATCTCCTGAGGCAGGCCAGAAAAGTCTGTGGTCATTTCTGCCAGCCATACAATGCCAGTGCTTGGCTGGCTGACATTCAAATGGAATGCAACCTGCCCACCAACTGCCTCATTTGTCACATGGCTACTAGGTGGAACTCAACATTGGCAATGCTGCAGCGGCTGCATACGCAGCAGAGGGCCATCAATGAGTATCTGTGTGAGTATGGCACCAGGACAGGGGAGCTTGGCTTTTTTTCGCCACGCCAGTGGCTGCTGATGAAAGATGCATGCAATGTTCTGTCACCATTTGAGGAGGCCACGAGGATGGTGAGCAGCAACAATGCATGCATCAGTGATACTGTCCCTCTAGTCTTCCTGTTGGAGCACACGCTTCATGGAATAATGAACAAGGCACTTGAGGCAGAACAGCGGGAGGAAGAGGAAGACTTCCTTACTTCTCAAGGCCCCCTTTATCCAGATAGTATTCCTGCAGGCCCGCCAAACACACAGTAAGAGGAGGAGGAGGATTGTGCCAGCATGAACATGGAGGATAACACTCGGCAGCAGTCTTCAAGGGATGGTTTTCAGTCCCCAGAAACCCAAGGAGTTGTACATGGCTGGGAGGAGGTTGTTACGGATCATGCGATCCTTAGTGACCCAGGGGACTCAGAATCAAATGCCTCTGCAAACTTACGCTGCATGGCCTCCCTGATTCTGCAAAGCCTGCGAAAGGACCCTAGGATTCGTGGTATCAAGGAGAGGGAACATTACTGGCTGGCAACCCTTCTTGAGCCACGTTACAAGGGTAAGGTTGCAGTACTCATCCTGCCTTCGCAGAGGGAGCAGAGGATGAAACCTCTTCAGGAGGCCTTGAAGAAAGGTTTGTGCAATGCGTTTCCAGACCCTGGGAGGGTTACAATTTCCTGGTGCTGGACAACGTGTTGCTGAGGTTTTGTTCAGTCAGAGGAAGAGCGGTGGAGAAGGTGGCCGGCTGACCGATGCCTTTAGACAATTTTTCAGTCCTCAGCGCCAAGGTCTGATCGGTTCAAGCAACCATCGCCAGCGTCTGCATTATATGGTGCAGGAATATCTAGGGGCAAGAGCAGACTTGGAGACCTTTCCAACAGACCATCCACTGGGTTACTGTGTCTTGAGGATGGACCACTGGCCAGAACTTGCTCAATATGCAATTGAGCTACTGGCCTGTACTGCATCCAGCATTCTTTCTGAACGCACATTCAGTGCTGCTGGATGGTTTGTAACGGATCATAGAGTGCGCCTGTCCACAGACTTCATTGATAGGCTCACATTCATAAAAATTAATCAGTCTTGGATCAGCAGCTATCAAGAAACTGATGCTGATGTAACTGATTGATTTTTCTATGGATGTGGTATCCCTTGAAGACTGCCTATGCTGAGTGACTATCCTATTCCTTCTCAATCTTGATGCTAGCTTCCAACAATATTTTGTGTTTAGGGCACCACCACCACTAATACAGGCCCAATTTTTCTGTGCCTGTTTAACAGGGGCATGTACCGTATTTATCGGTGTATAACACGCACGCACCTTAAAATCAGGGGAAAATCGTGGGTGCGTGTTATACGCCGATACCCGCCGATCTCCCACTGATTTTTTCTTCTGGGAGCGAGCGGATCCGATATTTTCAAAAGCCGCGTGTATTTTCGGCTATTTTCGGCTCCTCTCGCAGTTCCGCCCACCTCCACTGATTGCGAGAGGAGCCGAGCGCCGACAACATAAAGAAATCCAAGTTCGGCTATTTTCGGCTCCTCTCGCAGTCCCGCCCCTGTCTGCGAGCAGAGCCGAGACTAGCCGAACTCGGATTCCTGTATGTTGTCAGCGCTCGGCTCCTCTCGCAATCAGTGGAGGTGGGCGGAACTGCGAGAGGAGCCGAAAATAGCCGAAAATACACGCGGCTTTCGTAATGTCACGCGGCGCTCGTCCTCCCACTCGGCGACAAATTTAAATGGGCAACGCTCCAAATATACAGGGCAATGCTGCAAATGTACTGGGCAAGCCTGCAAAGGCACTGGGCAAGGCTGCACTGGGCAAGGCTGTACTGGGCAAGGCTTCAACAGCACTGGACAAGGCTGCACTGGGCAAGGCTGCAAATGCACTGGGCAAGGCTGCAAATGCACTGGGCAAGGCTGCACTGGGCAAGGCTGCACTGGGCAAGGCTGCAAGGATGGACAAGGCTGCAGATGGACACTGGACAAGGCTGCAATGATGGGCATTTAAATGTAAGTTTTTTTTCCTTAAATTTCCCTCCTTAAAGTTTTTTTCCTTAATATTCCCTCCTAAACTTGGGGTGCGTGTTATACGCCGTCGCGTGTTATACGCCGATAAATACGGTAATTACAATTTATGATCTAATATTTCACAGCAGGGCCCGTTCCTGCACCCAACAAGAGTATCTGTGAGGGCTTAAGCCCCATACACACGCGCGGACAATCCGTGGACCAGGTCCGTCGGACCATGTCCGTCATACTTTGTCTGATGTTGGTTTTGCGTACACACGATCGGACAAAGTTGTCGGAAAATCCGATCATTCTGAACGTGGTGACGTTTGTTGCCTACGACGGGACTACGTAGAGGCTAGTAGCCAATAGCTTTGGTCTTGTAATGTGATCTGAGCATGCGTAGCACTTTGTCCGGTCGGACAACCGTACACACGATCGGATTTGGTGTGATCGGACCGGGTTGACGGGAAATCTTTCCAGCAGGAGATAAGACTTTGTCCGACGGACAAACCGACGAACACTGTCCGATGGTGCATACACACGGTCTGATTTTTCAACAACCTTGTCCGATCGGACCAAATTGATGAAAAAGTCCGACCGTGTGTATGGGGCTTTACAGTGTTGTGGCACCACCACCACCACCAAAGGCCCAATTTTTCTGCCTGGTAATGGGCTGGGGGGACTCATGCCGTTTTTCTCAATGATTTTCATCTATATTGCCGAGACCCGACAATACATTACAGCTGCAAGCAGTTTTAAATTACTTTTTTTCCTTTTGAAATGTCATTTTGCTGTGGTATTGTTCTAAACACGGGAAAAATGCGCTACTTTACAAGCAGACTAATGGGACCCCCCAGGCACAATATTTAAAGGAATATTTTCATTTTTATTGTTTCACTTTAAGCATTATTAAAATCACTGCTCCCGAAAAAGCGGCCGTTTTTAAACCTTGTTTTGCATTGATGCAGGACCCAGGTCCCCAATCACTTTTTAGGACAATAACTTGCATATAAGCCTTTAAAATTAGCACTTTTGATTTTTCACGTTCGTGTCCCAATAGACTTTAACAGTGTTCGAACAAACTTTTTGCATGTTCGGATGTTCTGCTGCGAACCGAACCGGGGGGTGTTCGGCTCATCCCTAATTTAGACTGGATTTATGGAAATTCTTGGGTTCAGCTGGCATAAAGATGTTGATTTTTTACCATAAGCATTGCTCAACCTAGGCACCTGGGGTATGTACCTTGGGTCTTTTGCTTCATACCTAGTTTAGCAAGATCTCTGACAGAGCAATTCTCCCTACAACTTAACTCAAGTATACATTTAATCTACCACTGATAACTGAATTCCAATAATGAGTCCTGACACTATATCATTTATGTTGTACATTACATACCACTGACCCCTGCACTATATTCTCTGTTGTACATTACATACGCCTGACTTCTGTTCTCTCCCCTCCACCCACTGCTATATATATATATATATATATACACATAATATGTATTCTCTTTTGTTACACCCATTTCCTACCAGCTGGACATTTTTATATCTGATGATGTGATTGGAGCACAGACTTTTACATGTTGATAATAATGTGATAACATCCTCCAACTTTGGGACCTTAAACAGAAAGTGATAATGAGGGAGGAGTCAGTAACCCAATGATGGAGGTCTTCAGGATCAGTCCAGTCTTCATCTTGGTTGTTCTCCCCCCATCCTCACTCTCTGACCTCTGGTGGGGCTCAGCCCCGCTGTTATTCATGACTAAATCATGGACTAAATAAGGAAGTGCAGGACTTCTTGTGTTGGGAAGATGGCAATGAGTGATAGAGGGGGAGGGGACACTCGTCACTGTCACTCCTATAAAAGACAGTTCTTGTTTCCTCACTCTCTGACTGTGACAGATCTTGGATACCCCAGCTGGGCACCTCCGCCAGACCTGATCAGAGGACCCATTTACTAGTTACCTTGAGGGGGGAATTGTAAGATCCTCAGAGACAAAGCTGCCTGATGTGGGCGGAGTCCTGGTTTAGGGGAACCAATCAGCTCATGTCTAGTAATAATCTTTGTATTTCTATTTTAGTAGATGGACGGGAGATGAGGAAAACCTCAGAGGATTGTCTCACTTTGTCTCCAGACTGTAAAGTAGAAGATGAGGACATCACACAGTATAGTCCAGGAGAAAACCCGACTACCTCAAATGTCCATCCGGCACCACACAGTGTAGATGGACCATCGTATTCCTCTTATCCTGAGGAACCTCAGACTGTGCGGGACAGTGCCGGACCATCGTATTCCTCTTATCCCGAGGAACCTCAGACTGTGCGGGACGGTGCCGGACCATCGTATTCCTCTTATCCTGAGGAACCTCAGACTGTGCGGGACGGTGCCGGACCATCGTATTCCTCTTATCCCGAGGAACCTCAGACTGTGCGGGATGTTGCCGGACCATCGTATTCCTCTTATCCTGAGGAACCTCAGACTGTGCGGGACGTTGCCGGACCATCGTATTCCTCTTATCCTGAGGAACCTCAGACTTTGCGGGACGGTGCCGGACCATCGTATTCCTCTTATCCTGAGGAACCTCAGACTGTGCGGGACGGTGCCGGACCATCGTATTCCTCTTATCCAGAGGAACCTCAGACTGTGCGGGACGGTGCCGGACCATCGTATTCCTCTTATCCTGAGGAACCTCAGACTGTGCAGGACGGTGCCGGACCATCGTATTCCTCTTATCCTGAGGAACCTCAGACTGTGCGGGACGGTGCCGGACCATCGTATTCCTCTTATCCAGAGAAACCTCAGACTGTGCAGGACGGTGCCGGACCATCGTATTCCTCTCATCCTGAGGAACTTCAGACTGTGCGGGACGGTGCCGGACCATCGTATTCCTCTTATCCCGTGGAACCTCAGACTGTGCGGGACGGTGCCGGACCATCGTATTCCTCTCATCCTGAGGAACTTCAGACTGTGCGGGACGGTGCCAGACCATCGTATTCCTCTTATCCAGAGGAACCTCAGACTGTGCGGGACGGTGCTGCCCTTCCAACAGATAAGAGGCTTTCCTGTACTGAGTGCGGAAAGTTTTTCCGTTTTCCATCCGATCTTAATAGGCATAAAAGATCTCACACAGGGGAGAAGCCGTATTCCTGTCATGAGTGCGGGAAATGTTTTTCTCATCAGTCCAATCTTTCTGAACATCAGAAATTGCACGCGGGGGAGAAACCGTATTTCTGTTCTGAGTGCGGGAAATGTTTCTCATTAAAGGGCAGTCTTACCGTACATCAGAGATTGCACACGGGGGAGAAACCGCATTTCTGTTCTGAGTGTGGAAAAAGTTTCGTCCAAAAATCAGTTCTTGTCAAACATCAGAGATCTCACACGGGGGAGAAGCCGTATTCCTGTCCTGTGTGCTGGAAATGTTTTTCAGATAAGTCCAGTGTGACCGATCATCAAAGATCTCACACAGGGGAGAAGCCGTATTCCTGTCCTGAGTGTGGGAAATGTTTTACAAAAAAGTCCAGTCTGAAGAGTCATCAGAGATTGCACACGGGGGCGAAGCCGCATTCCTGTTCTGAGTGTGGGAAATGTTTTTCACTGAAACCCTATCTTTCCAGACATCAGAGATCTCACACGGGGGAGAAGCCATATTCCTGTCCTGAGTGCGGGAAATGTTTTTCACAGAAGTCCCATCTTTCCACACATCAGAGGTCTCACACGGGGAGGGGGGGCATATTCCTGTCCTGAGTGAGGGAATTGCTCCTCACTGAAGTCCTGTCTTCCCGTACATCAGGGGTCCCACACAACCCTCGAGGTGTATTAGTGAGTGCGGGAAATGTCTTGTATATGAATGTTGCTGGACATGTGGGGAAGAAGCACCCCCTGATATACACCTCAGATATACTCCATGGCTGATCTTCATCGTGGAAGAAACAGTTGATAAGGAGATCAGAGATCACCAAAGACATGGATGAAGTGTTGTACCGTGTCGGCCATTGATAGCAGGAGAAAAATAAAAATGGAGTCATTACCTCTCATTGGCTGAGTACATTTTGTGGTACGGAGACTTAGAGGTCTATTATTCTCTTGCAAGAGGTCTGTTTTCTCACGTCGTCTTCCAGGACGATACACGTTAACCCCGCCACCTAAAAGGTGTTCCTCAATGCCTTTAAAAATAAAAATGGAGTCATTACCTCTCATTGGCTGAGTACATTTTGTGGTATGGAGACTTAGAGGTCTATTATTCTCTTGCAAGAGGTCTGTTTTTACTCAAGTCGTCTTCCAGGACGAAACACGTTAAACCAACCACTTAAAAGGCGGTCCTCTAGGCCTCCCTTTCAGTATTCGTGTCTCCTCCGGAAGAGGGGTTAACATGTTTCTTGGAACCTATGTGATCCCTGGGTCTCATGGGCTGTGCTCCTGATATGCCGCACGTGTGTAGATAGCTTAAGGATGATCCAGCCTGTCATAAAATAATTACTTCTGTAAAAGATGAACTAACTTCAACGTTCAGCTCATTCAGATCCATGATTGACAAGGTTCAGCCCCCTTTCTCAGGGTCCGCCTCCTGATAGGCCTGCGGATTCTACTGGCGCCCCTCGTTTAATTGACAATTGCGCGGTCGTGCGATGTTGTACCCAAACAAAATTTACGTCCTTTTTTTCCCCACAAATAGAGCTTTCTTTTGGTGGTATTTGATCACCTCTTCCGTTTTTTTATTTTTTTTACGCTATAAACAAAATGCACCAACTATGAAAAAAAAACCTATATTTTTTACTTTCTACTATAATACATATCAAAAAAAAAAAAAATGATGGACTTTTATTTATTTTTTTATTGTTTTTTACTAGTAATGGTGGCGATCCAGTGATTTTTAGCAGGACTGCGACATTGCGGCGGACAAATCTGACCCTAAGGGCTCATTTACACTTGCTTCGGCTGCTTCAACACACGTTGCCGGCTAGTTTACACTTTCTTCCAAACAAAGCTTCGGACAGGCTTTGTGAAAGCTCTCTGAACGCCGGTAAAAGCTTCTGTCACTAAATAAAATGGTTAGCTTACAGTCCTGTTTACACCTTGCTTTTGATTTGGTTTTCTTTCGGCTTCGCTTAAAAATTTATACCCCATGTCGCTTTAGTTGTGCTTCAAAGAGTTTTCAAAGCCTCCATAGAAGTCTATGGCAAAGCTCGCCTGAAGCCCCACAAAGCCCCACCAAAGGCTCATCGAAGCCCCACCAAAGGCTCATCGAAGCCCCACCAAAGGCTCATCGAAGCCCCACCAAAGATTTATCGAAGCCCCACCAAAGGCTCATCGAAGCCCCATCAAAGGCTCATCGAAGCCCCATCAAAGCCTCATCAAGGTAAAGGGGAAGCAGTCGCCACTAAGGGACCATCGAAGCCCCACGAAAGACTCATCGAAGCCCCACCAAAGACTCATCAAAGCCCCACCAAAGACTCATCAAAGCCCCACCAAAGGCTCATCGAAGCCCCACCAAAGACTCATCGAAGCCGCACCAAAGACTCATCGAAGCCCCACCAAAGGCTCATCGAAGCCCCACCAAAGACTCATCGAAGCCGCACCAAAGACTCATCGAAGCCGCACCAAAGACTCATCGAAGCCCCACCAAAGGCTCATCGAAGCCCCACCAAAGACTCATCGAAGCCGCACCAAAGACTCATCGAAGCCGCACCAAAGACTCATCGAAGCCCCACCAAAGCCTCATCGAAGCCCCACCAAAGCCTCATCGAAGCCCCACCAAAGCCTCATCAAGGTAAAGGGGAAGCAGTCGCCACTAAGGGACCATCCACCTTATCACCGGGGACTACTTTGAGGAAGTCTGAAGAAGTACCGAAGCAGTCTTCAGCCGGGGACGGTGAAGAAGTGGGAAAGCTTCAGCGAGTGCCAAGCCAGGAACCCAGCGGGTTAGTAGGGGTGATGCTTGAGGAGTGCCAAGCCAGGAACCCAGTGGGTTAGTGTGGGTGATGCTTGAGGAGTGCCAAGCCAGGAACCCAGCGGGTAAGTGGGAGTGATGCTTGAGGAGTGCCAAGCCAGGAACCCAGCGGGTTAGAGGGGGTGATGCTTGAGGAGTGCCAAGCCAGGAACCCAGTGGGTTAGCGGGGGTGACGCTTGAGGAGGGCCAAGCCAGGAATCCAGTGGGCTAGCGGGGGTGACGCTTGAGGAGGGCCAAGCCAGGAACCCAGCGGGTTAGTGGGGGTGATGCTTGAGGAGTGCCAAGCCAGGAACCCAGTGGGTTAGCAGGGGGGGATGCTTGAGGAGTGCCAAGCCAGGAACCCAGCGGGTTAGTGGGGGTGATGCTTGAGGAGTGCCAAGCCAGGAACCCAGTGGGTTAGCAGGGGGGGATGCTTGAGGAGTGCCAAGCCAGGAACCCAGTGGGTTAGCGGGGGTGATGCTTGAGGAGTGCCAAGCCAGGAACCCAGTGGGTTAGTGGGGGTGATGCTTGAGGAGTGCCAAGCCAGGAACCCAGTGGGTTAGCGGGGGTGATGCTTGAGGAGTGCCAAGCCAGGAACCCAGTGGGTTAGAGGGGGTGATGCTTGAGGAGTGCCAAGCCAGGAACCCAGTGGGTTAGCGGGGGTGATGCTTGAGGAGTGCCAAGCCAGGAACCCAGTGGGTTAGCGGAGGTGACGCTTGAGGAGTGCCAAGCCAGGGCCCCAGCAGGACAGCGGGTGTGACACTTAAGGAGTATACAGCGGGTTAGCAGGGGTGACGCTTGAGGAGTATACAGCGGGTTAGCAGGGGTGACGCTTGAGGAGTATACAGCGGGTTAGCAGGGGTGACGCTTGAGGAGTATACAGCGGGTTAGCAGGGGTGACGCTTGAGGAGTATACAGCGGGTTAGCAGGGGTGACGCTTGAGGAGTATACAGCGGGTTAGCAGGGGTGACGCTTGAGGAGTATACAGCGGGTTAGCAGGGGTGACGCTTGAGGAGTATACAGCGGGTTAGCAGGGGTGATGCTTGCGGAGTATACAGCAGGTTAGGTGTGGAAGAGCTCAGGAGATCCAGTGATGACTGGGATCTGGAAGTCTAGTGAGAGACCGGGAGCTCGGTAAGTGAAGATCTACAGTGGGCTACACCAAAGGCTCATCGATGCCCCACCAATAGCTCATCGATGCCCCACCAAAGGCTCATCGAAGCCCCACCAAAGCCTCCTCGAAGCTCCACCAAAGCCTCATCAAGGTAAAGGGGAAGCAGTCGCCACTAAGGGACCATCCACCTTATCACCGGGGACTACTTTGAGGAAGTCTGAAGAAGTACCGAAGCAGTCTTCAGCCGGGGACGGTGAAGAAGTGGGAAAGCTTCAGCGAGTGCCAAGCTAGGAACCCAGCGGGTTAGCGGGGGTGATGCTTGAGGAGGGCCAAGCCAGGAACCCAGTGGGTTAGAGGGGGTGATGCTTGAGGAGTGCCAAGCCAGGAACCCAGCGGGTTAGAGGGGGTGATGCTTGAGGAGTGCCAAGCCAGGAACCCAGTGGGTTGGCGGGGGTGATGCTTGAGGAGTGCCAAGCCAGTAACCCAGTGGGTTAGCGGGGGTGATGCTTGAGGAGTGCCAAGCCAGGAACCCAGCGGGTTAGAGGGGGTGATGCTTGAGGAGTGCCAAGCCAGGAACCCAGTGGGTTAGTGGGGGTGATGCTTGAGGAGTGCCAAGCCAGGAACCCAGCGGGTTAGTGGGGGTGATGCTTGAGGAGTGCCAAGCCAGGAACCCAGTGGGTTAGTGGGGGTGATGCTTGAGGAGTGCCAAGCCAGGAACCCAGTGGGTTAGCGGGGGTGATGCTTGAGGAGTGCCAAGCCAGGAACCCAGTGGGTTAGCGGGGGTGATGCTTGAGGAGTGCCAAGCCAGGAACCCAGCGGGTTAGCGGGGGTGATGCTTGAGGAGTGCCAAGCCAGGAACCCAGTGGGTTAGCGGGGGTAATGCTTGAGGAGTGCCAAGCCAGGAACCCAGCGGGTTAGCGGGGGTGATGCTTGAGGAGTGCCAAGCCAGGAACCCAGTGGGTTAGCGGGGGTGATGCTTGAGAAGTGCCAAGCCAGGAACCCAGCGGGTTAGTGGGGGTGATGCTTGAGGAGTGCCAAGCCAGGAACCCAGTGGGTTAGTGGGGGTGATGCTTGAGGAGTGCCAAGCCAGGAACCCAGTGGGTTAGCGGGGGTGATGCTTGAGAAGTGCCAAGCCAGGAACCCAGCGGGTTGGCGGGGGTGATGCTTGAGGAGTGCCAAGCCAGGAACCCAGTGGGTTAGCGGGGGTGATGCTTGAGGAGTGCCAAGCCAGGAACCCAGTGGGTTAGCGGGGGTGACGCTTGAGGAGTGCCAAGCCAGGGCCCCAGCAGGACAGCGGGTATGACGCTTGAGGAGTATACAGAGGGTTGGCAGGGGAGACGCTTGGGGAGTATACAGCAGGTTAGCTGTGGAAGAGCTCAGGAGATCCAGAGATGACTGGGATCTGGAAGTCTAGTGAGAGACCGGGGGCTCGGTGAGTGAGGATCTACAGTGGGCTACTGTGAGATAGGAGGAGAACTATCCTGTGTTACCACAAATTATGTGCGAATATCTACTATACATTGGCCGCTACAAGTTCAGTTGCCGTAGGAGACTGCGGTCCTACCAATACAGAAGTTTCATCGGGCGGGAGGCCTTCCACTGTATAGCTGTCTGCCTATTGTGTCTCGGAGTCTGCTAATTGCTATTGCACCTGCTTGTGGGTGTCCCGACCCTCGCCCTCTCTCCCACAGTTCCCTATTAAGAGACATAAAACCTCTTTTGTTCGCATCCAAAAAGTGACTGGCGCCCAGTTCTTCCATCTTGCATTACACCCACCATGCCTTTATAACCCACTCTACAAAGAAGGGAGTCAGGACTCTCTGGGGGGTCACCATTAGGACTCTAGACGTCAGGGATACAGCTACTGTACATATACATAAAAAAAATAAAGCAAAAAAAAAAATTACAAAATGGAAAACGAAGAATGAGAATGAAAAGAAATAAAAAAAATGGGAAAAAGAATAAATAATAATGAAAAAGTGAAAATATGGGAAATAAAAAATAAGAAATAAAAATGTGAAAGAGACTGAAAAATGAAATATGAAAATAAGCTATAATAAATGATAAAAAAAATAAAATAAAGCGTAAAAAGTGAAATGTAATGAAGTCTGAAAAACTAAAAATTAGACAATAAAAAATGAAACATAAGAATGATCGTCCCGTGACCCGTGACGTCATGGATGTCCGTCCAGGCACCGCGTCATCACGACCATGGAGTCTGGATCTGCCAGGTGCCTGGACTGATACCCGTCTCAGCCTCTCCACAGCCCAGCACTCCAATGAGCGAGGAGGGAGAGGAGCAGAGAGCTGTGACTGACAGTCTAACGCTCTCTGCTTGCGGAGCTCTGAAATCCGAACGATCGGCGATGTTCGATCGCTAAGTTTTCAGTGTAGAGGTGCCGGGGGACAGATGCAGCATCCACCTAGGTAAGTATAAATGGGGGGGAAAAAAATAAATAAAACCTCTACTTCTCTTTTAAGACTTTTCTGGGGGCTGCAGTTCCTCTGAGCTCCACAAGGTGGGGATCTCACTTCTCCTCAGACAGGAAGTCTCTATGAATCACAGGAAGTGAGGTCAGGAACAGACAGGAAGTGATGTCAGCTACAGACAGGAAGTAATGTCAGCTACAGATAAGAAAGTTCCAGGAGGTAAGAAGAAGAAAGCAGACATCACTCGAAGAGCAGAGGAGGTAATAAGATCTTATTTTCTATTTACACCCAGTAACCCCCCCGTCATGTCCGTCCTCTTCCTCCATAGTCACTGTGACGTCTTTTATCTCCAGCAGATGATGATACACACATATATAGCGTGGGAACCTAGATTAACATTCGTCCTCTTCCGCTATAGTCACTGTTAGTTGTCACAGAGGCGGCTCTCTAATTAGGCGGTTGCCTAAGGCCTCGCACGCACATGGGGCCTCGCGACCACCTAATTAAAGAGCCGCCTCTGCTGACAACAATGGCGAGCGGAGGGTTAATGCTGCATCTGCCTGTGAGCTCCATGGACAGGCAGTGGAGAGAGAGGACGGAGCCATCACCGTGGCAGTGTCTAGGGGAGGAGGCAAGGCCAGTGCTGAGGGGGCATCCGGCATCTGGTAATAAGAGGACGGTCCCGCTGGGGAGGAAGCCTCACCAGGGCTCTATGGCCGATGGAAGGGGGAGGTAGGAGAGAAGAGGTGTCTGGGCTGCCCCTCTCTGGGGCTATCATTCAGGGCGGGGGGGATCCAGGGCACATTGCCACACACACCTTCTGCAGCCAGCTACCACCATAAGAGAGAGCCAGGCCCCCCTCCCCCCATCCCTGCTCCTCCAGCGTCCCTCAGCCACTGGCCTTTATATCCACACCCTGTCCCACCCATCCCCCCCACTCTCTTCCTCCTGGTTATCAGTGCCACAGTCAGGGCAGCTCATTCCTGTGCCAGTGTGCCAACCTGTGATTGACAGCCCCTGAACCCCTCCTCCGCCCTGCCATTATCCTCACCTATGCAGGGCTCCACTGCGAGGGGTCGTGAGGTCCCAGTCCAGTGCTGATCCTCAGCCATGGTGCGCTCTGCATACTGCGCTGGCACTGCCTGCTGATTGGCTTCTCCGCTGCTACCTCCATCACTGACACCAGCACTGAGATAGAGAGTGCCAACACCGAGATAGAGAGCGCCGACACTGAGATAGAGAGCGCCAACACTGAGCGCCGACTCCGAGATAGAGAGAGCGACGACAGCGAGATAGAGAGAGCGACGACAGCGAGATAGAGAGAGCGACGACAGCGAGATAGAGAGAGCGACGACAGCGAGATAGAGAGAGCGACGACAGCGAGATAGAGAGAGCGACGACAGCGAGATAGAGAGAGCGACGACAGCGAGAAAGAGAGAGCGATGACAGCGAGATAGAGAGAGTGCCTACACTGAGATAGACAGAGCGCCGACACCAACACCGAGATAGAGAGCGCCGACACCAACATCGAGATAGAGAGCGCCGACACCGAGATAGAGAGCGCCGACACCAACATCGAGATAGAGAGCGCCGACACCAACATCGAGATAGAGAGCGCCGACACCGAGATAGAGAGCGCCGACACCGAGATAGAGAGCGCCGACACTGAGATAGAGATAGAGAGCGCCGACACTGAGATAGAGATAGAGAGCGCCGACACCAACATCTAGATAGAGAGCGCCGACACCGAGATAGAGAGCGCCGACACCAACATCGAGATAGAGAGCGCCGACACTGAGATAGAAATAGAGAGCGCTGACAACAGCACTTTAAAGTTCTTAATATATGCAGTTTATACAGTTATTTTTATCGCTTGAATTATTTTTCCCATTATGGGAGGTAGTGGGGTCTCATGTCCAGGTTTTGCCTAAGGCCTCACAAAGCCTAGAGCCTCCTCCGTCATTCATGGTGAGTAGTCACTGGGAACGGATCATGTTGGCGGTCAGCATGTGATCTACATCGTTGGACGATTGATAAGGGATTTACGTCACTTAAATCTTTTTTTTTTTTTTTTTTTTTTTTAAGGACTGGTCATATAGTGTGGGTAATGTCTTTTTATATATAATATAAATACTATAAATAAAATAGTATTTCTTTCCTAATGAGTATGTACCCCTTACACATTCCCGTGTGGGGAGGTATCTGAGGACTCCCTTATTCCTAAAGGGGGGCTTCCAGATTTCATTAAGCCTCCCCCACAAGAGACCCCCCACTGGGCCAGGGTTGTGGGGAAGAGGCCCTTTGTAAGATACACTCCCCATGTTGAGTGTATGTGGTCCGGCAATGTTCAGGGGGGGCGGGCACATGCTCACCTCCCCCGTTCGTGGCCTTCCAGCCTGCATTCTCAGATAAGGGCCTGGTATGGAATTTGGGGAGGACCTCATGCTATGTTGTTTTTTTGGATTTTCCCTTGACATTCATCAAGGATAAGGGTCTGTTATGCATTTTTTTAAGCACAGTTTATTGTTTTTTTTTTTTTTTTTTTTTTTGTGGAAGTCCCCTATAAATGCCTATAGTAGACCCTTATTTTGGATAAGGGTCCAGTATAGATCAAAGAATCCCAGGCCGCTTTGTTCACGAACTGGACAGAAAGCGGGTACATTTGGCTCCTCACTATCACCAGCTTCAACACACTGCCATCATGGCTGCTCTCAGACCCACCAATGGGCATAAGGGGCACCCCGTGACCTCTGCAGCTTCTGACTTTACATTTAGGTCTGTTGGTGCTTCATACAAACATATCTGTCTCCAATAAGCTTTTTATGATATAAATCATTTTAAATATTTTGCAACTACTACAGTACTTCAGGTAGTCAAAGCAGTCCAAGTACAGGTTTGTAGGGAACACTAAGTAACCCAACCTGCCTGCCCCAATTCCAACCAGGGGCAGCCTGCTTATAAACCACTTATATCCCCATCCTAACATTGTCCAACCAATACAGTCCAGATAATTCTCCACTATCTATCTACAGAGAAACCCACATGGATCACATGACCACATCAATGAGGATGGAGGAGGACCGGAGTCACATGACTGAGAAGATACTAAACCTCACCCTGGAGATCATCTACCTGCTGACCGGAGAGGTGAGGAGGATTCTGGGAGGTCACATGACATCACTCTTATCTCTATTATATAAAACACAGACCTGACCGGAGAGGTGAGGAGGATTCTGGGAGGTCACATGACATCACTCTTATCTCTATTAATAAAACACAGACCTGACCGGAGAGGTGAGGAGGATTCTGGGAGGTCACATGACATCACTCTTATCTCTATTAATAAAACACAGACCTGACCGGAGAGGTGAGGAGGATTCTGGGAGGTCACATGATGTCACTCTTATCTCTATTAATAAAACACAGACCTGACCGGAGAGGTGAGGAGGATTCTGGGATTCTAACATGATATTCCTATTGGTTCTTCCCCAATACAGAGATTTCCTCTTGTGAAGTCAGGTGATCATATGACCATCACAGTGCCTCCATGTGACTCCCTAAAACCTGAGAGACACAACATGGAGAAGATTCTAGAAGTCACCAAGAAGATGATGGAGCTGCTGACAGGAGAGGTGAGGAGGATTCTGGGAATTCTGGGACATTATCCAGTAACAGACAAGGGATGTGTCTGGATGGTGACTGTATCATTGTGTGTGTCAGGTTCCTATAAGGTGTCAGGATGTCGCTGTCTATTTCTCCATGGAGGAGTGGGAGTATTTAGAAGGACACAAGGATCTCTACAAGGACGTCATGATGGACAATCAGCCGCCCCTCACATCACCGGGTAAGAGGAGACTTTATTGTAAAGGAGAGAGCAGTACGGAGGCTCCACCTAGATCCCCCATCATCTGATAAACACATAGAAACAATGTATTCAGTCAGTGTGTGTGTTTCCTACAGATGGATCCAGTAATGGGAACCCACCAGAGAGATGTCCCCGTCCTCTGTATTCCCGGGATCCCACACCGGAAGGTCACACCATCCCCCACCATCATCAGGTAGATGAGGAACAATCACTGATAGTATCATTAGGATCTGTACATTATCTGCATTGTTACCATTGATGTCATTTTTATTATATATTCAGAGTGGAAACCTGAGAGATCCTAAAGTTGAGGTTAAAGAAGAAATAAAAGAAGAGGACGGGGGGATGGAGGAGTCAGAGCTTCTAAAAGGACACAAGGCACTGTACCAGGACACCATGGTGGAGTCATCCAGCTACATAAACCCACCAGAGAGATGTCCCCGCCCTCTGTATTCCCGGGATCCCACACAGGAAGATCACACCATCCCCCACTGTTACAAGGTTGGTGGGACGGAGCTTATAAAACACAAAACTCATGGAGAGATGTGTGGATTTCTTATGTGATGTCTCCTTCTCTCTCATTCCCTTGGTTTAGGGTGAAGATCTGATAGATATAAAAGTTGAGGTTAAATCAGAAGAAGAAGAGAGGTATGTGAGGGATGATCAGCAGTCTATGGAGGAGGATGGAATAACGGGGACATTTATAGAGGAGGACACTCCTACAGAGATCAGCACAGGTGGGTCATTAACACTAAATCCATTCCTCCACCCATACTGCTCACTGATTGGTCCAGAGTAGGGCGGGGACTGGGTGATATCAGCCTGTAATCCCCTGGTCACTTTCCTGAGCTGTGTTCCCCGTCCTGTATTCCTGTATTTCTCTCCGATAATCTTCCTTCTCTGTGCTGCCGACACAATTTATGTATCTAGACTGGATTTATGGAGGGGGGAATTGTAAGATCCAAAGTTGACTGATGTGGGCGGAGTCCTGGTTTAGGGGAACCAATCAGCTCATGTCTAGTAATAATCTTTGTATTTCTATTTTAGTAGATGGACGGGAGATGAGGAAAACCTCAGAGGATTGTCTCACTTTGTCTCCAGACTGTAAAGTAGAAGATGAGGACATCACACAGTATAGTCCAGGAGAAAACCCGACTACCTCAAATGTCCATCCGGCACCACACAGTGTAGATGGACCATCGTATTCCTCTTATCCTGAGGAACCTCAGACTGTGCGGGACGGTGCCGGACCATCGTATTCCTCTTATCCTGAGGAACCTCAGACTGTGCGGGACAGTGCCGGACCATCGTATTCCTCTTATCCTGAGGAACCTCAGACTGTGCGGGACGGTGCCGGAACATCGTATTCCTCTTATCCTGAGGAACCTCAGACTGTGCGGGACGGTGCCGGACCATCGTATTCCTCTTATCCTGAGGAACCTCAGACTGTGCGGGACGGTGCCGGACCATCGTATTCCTCTTATCCTGAGGAACCTCAGACTGTGCGGGACGGTGCCGGACCATCGTATTCCTCTTATCCTGAGGAACCTCAGACTGTGCGGGACGGTGCCGGACCATCGTATTCCTCTTATCCTGAGGAACCTCAGACTGTGCGGGATGGTGCCGGACCATCGTATTCCTCTTATCCTGAGGAACCTCAGACTGTGCGGGACGGTGCCGGACCATTGTATTACTTTTATCCTGAGGAACCTCAGACTGTGCGGGACGGTGCCGTCCTTCCAACAGATAAGAGGCTTTCCTGTACTGAGTGCGGGAAATGTTTCAGTTTTCCATCTGATCTTAATAGGCACAGAAGATCTCACACGGGTGAGAAGCCGTATTCCTGTCCTGAGTGCGGGAAATATTTTTCACAGAATTCCCATCTTTGTAGCCATCGGAGATCGCACACGGCGGAGAAACGACTTTCCTGTTCTGAATGTGGGAAATGTTTCTCATTTAAGGGCAGTCTTACCATACATCAGAGATTGCATACGGGGGAGAAGCCGTATTCCTGTTCTGAGTGCGGGAAATGTTTTGTACAAAAATCTGATCTTGTCAAACATCAGAGATCTCACACGGGGGAGAAACCGTATTCCTGTCCTGAATGCGGGAAATGTTTTTCAGATAAGTCCAGTCTGTACAGACATCAAAGATCTCACACGGGGAGAAGAAACATTCCTGTCCGGAGTGAGGGAAATGTTCCTCACTGAAGTCCTGTCTTCCTGTACATCAGGGGTCCCACACAACCCTTGAGGTGTATTAGTGAGTGCGGGAAATGTCTTGTATATGAATGTTGCTGGACATGTGGGGAAGAAGCACACCCTGATATACACCTCAGATATACTCCATGGCTGATCTTCATCAAGGAAGAAACAGTTGATAAGGAGATCAGAGATCACCAAAGACATGGATGAAGTGTTGTACCGTGTTGGCCATTGATAGCAGGAGAAAAATAAAAATGGAGTCATTACCCTGTTTCCCCGAAAATAAGACCTAGCGTGATTGTCGGTGAAGGCTGCAATATAATCCCTACCCCCAAATAAGCCCTACCCTGTTTGGGTAGGGCTTTAATGCAGCCATCACCGACAATCTCGCTAGGTCTTATTTTCGGGGAAACAGGGTACCTCTCATTGGCTGAGTACATTTTGTGGTGTAAACTCTTGCAAGAGGTCTGATTTTTCAAGTCGTCTTCCAGGACGAAACGCGTTAACACCACCACTTAAAAGAAGGTCCTCTAGGCCTTTTAAAATAAAAATGGAGTCATTATCTCTCATTGGCTGAGTACATTTTATGGTGTAAACTCTTGCAAGGGGTCTGTTTTCTTAAGTCATCTCCCAGGACGAAGTACGTTAACCCCACCACTTAAAAGGCGGCCCTCTAGGCCTCCCCTTCAGTATTAGGTTCCAGGAAACGTTAACCCCCCCATCTAGAGGAAACACTATGTGATCCTTACGTCCCATGGGCTGTGCTCCTGATACTCAGTAGGGAAATGGTGCTTACCTTCTCCTGCCCAGAGCGATACCTCCTCCTGGGGGTTGGAGGGGGCATCTGCTAATCTCAAGTCTTCAGTGCCTAGGGAAGGCCAGGACCGCTGCTAACGTTCCCAGGTCCCCAGTCCAGTCTGGCCAGGAGCCGGATCTCGTTGACCGGGGCGGGTAACGTCCCCGCTGGCAGCCTGGCTTGTCGTGTCGGGGGGGGGGGGGAGGCTGCTGATCGACACTTCCCGGGCACGTGGAGGGGGCAGAGCCTCTGTGTTCCAAGCTGGGTCAGCTGATGCTATTTTTTTGGAAAAAAATACACCTTTTTGAAAAAAATAAGAAAACAGTAAAGTTAGCCCAATTTTTGTTTTTTATATTGTGAAAGATGATGTTCCGCAGAGTAAATTGATACCCAACACGTCACGCTTCAAAATTGCGCCCGCTCGTGGAATGGTCGACAAAACTTTTACCCTTAAAAATCTCCATAGGTGATGTTTAAGAATTTCTACAGGTTGCATGTTTTGAGTAACAGAGTTGGTCTAGGGCTAGAATTATTGCTCTCGCTCTACCGATCGTGGCGATACCCCACATGTGTGTTTTGAGCACAGTTTTCATATGCGGGCGCTACTCACGTATGTGTACGGGCTCGTCGGGGGGGGGGGGAGGGGCTATTTACTTATTTATATTAATTTAAAAATGTTATTTTGACATTGTTTTTAAAAAAATGTAATAAAATTTGGGTTACTTTTAATTCCTATTACGCTTTACAATTATGTGCCACTTTGTGTTGGTCTATCACATATAAAATCCCAATAAAATACATTTGTGTTTTTGGTTGTAACCTGACAAAATGTGGGGAATTTCAAGGGGTATGATTACTTTTTCAAGGCAACAGACAAACCCCTCATGGCAATAGAGCGGGCACCAAGCAAAATCTTTTTCTATAATATCTTCTAACTACAGCTTTTATTCCTTTTATATTTTTGTTTCAAACTGTAATTTTGTTTTATCTTTATATTTACTTTTAAGTCGATGCCAAGTGTGATTAAATAAACTCACGCTTTGTTTTAAGTCAGTCTGACTATTGAACGAAACGCATAAAAGACACCACCTGTGGAAGGGAATTCCACATCCTTGGCACTCTTAAGCCCCATACACACGGTCGGACTTTTTCATCAATTTGGTCCGATCGGACAAGGTTGTTGAAAAATCAGACCGTGTGTATGCACCATCGGACAGTGTTCGTCGGTTTGTCCGTCGGACAAAGTCTTATCTCCTGCTGGAAAGATTTCCCGTCAACACGGTCCGATCACACCAAATCCGAGCGTGTGTACGGTTGTCCGACGGACAAAGTGCTACGCATGCTCAGAAGAAATTCTGTGACGGAAGCGCTCGGTCAGGTAAAACTACCTTTCCTAATCGACACAGCACATTCGTCACGCTGCAATGTTAAAATGTCTTTAATGCAGCGCATTCTCTTTTTCTTTACAATGCAACAAGAATGACATGTTTTAGCTGCTCCTATTCACCCGCACTTCTCACAAACTTACTTCTTTATTACTTTGCAGCATTTATACACTACATGTTTATTTTTACTCTGAACGGAAAAGAATCTTTGTTATTTTTTTACCATGATTTGTCTTTTTTTTTTTTTGTTTTGGGGAATACATATTTGAATGTTTTTTTTTTTTTTTTTTGGAGGGGGGTTGTGTGTCTCAAATTACCAAAAACACATTATTTACATTTGTATTTCTTGCTTAAATGTACTAGGAGGTTGTTTGTTGTTGTTGCCCCTTGTTAATTCTACTTTAGGATTAGTGAAATGTACCAGCCTACTCAAAGAAAAACTGTCATTGTAGCAAAGTAAAACACAATAGTCAATGATTATTTCAAATCAAAAAAAACTTTATTTAGGTCACACCAACAAACCAAAGAGGAACGCAGCCATGGTGAAACTTGGGGAATTTGCAAAGTCTTGGCCCCCCACGGCAACCATCATTGTCCAAGCGTAGAAAATTGGGGGCCTGAGGAGTACGTATATTAAGGGGAGTGCAATCTGGTCGTGAAGTCCAAAGTATCCGGAACTGCAGCAGATGCCATCTAGGTCCCCAGGCTCTGGTACTACAAGAGGCTCCATCTTCTCTCACACCAGACTGATTGCAGGTCGTCACTCTCAGGTCTTCCTTCCACGCTTCCTTCCACGCTGTGGCTGTCGTGCTGGTGGGGTGGCAGAAGGAGGAGGAGGAGGAGGAGGAGGCGGAGCATGGTAACTATGGCAAACATGTGTGAGTGGGGTCATCTCCCCAGCCCTACCCTTATTTAGGACATGGAGGATGAGCCCCTCACACATGTTGCGTTGCCCCACCTCCATACCCATCATTTTTGTGACAACCACCGAGCCAAAGGTCTCCTCGTCGGCGGGTGTGGCATGTAGGGAGTCTGAAGCCTCTCTTATCATCCGGAGCGCTGACTGTGCCGCATAACCCCCCCTTCTCGCCCTTTTGTACGGAGGGCGGAGGGGAGGGGTTTGGGTGTCAGTCAGGCTCCGAGGCCTAGCCCCCTCTTGGCTGCCACTACCCAGCTGGTGGCTGCCACTAACCCCTGCCTCCTCCTGACTGCCACCTTCCACAGCCACCTCCTGACTGCCACCTTCCACAGCCACCTCCTGGCTGAGGTCTTCCTGAGTAGGAAAAAGGGACATAGTTTCAGTTATTTGTTCATCAAACACACACAATTCTCATCTAGTGACTGGTGCAAAATGTTTACAAATAGAAAACCATACAATTCTCAGCCCAGCAGTTTAGATTCTGGCCCCAAATGTCTCCCACACTACTGTCTGTTGATATGTCAAACACGTTAGGAACTAAGCAATTGGCGATCCTGAATTCAGTGAACATCATTCATTATTCCCATAAATGGTAACAAAACTACTATACCTGGAACAAGCTGGGCTCCTCCACCTCTTCCAGACTGGAAGGCCCAGGTTGCTCCTCGGAAGCCTCATCAGGGGTGGGCTGCGCGCAAGGAAGCGTGGAAGGAGGAGTTGAGGTTGGCTCCGTGACATCAGCCTGGTCCTTCAGAAAATGGAGACTCTGATAGTACCAGAGCTTGGGGACATAGACCTCATCTGCTGAAGTTGCAGTTTCCTCAGACTTCACGACCTTCTTCCTCTCCCTGATATACGCACTCCTCAGGCTGCCAATTTTCTTTCTAATATCATCAACAGTTGCCGTGGGAACCTTGGCTTGACAAATTCCACAAGTTCCTCCAGGGCTGCGTGCCTCTTTGGTTTGTTGGTGTAATGTGGGTGTATACCCTGCCACAATATGGGAAAATCCCTGTATTTGGCAATGAAGAGGGGGAGAAAACTCATGTCGTTGAATCCCTTCATATCAATCTCTGCAAGACACAACAACACACAAAACCCTCAAAATTCTGTCAGGCTAAACTCTCCTAATCTTCTCCATAAAGAAGCCTCAAGTTCTAATCAGTCTAGGCTAGTTATGTACCAACGTTAAATTGTACCTTCGTTTGTAGCGATCGTCTCGTGTGAGTTTTCTCTCCCCTCGTCTCCCAGATCGTGGCTACGACACAGGCGTGTGACGTTTTATATACACTGCGCATGCTTCAAACTCCGCCCGCCCCTGACGATCTTTCTCGTCTATTCCCCACCCCTTCTCTTTACGGCGTAGTGGGGAGAGCACATGGCGGGGACACAGCAGGTGCGCCACAAATATCCCACCAACGAGGAGGAGGACGAGGAAAGTCCGGAGGCAGAAACGTCCCGATCCCGGAACCTGAAATTCAAGGCCTCCAATATGTCATTTGGAGAAATGTTGGAGATGGTGGACATATTAAAGAGGAGCGACTATGATGGGAAGTATGGGCCTTACCTCAACCCCAATGTCCGCAAGGCCAAGATCATGTCTAAAGTTGTGAGAAGGCTGTACAATAATTTTGGGGTACAACGATCCAAGGAGCAACTCAGGAAACGCTGGTCAGACCTGAAACTGAGGGAGGCCGATCAGTACAGAAAGATCAAGAGAATTCTTCAAAAAAGTAAGTAGTTGTGTTTTGTGTTTGATTTCTTGCTTGCATACTGCTCCATTGTGTTTTGATTTTTACCAAGTTGTACATTCCAAAATGGCCACTTTCAGGTTCGTCTGTGCATTCGATCGTACTCAGCCTCGATCTTTCTGCCACTGTCATGATCGTGTGTGTGTGCATTCGATCGTACGCAACCTCGATCGTTCGGCCACTTATAATACGATGTTTGGTGTTTTTTTGGGGAAAGGAAGTTTGTTCTCACTAGAAATGTCATCAAGAATGTAAAGCCAATTTATTCAATGTAAAGGAGAGGTCACTCAGTAGCTGTTTACCCATCTGGACTCTAGAGCACTAGTGCTGGGACACCCAAACCCCCTTTTTATTATGCTTTTCCACACATGTGCTCCAGTGGATACTAGAGGGGGGTCTCCATCACACAAACTTCTACCAAAAAGCTAGTCAGTTTAGCACCTTTACAAAGTGACTTCATTCATGTAGTTGACATTTGTAACTGGCCAAACTAAAATAGTGTCCGTCACTTTCAAGCAATGTTTGTCATTTCCTATTTCTGCCCTCAATAGCTTGTGTTGCTAAATCTTCCTTTTGGACATTCTCATAGGGGAGCGAAAACTTGGGCCGTCTGAGGAAACCCCCAAACCAACACCTACCAAAAAAGGGGAAAGAGCAGAAGCAGAGGAGGAGGAGGAGGAGGAAGAGAGATCATCGAACTTGGAGAAATTGTCACCACAACAGGTGAGTGTGGGAGAACACAGCTACTGGTAAGCTAATCCATGTATGGCTGCCTCATTTCCAACACCCCATTTTTGTTTGTTTGTGGTTTTTAGGTGACGTGGATGTTGTGGAAGAAAAATCGCACTTTACCACAGAGAGTGCCCACGTACTCATCGGAGAGATAATGGTCTGCAATAGAGATCTAGATTACATAAAGCAAAACATCAATGATGTTCAACAAAAATTGAAGAACATCATTGATGTTTTAGGAAAAATATGAAAACGCACAAGTAATTAACACACATTTGTGCCAGCTTCAGAACACATTTGCAACTTAAAAACTGTCTGAAATTTGGAACATGCACACATTGTGTCCACATGTGCTAGCTCCCACCATGGTGGATGAATGGCAACGTTTTTTTGGGGGTGCAAACACTTTACGAACTACGAAAGTGGTTGTGGTGAAGGGTTGCACCCCCAAAAAACGTCCATTCATCCCCATGATGGAAAATGGCACTTTTGAAGCTTCTAGGCATGTGTTTTACCATCTAATGACCATTTTCAGTCCGAAATTGTGTGCATGTTCCAAATTTCCACTTTTCGGGGGTGACCCCCCCATGTGATGAAGGCAAGATCAAACACACTTTGAACATATAGTCATGTCTGATCTTGTCTTCACTTTACAAAGTTGAACTTTCCAAGTTCCTAGGTTCTGTTTTGCTCCATGCCTGGTTTTTACCAATTGCGGAATGTTTGTAAACAATGTTGTAAATAACCAAGATGTTGTCAGTTTTGGCGATAAGATTGTAAACGCACTTGTGAATGTTTTCCTAGTAAACTTTTATTTTTCTAAATGTGTGGCTTCCTTATTTAAAAAAACACAATGCATTATGTATGTAAAATGAAAAGGATATGGGGGGCAATGGGTGTTATTTACTAAAGGCAAATCCACTTTGCACTCCAATTTTCTTTCCCGGGGAACTTTTTCAATGCACTTGTAGAGCATAGCGGATTTGACTTATGTAAATGACACCCACAGTGCTTTGTACGAAAACACGGAGCACAGCATTTTGGAGAATACACACATGTCAGACCTGGTGATGAAAAGGAGTATTTTGGGTGTCAGTTATGCAGTACAAACCTTCTCTAGACCAAAGATTAGGTAGCAAACACACAACATGAGAATAATCTTTTTGGAAGAAGAGACTGTTACCTCCTTTTGCCCAGAAAGTGCATTCCCACTGTCGAAGGCAAAGGGAAAAAATGTCAAAGTAAAATAAGCTAAAAAGAAGACTGAAATGACATGAAATCATAGGTTGGTTAAAATATCAGATTTATTAAAAAAATGCCTCTCACACATCGTCAGGCAGAGCAATGGCCCCCCTACCCACAAAGTACTGCATATATTGGTCCCGGACCACACGGGCATTTAGAGGGGGCAAGCCTGGACGTGCCACTCGAAGGGCTGTGAGTTCGGCATTTGGAGGGCCCTCCACATCTGGGCCAACGGGCACCACATAGTTCCTGTTATGTCTTTTGAGGAAGTTGTGCAATATGCAACAGGCAAGAACTATGTGGTTCAGTTTGTATTCCGCCAAGTTAAATGCCGTCAGGAACAGGCGGAAGCGGCTGGCCAGGATGCCAAAAGCGTTCTCCACAACTCTTCTGGCTCTGGACAGCCTGTAGTTGAAGACCCTCTGGTCCGGGGTGAGGGTCCTCATCGGGAACGGCCTCATCACATGGGGAGTCAACGCAAACGCTTCATCTGCGACAAAGACGAAGGGGAGTCCTTCGGCATTCTCCTCTGGAGGTGGCAAGCACAGACTGCCACTTTGGAGACGCCAGTAGAACTCCGTGTGCGTAATGGCCCCACCATCCGATATCCGGCCGTTCATCCCCATGTCCACATACATAAACTCGTATGTTGCCGACACCACCGCCAACATCACTACACTATTAAACCCTTTATAATTATAATAGTAGGACCCCGAGTTGGGCGGTGGGACGATGCGGACGTGTTTCCCATCAATTGCCCCTCCGCAGTTAGGAAAGTCCCAACGGCTGGCAAAGTGGGAGGCCACAGTCTGCCATTCCTGTGGCGTGGAAGGAACTGTGGAGTGAAACAAGAAAAAAAAATTAGTCACTTTGCACCTAAACATTGCAAGCAGATTAGACAATCAACATCTTGGAACAAGAGCATTGTATAAAATTGGAGGCTGGAAAGTATTTGCACAGAAAAGTAGAGGCTCCCCTTCACAGATTACTCACCCCCCCCATCAATCCCCCCACTTCTGATGGGCCATTGGCAATAACTAGGGGTTTTGGGGGGGGGGGGTGGACAGCTAACCCTCTGCACTTCATTGATTGGCAAATGGCTCAATAATGTGGGCTAGTTTGGCCAGACCCTCTGTACTTAACACTATTGGCAGGCCCCCGGAAAGATCGAATAACATTTCAACCCCCCCCCCCCCCCCCCCCCAAAAAAGGCAGGCACAGTGTGACATTATGAAATTACCAAGCAAGCTAATAGGAGGGAAAGAAGACAAAAAAATAGGAAATGGAATGTATGGAGGCAGTCCCTTGCACTACATGCTTTGCTGAATTCATCCCTAAAGATGCGCACTATAAAGAGGTAGGTATATAGTGTGTATGGACCTTGGGAAAGCCAGCAGATAAAGGATTGGTACCATCTGACAGAGCAGTTGGGGGAGGGGGTTCCTAATGAGTTTGCCCCCCCCCCACCAAAAGAACAAAAAAAGGGGGCTCTACATGAAGTAAACCACACAGCAAACATTTGTGCATATTTTAGGGGGTGTTTGGGGCAAACAATACTATGCAGCAGACAAAAGACATTGCTTAAGTGACTAGGCCATAGGTGTCTATTGGGGCAGAAGAGCATGCTGGGAGGTAAGTGAAGGGAAAAATGCATGAAGGAGAAAAGGGGCACAGCATATTAGAACATATTGTAATCATGGTAATTAGGGAAGGAGGTCAAAAATACAAGTCATTAGCAAACAGAGCATACATAGAAGGGAATAGTAAAGTAGAAATGTTACCTTAATATAGTCCTCCTGCAGGACCTGAATGATGGCAGAACAGGTCTCTGGAATAATGATTCCCAGGGCCTGGGGAGAGATACCTGAAGAGAACTTCAAATCCTGAAGACTTCTCCCTGTCGCCAAGTACCTCAACGTGGCAACAAGCCTCTGCTCCGGAGTAATGGCTTGTCTCATGCAGGTATCCTGCCGGCTGATAAAGGGGGTCAGCAAAGCCAAAAGACGGTGAAAATCGGGGTCCGTCATCCTGAGAAAGTTCCTGAAATCATCAGGATTATTCTCCCGGATCTCACGAAGCAAAGGCATGTGCGAGAACTGATCACGCTGAAGCAACCAATTCTTGGTCCACATACTCCTCGTCACTCTGTTCATGGACGGGTCTTGGGTCAAAGCTAAAAGCCCGACACCAATTCCGCGTACAGCACGAACTCGGCGACGAGTACGCACGGGAAACATCGCTCAGAAGGTCACAAAAGGTCGGCTGGTCAGAACGGACAAACAGAAAGCACCGATAAACAGCAAGGCCTGAAAGAACGAAGTGAATACCAGCAACGAGCAGACAATAAGCAGTGCAAATCAAAGCGTCCTATATCAAGATATAGGCCGCAATGACCAACAAATGCGAACTGACTACACGCACTAATAAACAGATACGCACGACAAGCACAAACTGAAGAGCAGTAACGATCTGAGTCAGAAAACTGAGAAGCGCGAATCTTAAGTCACCAAACTTCCACTAACTCTCGATAAACACGGGATCAGCAGAAGGAGCCCAACGGGTGCCTGACGTGGTGCTGAACTTCCCTTTTGTAATCTCGTGGACGACGACTTACGTCACGACGTTCTTCCGGACCGGATATTCCGACAACTTAGTCCGACCGTGTGTACGCAACGCCAACATCGGACAAAGTACGTCGGACAAAGTCCGACTGACCTGGTCCGCGGATTGTCCGAGCGTGTGTATGGGGCTTTACAGTAAAGAACCCTCTACGTAGTTTAAGGTTAAACCTCTTTTCTTCTCATTTTAATGAGTGGCCACGAGTCTTGTTAAACTCCCTTCCGCAAAAAAGTTTTCTCCCTATTGTGGGGTCACCAGTCCGGTATTTATATATTGTGGGGTCCCCAGTCCGGTATTTGTAGATTGAAATCATATCCCCTCTCAAGCGTCTCTTCTCCAGAGAGAATAAGTTCAGAGCTCACAACCTTTCCTCATAACTAATATCCTCCAGACCCTTTATTAGCTTTGTTGCCCTTCTTTGTACTCGCTCCATTTCCAGTACATCCTTCCTGAGGACTGGTGCCCAGAACTGGACAGCATACTCCAGGTGCGGCCGGACCAGAGTCTTGTAGAGCGGGAGAATTATCCTTTTATCTCTGGAGTTGATCCCCTTTTTTAATGCCAATATTCTGTTTGCTTTGTTAGCAGCAGCTTGGCATTGCTGAGCCTATCATCTACTAGGACCCCCAGGTCCTTTTCCATCCTAGATCCCCCCAGAGGTTCTCCCCCCAGTCTATAGATTGCATTTAGATTTTTGCCACCCAAATGCATTATTTTACATTTTTCTACACTGAACCTCATTTGCCATGTAGTTGCCCCTCCCCCCCCATTCATTTGTTCAGATCTTCTTGAAAGGTTTCCACATCCTGCGGAGAAGTTATTGCCCTGCTTAGCTTAGTATCATCCGCAAATACAGAGATTGTTTCTCCCATCCCCATCCTCCAGATCATCTATGAACAAATTAAATAGGATTGGTCCCAGGACAGAACCCTGGGGGACCCCACTACCCACCCGACCATTCCGAGTACTCCCCACCCCCGACCATTCCGAGTACTCCCCACCCCCGACCATTCCGAGTACTACCCACCCCCGACCATTCCGAGTACTCCCCATTTATCACCACCCTCTGAACTCGCCCTTGTAGCCAGTTTTCAATCCATGTACTCACCCTATGGTCCATGCCAACGCACCTTACTTTGTACAGTAAACGTTTATGGGGAACTGTGTCAAATGCTTTTGCAAAATCAAGATACACCATGTCTACGGGCCTTCCTTTATCCAGATACACCATGTCTACGGCCTTCCTTTATCCAGATACACCACGTCTACGGGCCTTCCTTTATCCAGATACACCACGTTCTACGGGCCTTCCTTTATATAGATACACCACGTCTACGGGCCTTCCTTTATCCAGATACACCACGTCTACAGGCCTTCCTTTATATAGATACACCACGTCTACAGGCCTTCCTTTATCCAGATACACCACGTCTACGGGCCTTCCTTTATACAGATACACCACGTCTACGGGCTTTCCTTTATCTAGATACACCACGTCTACAGGCCTTCCTTTATCTAGATACATCACATCTACGGGCCTTCCTTTATCTAGATACACCATGTCTACGGGCCTTCCTTTATCTAGATACACCACGTCTACGGGCCTTCCTTTATCCAGATACACCACGTCTACGGGCCTTCCTTTATCTAGATACACCACATCTACGGGCCTTCCTTTATCCAGATACACCACGTCTACGGGCCTTCCTTTTATCCAGATACACCACGTCTACAGGCCTTCCTTTATCCAGATACACCACGTCTACGGGCCTTCCTTTATATAGATACACCACGTGGTGCTACATTGGGTTTTCTCCATTCAGCTGGTTCTGGTGAGGGGCACCTTTCCTCTCTCATGCACTTGGGTGTGTTTTTGGAGAGGTTGAGTCTCAACCTTCCAGTCTCTGTTTTCTGATTTCAAGACAAGCGCCCAAGCAGAACTGTGCCGTTTGTGCGGCTAAATTTGAGGTCACCTTGGAGTAAACCTCTTTGCCGCACATGTATAGATACTGTAGCTTGATTAACCACTTGACCACTGGGCACTTAAACCCCCTTCCTAACCAGACCAATTTTCATCTTTCGGTGCTCTCACACTTTGAATGACAATTACTCAGTCATGCAACACTGTACCCAAATGAATTTTGTGTCCTTTTTTTCACACAAATAGAGCTTTCTTTTGGTGGTCACGGATGTTCCCGAGTGCGCGCCCCAGGGGGCGCGCGGGAACAAGTTTCTGGGAGGACGTCCACCCAGGATAAGCCGACCGCGCTGTAGCCGTCTTTTAACTATAGCGCGGTCGGCATGTGGTTAAGGATTATCCAGCAACAGCCTGTCATAAAATGCTTACTTCTCTAAGAATATGAGGTAACCTCAGCGTTCAGCTCATTCAGATCCATGATTGACAAGATGCAGCCCCCTTCTCAGGTTCCGTCTCCTGATAGGCCTACGCTTTCTACTGGCGCCCCTCCGCGAAGTGCGGAAAGCGAAGATCCCGTGGAGGAAGCTAGGTCTCCCCATTCTTCCCAGGCAGAGCCCAAGGATAGCGAATCCCTCAGGGGCTCTAGGAACCCTGGTTGAGAAACCCCGTCTTAGACTTTCAGTGGGGGTATCTGAATGATGGGTGCAGCTGAAGACATCATTCGTATATCATCTTTTTCAGCCGCTGATTCTGTGCACCGTAAGAACAATCATAATGGCAGTTGATCGTTCTTACAGGCAGCGGGAGAGGACATCCCTCCCCCCCTCCCGCCACCTTCCGGTGCTTCTCCAGGCTCGCCTGTGCGATTGGGGACCCAGAGAAATAATCCGCCGCCTGGCGATGATCATAGAGATTTCCGGTGACCAGATTGTCCCTAGTCATCTCTGACCCATACGGGTCGAAACGCGTCAGGTCTACTTTTACCTCAACCAATTTGGCTGTGTTTAAAATATTTTGTTGTAAAAGTGTTTTGTCTACCAGTGTAATTTTATATCTTTTTTCTGTTTTTGTTTTACCATTCCCATTTGGGACCCATGTCTTTTACCCACCATGTCACTTCTGTGACATCTTTAATAAAGATTTATATTTAGACAAATACGTTGTATCACACAGAATTTCTTTCCAATCGCTGCCTAAAAACCCCACAAACCCTTTTTGGGGGGATTTTTTCCTTTTTGCTACATCTCAGGGGTGAGCAGCAACCATATCCTCTCCAGCTGTGTGTCTTTCTCTTTTTAGTCATCTCTATGACTGTCGGAGACCCGGGGCTTGCGGCGTCGTGACGTCACTTCAGAGCCGTGGAAGTAAGCGAAGCCGAGACCTCGGCTGGAAAGAAAGGTCGGTAATTGTTTTGTTTTTTTGTCAATCTCTCTAGCCTGGAGGAGAGATGTGGGGGGTCTTATAGACCTCACGTCTCCCCCATAAAGAGGACCTGTCACGCACCATTCTTATTACAAGGGAGGTTTACGTTCCTTGTAATAGGAATAAAAGTGATCAAAAAAAATTTAAAAATTAAAGAGAAAGTGTTTACAAAAGTAAAATAAACAATAAAAAAAATAATTTGAAGCGCCCCCGTCCCCACGTGCTCGCCCACAGAAGCAAACGCACGCGTAAGTCACGCCCACATATGTAAACAAAGATCGTCGCGATCGTTGGAGTGAGAGCAAAAATTCTAGCACTAGACCTCCTCTTTAACTCTAAACATGTTACCTGTAAAAATTTGTAAACTTTGCCTATGGAGATTTTTAAGGATTAAAGTTTGCCGCCATTCCACGATCGGGATCCCCTGATGAAGTCATTCCACGATCGGATCCCCTGATGAAGTCATTCCACAATCGGGATCACCCGATGAAATCATGTGACCGTGACGATACATGTACGGACATAGAGGCACCAGAAGTGATGCAGGCAAGCTCGGCGCTCGTTGTTTGATGACTGTAATTTACTTTGTGAATGTGAGTACCTGTATCCACCATTTTTAATAAATAAATTAAGTTGTTTCAAAACATGCTACACTATCCTGGGATCCCTCTCTTCTTCCCCTCGCCATTTTACATTTAACTGTATTGCGGGAGTTACACATTTATGTGTAAAAAGATAAGTGGCACTCGATTGAAGTTTCGCCTATGGAGATTTTTAAGTACCAGAGTTTGGCGCTGATCCACGAGCGGGCGCAATTTTAAAGCGTGACACGTTAGGTATCTATTTACTCGGCGTAACATCATCTTTCACATTATACAAAAAAATTGGGCTAACTTTACTGTCTTGTTGTTTTTTAATTCACAAAACTGTTATTTTTTCCCTCAAAAAAAAACGCATTTGAAATATTGTTGCGCAAATACCATGTGACATAAAAAGAAAGAAAAAAAATATGGACCTGGTCATTTGACAACGTGGGGACCCTTAACCACTGAAGGACCGAGCCTCTTTCTGAGATTTGTTGTTTACAAGTAAAAAACACATTTTTTTGCTAAAAAATTACTTATAACCCCCAAACATTATTTTTTTTTTTCTAACACCCTAGAGAATAAAATGGCGGTCGTTGCAATACTTTCTGTCACACCGTATTTGCGCAGCGGTCTTACAAGCGCACTTTGTTTGGAAAAAATACACTTTTTTTTTTTTTTTTAATTAAAAAAATAAGACGACAGTAAAGTTAGCCCTATTTTTTTTCTTTATTTTGTGAAAGATGATGTTACACCGAGTAAATTGATACCCGACATGTCACGATTCAAAGTTACGCCCGCCCGTGGAATGGCGACAAACTTTTACCCTTAAAAAAATCTCCATAGGCGACAATTAAATTTTTTTTACCGATTTGCATGTTTTGAGTTACAGAGGAGGTCTAGGGCTAGAATTATTGCTCTCGCTCTACCGATCGCGGCGATACCTCACATGTCTGGTTTGAACACCGTTTTTCATATGCTTCTGCACGCGAGCTCGTCGAGACCGGGCACGTTCAAAAAAATTTTTATTTTTTTTTCTTATTTATTTTACCTTTTTTTATTTTTAATTTTTACACTGTTCTTTAAAAAAAAATGGTGTCACTTTTATTCCTTTTACAAGGAATGTAAACCTCTCTTGTAATAGAAAAAAAAGTATGACAGGTCCTATTAAATGAGCTCTGAGGGGTCAAAAAGACTTCGGATCTCATATTTACACTAAAATTCAATAAAA
This sequence comes from Lithobates sylvaticus, assembly GCA_028564925.1. Classification (NCBI taxonomy): domain Eukaryota; kingdom Metazoa; phylum Chordata; class Amphibia; order Anura; family Ranidae; genus Lithobates; species Lithobates sylvaticus. The sequence goes on along the minus strand of CM053028.1, from coordinate 594,567,391 downwards.
AAAAAAAAAATGTCTCTTTAAGAGCTATGGGCGGAAGTGACGTAGTGACGTCACTTCCGCCCTGAAATGCTATGGAGACGGGGTTAAGTCCGTTTAGGAGATTCCACTTCCGAACACAAAGACAGCTACCGAACACTCCAATCAGCCGAACAAGTAACCCATACGAATAATCCCCCCCCCCCCCCCCCAAGTACGAGACGAGGCTCTGTATGGAGGGTCAAACAAGAATCGGACTCCTTTTTATTAGAATCAAAATGACAAGTATTTATATACAGTAGAAGAGGAGGTCCCACCTCCTGCTCACATTACTCTTAACAATACAACTGTAACCAGAAACCTAAGTAACATGAGCTAGTTTACTAAACCATTTACCCAGACTAGGTGACTCGCAGACATGACCTTTAGGACAGACTTGACGTCTTTTAGCTAAGAAAACACAATCAACATCAGCTAGTTTACTAAATCATTTACCCAGACTAGGTGACTCAGAGACTAGACATGTGCACAACAAAAAAATTAGTTTATTTTCGTTTCGTTTTTTTTACGTTTCCGTTGATTCGTGTTTCGTTTTTTTACGTTTCCGTTGATTCGTAACGATTCGTACATTCGTAAGTCGTCGGTGTTCGTATTGGTAACGATTCGTACATTCGTAAGAGTCATTTTTTCGTTGATTCGTTTTTTCGTTCGTTTTATTTTTCGGACGCATTCGTATTTATTCGTAACATTCGTAGATTCGTAATCGGAGCATAATTCATAATTTTATGTAATGTGTATGCTATTATTACATTTTAATAATTTACGAATCGAAAAAAAAGTTACGAATGTACGTATTTTTTTGTTCAATAGAGACAAAGAAAATGACAAATAGAAAAAAGAAAACAACAAAAAAAAAAAAAAAAAAAAAAGTTACGAATCGGGAAAAAAAAAGTTACGTATCGAAAAAAAAGTTACGAATGTACGAATTTTTTGGTTCAATCCATTCGAAACATGTTTAGCAGCACCATTGTAAGGGACACGGAAAATTACCAATTCAACAAACAAAAAAAAGTTACAAATGTACAAATTTTTTCGTTCGTTTTCGTTTTTCGGATTTTCTTCATTAGTACATTCGTTGTTTCTAATTTTGTTTTTTTCGGATTTTCGTTGTTTTTCGGATTCGTTCGATTCGAACGATTCGTTATTCGTATTCAAATGATTCGTTCATTCGTACGAAAACGAACAAACGAAAATAACGAAAAAAAAAAAAACGAATTGCACATGTCTATCAGAGACATGACCTTTTAGGACAGACTTGATGTCTTTTAGTTTAGAAGACACAATCAACATGAGCTAGTTTACTAAATCATTTACCCAGACTAGGTGACTCAGAGACATGACCTTTAGGACAGACTTGACGTCTTTTTAGCTCAGAAGACACAATCAACATCAGCTAGTTTACTAAATCATTTACCCAGACTAGGTGACTCAGAGACATGACCTTTAGGACAGACTTGACGTCTTTTAGCTCTGAAGACACAATCAACATGAGCTAGTTTACTAAATCATTTACCCAGACTAGGTGACTCAGAGACATGACCTTTAGGACAGACTTGACGTCTTTTAGCTCAGAAGACACAATCAACATGAGCTAGTTTACTAAATCATTTACCCAGACTAGGTGACTCAGAGACATGACCTTTAGGACAGACTTGACGTCTTTTTAGCTCAGAAGACACAATCAACATCAGCTAGTTTACTAAATCATTTACCCAGACTAGGTGACTCAGAGACATGACCTTTAGGACAGACTTGACGTCTTTTAGCTCAGAAGACACAATCAACATGAGCTAGTTTACTAAATCATTTACCCAGACTAGGTGACTCCGAGACATGACCTTTAGGACAGACTTGACGTCTTTTAGCTCAGAAGACACAATCAACATGAGCTAGTTTACTAAATCATTTACCCAGACTAGGTGACTCCGAGACATGACCTTTAGGACAGACTTGACGTCTTTTAGCTCAGAAGACACAATCAACATTATCATAAGAAAACCTTCTCACAATAGCAGAGTTAATTAACACAAACAACAATGGGTGAAAGACTCTTAGAGCCCACACTAGACTTAGTTACAATAAACACATTATAGCAGACAACAGACAGGTGGCTGGGGTGGGTGACAGCAGCATCTTCTATGAGCCCCAACATTATGAATCAGTCACTATTTATAATATGGCATATACAGGGTTCCCAGAGTCTGTGTGTCTTGGAGGGGGACATGGACCTGAATCCAAAGTAACACCACCTCCATGGTTCATTCTTTTCTTGGTCACCCTGCGCCCAACAGTGACTCCCGTTGCGCCTCCCATCTACATATAAAAGTCTCCTGCCATTTAGTCTGGGTTCATATATATATATATATATATATGCAAATTGGATGCATGATTTAAACAGCACCCAAATTGGATAACGTGAGTGTGATTGGCTTTCAATGGAGCCGGTTCACACGTCCGGGTGAATTTGAAAAGGGTTCTGTTTTTGGGTAGGGTTCAAGTGTGAAATTCAGGGAAAAATTTGCACCTGAACTGGTGAACACAAAACACACAGGACACCGGACGGCAAACCGCAGCCGGACCTGTGTGAACCCGGCCATAGGGATCTATTCATAAAAGATTATGCATAGCAATTTGGTTATCTCTGATCCCCTTATGAGATGTTGGGGTTGACGTGTTTCGTCCCGGAAGATGATTTGAGAAAATAGACCTCTTGCAAGAGTTTACACCACAAAATGTACTCAGCCAAAGAGAGGTAATGATGTTTATTTATTTTAAAAGGCTTATAGAGCCGCCTTTTAAGTGGTGGGATTAACGTGTTTCGTCCTGGAAGACGACTTGAGAAAACAGACCTCTTGCAAGAGAATAATAGACCTCTAAGTCTCCATATCACAAAATGTACTCAGCCAATGAGAGGTAATGACTCCATTTTTATTCTGCTATCAATGGCCGACACGGTACAACACTTCATCCATGTCTTTGGTGATCTCTGATCTCCTTATAAACGGTTTCTTCCATGATGAAGATCAGCCATGGAGTATATCAGGGTGTGCTTCTTCCCCACATGTCCAGCAACATTCATATACAAGACATTTCCCGCACTCACTAATACACCTCCAGGATTGTGTGGGACCCCTGATGTACAGGAAGACAGGACTTCAGTGAGGAACAATTCCCTCACTCAGGACTGGAATATGGCTTCTCCCTCGTGTGTAATCTCTGATGAGAGCTAAGACCGGACTTCCTTGAAAAACATTTCCCGCACTCATCACAGGAATACGGCTTCTCCCCAGTGTGAGATTTTTGATGTTTGGAAAGATTGTACTTCCTTGAAAAACAATTCCCGCACTCAGGACAGGAATACGGCTTTTCCTTTGTGTGAGACCTCTGATGTGTGACGAGATCTGATTTTTGTACAAAACATTTCCCGCACTCGGAACAGGAATACGGCTTCTCACCTGTGTGCCATCTCTGATGTGTGTGAAGATGGAACTTCCTTGAAAAACATTTCCCGCACTCAGGGCAGGAATATGGTTTCTCCCCCGTGTGCAATCTCTGATGGATTTTATAATGGCATTTCTGTGAAAAACTTTTCCCGCACTCAGGACAGGAATATGGTTTCTCCCCCGTATGCAATCTCTGATGGGTGTTATAATGGGCTTTCTGTGAAAAACATTTTCCACACTCAGGACAGGAATATGGCTTTTTCCCTGTGTGAACCCTTTGATGTGTGACCAGTTCAGATTTTTGTACAAAACATTTCCCGCACTCAGAACAGGAATAAGGCTTTTGCCCCGTGTGATACCTTAGATGTGTGACCAGCTCTGGTTTTTGTGCAAAACATTTCTCACACTCAGAACAGGAATACGGCTTCTTACCTGTGTGCATTCTGTGATGCTTGCAAAGATTTGACTTACTTAAAAAACGTTTCCCGCACTCAGGACAGGGAAACGGCTTTACACCTGTGTGAGTTCTTTTATGCACAGTAAGATCGTATTTAAAACGGAAACACTTCCCGCACTCAGTACAGGAAAACTTCTTATGTGTTGGAAGGACGGCACCGTCCCGCACAGTCTGAGGTTCCTCAGGATAAGAGGAATACGATGGTCCGGCACCGTCCCGCACAGTCTGAGGTTCCTCAGGATAAGAGGAATACGATGGTCCGGCACCGTCCCGCACAGTCTGAGGTTCCTCAGGATAAGAGGAATACGATGGTTCGGCACCGTCCCGCACAGTCTGAGGTTCCTCGGGATAACAGGAATACGATGGTCCGGCACCGTCCCGCACAGTCTGAGGTTCCTCAGGATAAGAGGAATACGATGGTCCGGCACCGTCCCGCACAGTCTGAGGTTCCTCAGGATAAGAGGAATACGTTGGTCCGGCACCGTCCCGCACAGTCTGAGGTTCCTCAGGATAAGAGGAATACGATGGTCCGGCACCGTCCCGCACAGTCTGAGGTTCCTCAGGATAAGAGGAATACGATGGTCCGGCACCGTCCCGCACAGTCTGAGGTTCCTCAGGATAAGAGGAATACGATGGTCCATCTACACTGTGTGGTGCCGGATGGACATTTGAGGTAGTCGGGTTTTCTCCTGGACTATACTGTGTGATGTCCTCATCTTCTACTTTACAGTCTGGAGACAAAGTGAGACAATCCTCTGAGGTTTTCCTCATCTCCCGTCCATCTACTAAAATAGAAATACAAAGATTATTACTAGACATGAGCTGATTGGTTCCCCTAAATCAGGACTCCGCCCACATCAGGCAGCTTTGTCTCTGAGGATCTTACAATTCCCCCCTCAAGGTAACTAGTAAATGGGTCTCTGATCAGGTCTGGCGGAGGTGCCCAGCTGGGGTATCCAAGATCTGCCACAGTCAGAGAGTGAGGAAACAACGAGAACTGTCTTCTATAGGAGTGACAGTGATGAGGGGATTACAGGCTGATATCACCCAGTCCCCGCCCTACTCTGGACCAATCAGTGAGCAGTATGGGTGGAGGAATGGATTTAGTGTTAATGACCCACCTGTGCTGATCTCTGTAGGAGTGTCCTCCTCTATAAATGTCCCCGTTATTCCATCCTCCTCCATAGACTGCTGATCATCCCTCACATACCTCTCTTCTTCTTCTTCTGATTTCACCTCAAATTCTATATCGATTGGATCTCCACTCTAAACCAAGAAAATGAGAGAAAATATCATCTGTAAGATAAAAGCTTACATACAAAATACACACATCGTCTCCACCAGTCCATGTTCTAGATGCTCCATCCCACCAACCTTGTAATAGTGGGGGATGGTGTGACCTTCCTGTGTGGGATCCCGGGAATACAGAGGACGGGGACATCTCTCTGGTTGGTTCCTGGTATTTGGTGGCTCCATCATATCCTTGTGTCCTTCTGAAAACTCCTCCATCACTCCATACTCCTCATCCTCCTCTTTATACTCTTCTTTAATATCAATATTATCATCCCCGAGGTTTCCACTCTGGATATATAATAAAAATGACATCAATGGTAACAATGCAGATAATGTACAGATCCTAATGATACTATCAGTGATTGTTCCTCATCTACCTGATGATGGTGGGGGATGGTGTGACCTCCCTGTGTGGGATCCCGGGAATACAGAGGACGGGGACATCTCTCTGGTGGGTTCCCATTACTGGATCCATCTGTAGGAAACACACACACTGACTGAATACATTGTTTCTATGTGTTTATCAGATGATGGGGGATCTAGGTGGAGCCTCCGTACTGCTCTCTCCTTTACAATAAAGTCTCCTCTTACCCGGTGATGTGAGGGGCGGCTGATTGTCCATCATGACGTCCTTGTAGAGATCCTTGTGTCCTTCTAAATACTCCCACTCCTCCATGGAGAAATAGACAGTGACATCCTGACACCTTATAGGAACCTGACACACACAATGATACAGTCACCATCCAGACACATCCCTTGTCTGTTACTGGATAATCTCCCAGAATTCCCAGAATCCTCCTCACCTCTCCTGTCAGCAGCTCCATCATCTTCTTGGTGACTTCTAGAATCTTCTCCATGTTGTGTCTCTCAGGTTTTAGGGAGTCACATGGAGGCACTGTGATGGTCATATGATCACCTGACTTCACAAGAGGAAATCTCTGTATTGGGGAACCAATAGGAATATCATGTTAGAATCCCAGAATCCTCCTCACCTCTCCGGTCAGGTCTGTGTATTATTAATAGAGATAAGAGATGTCATGTGACCTCCCAGAATCCTCCTCACCTCTCCGGTCAGGTCTGTGTTTTATTAATGGAGATAAGAGTGATGTCATGTGACCTCCCAGAATCCTCCTCACCTCTCCGGTCAGGTCTGTGTTTTATTAATAGAGATAAGAGTGATGTCATGTGACCTCCCAGAATCCTCCTCACCTCTCCGGTCAGCAGGTAGATGATCTCCAGGGTGAGGTTTAGTATCTTCTCAGTCATGTGACTCCGGTCTTCCTCCATCCTCATTGGTGCCGTCATTTGATCTATGGGGGTTTCTCTGTAGACAGATAGTGGAGAATTATCAGGACTGTATTGGTTGTACAATATTAGGAGGGGGATATAGGGGGTTTATAGGTGGGCGGCCCCCCGGTGGGGATTGGGACATGTAGAACAGGTTACTTTGTGTTTCCTACAAAGCTGTGCTTGTCCTGCTTTGATTAACAAAAGTACTGTAGTATTACAAAAAAGGGCGTGATAGGGCGTGTCTTACCAGTCTGGACCACACCTCCCTCATTACTATACCACCATCTACTTCCTCCCTTAAGGTGGTCATCCACATTACAATCTGTATAATCTTCTTGAGCTCTCCCATCATGTAGTGCATGGGCCTGCCTAATTTGATACAAATGGATAGATTGTTCAGGTGTGAAGGTCCTTATCCAAACTTCTGGTCAATGTAAAAGGAGATCCTCTAGATAGCATAGTGTATGGCCATCTTTATACATGTACATAGGAGACATGGATGAGCGCGTTTGGGGTGGAGGAACTTGACTGGCCTGCAGAGAGTCCTAACCTCAACCTGAGAGAACACCTTTGGGAGGAATACGAGCGGAGACTGCGAGCCAGGCCTTCTCATCCAACATCGGTGCCTGACCTCACAAATGTGCTTTTGGATGAATAGTCAAACATTCCCATAGACACCCTCCTAAACCTTATGGACGGCCTTCCCAGAAGAGTTGAAGCTGTTATAGCTGCAAAGGGCGGGGCCAACTCAATATTGAACCCCACGGACTAAGACTGGGATGCCATTAAAGTTCATGTGCGTGAGAGGGCAGGCGTCCCAATGACAACATAGTGTAGTTGATGGGTGAAGGATGTGTGTGCTAATGAAGTCATCTGGTAAACTCCTTCCTGTGTTTTACTGGTTTCTCCGTCCCAAATCCACATACCTGGAAGTTTCTGAAGCGTTCTAAGAAATGCAGCAAGGGCTGAGGTAAGGCTTTGTTCTAAAAATCAAAGAAAGCTTTTATTTTACTGCAACAGAGGTACATTAATGATATATTGGTACACAAGGGTGGTGGAATCTAGAAAACAAAACAAAAAAAGGTGAACTTATCCTGTAATAGGGGAATCTCACACACAAAAACAAAATGATATGGGGTTTTCCCCTAAAAGATACACACCGGACCCTCATCTTTGACGAGGATCTGATATGGGAGGTAAAGGGGGGGAATCCACACAACGTAACAAAAATGGCCTCCCCAAATTCCATACTAGACTCTTATCTAAGCATGCTAGCTGGCCGACCAGGAAGAGGGGGGAGTGACGGGGGGCAGGGGGTGGAGGGGTTACTGGGTGTAAATACAAAATAAGATCTTATTACCTCCTCTGCTGCCACTTCCAACAATGTCTCTCCCTCTACTTCCTCCTGACTCACCTCTCACCCGGAACTTCCTGTCTTGTACCTGACATCACTTCCTGTCTTCCATAGAGACTTGCTGTCTCTATGGCATGAGAGAGATCACCATCTTGAGGATCTCAGAGGAACTGCAGCCCCCTTGAGAAACTTCTCGTAGTGTGAACACGGCCTTGTGCTTATTCATTTAGCATTCTGAATGTCTTCTTATCACATTTGTCCTTAATCACTTCATTTGTGATTAGAAGACAGAGACAAAGGGGGCGCTTTCACCCCCTTTCCTGCCCAGGCCAATTTTCAGAGCTCTCGCACTTTCAATGTTTCGGGGGAAACAGGTTAGGGCTTATTTGGGGGGTAGGGCTTATACTGCAGCCATCACCGACAATCCCGCTAGGTCTTATTTTCGAGGAAACAGGGTAGTTCTCACAGCCTGCAATACCTCTGGCCACCACTAGAGGGGAAACTTCACCCAGATCAAGCTAGCTGGCCACACACAGGCAGATACAAACCTTACATGCAATCTGATGCACTCTTATGCCCCGTACACACGATCGGATTTTCCAACAAATGTTGGATGTGAGGTTGTTGGCGTGGAAAGTCCGACCGTGTGTGCTCCATCGAACATTTGTTGTCGGACTTTCCACCAACAAATGTTGGCTAGCAGGTTCTCAAATTTTCCGCCAACAAATGTTTTTTTGTCGGACTTTCTGATCGTGTGTCAGAAGTCTGTCTGAGAAAAGTCCACACATGCTCGGAATCAAGTACGAGCCGGAATCGCTCGGTCTTGTAAAACTAGCATTCGTAATGGAGATATCACGTAGGTCTTGTACGTCAGTACGTTCGGAATTGTTGGCCAACATTTGTGTGACCGTGTGTATGCAAGACAAGTTAGAGCCAACATCCTTCGAAACAAAAATCCACGGTTCTGTTGTCGGAAAGTCCGATCGTGTGTACGGGGCATTAGGGTTGGGGAGAAGTCTAGCAACTAGCCCACACCTCTTTATATTCCTCAAGCCACCTAGAATCCTTGTGTTAATCACTCTTCCCGCTGCCAATGCACACCCACATATACCGGACACACTACTTACCGGAGCTTGCCATAGCTTTCCACCACCTAGCAGTTTGTTTGCTGACTGGTCTACTAGGCAACCATACATACACACAGATTTCTCTCTGACAGATTTTCTACTTTACACTCTGACACCACCTGACACATACCATTTTATTTAAGGAGGGCAAATCCTTTTCAGCCAATGGGGAGTCCAATGTGCACAAAAATTGATATACAGTATATTACATTTGGGTACAGTGTTGCATGGCCGCGCAATTATCAGTGGAAGTAGCACGGTGCTGAATAGCAAAAAGTGGCCAGGGCATGAAGGGGGTAAAACCTTCTGGAGCTCAAGCGGTTAAGAAAGGGATATGGGAAATGAGGGGTCCAAAAAAAAAAGATAAGGCAGTGGACTAAAGAAAGAGGATAAAGCCGGGGGCTAAAGAGAAAAAGGGAGACAATAAGGCCAAGGACTAAAGAGAGAAAAGGGAGAAGATGAGGCCGAAGACTAAAGAAAGAAAGGGAGAAGTTAAGGCCAAGGACTAAAGAGTGAAAGGAAGAAGGTAGGGTCGAGGACTAAAGAGACAAAGGGAGAAAGGAAGACTGAGGACTAAAGAGCGAAAGGAAGAAGGTAGGGCTGAGGACTAAAGAAAGAGGATAAGGCCAGGGACTAAAGAGAGAAAGGGAGACGATAAGGCGAAGGACTAAAGTGAGAAAAGGAGAAGGTAAGGCGAGGACTGGAGAGAGAAAGGGAGAAGGTAAGACCGGGGACTAAAAGAGAGAAAGGGAGAAGATAAGGCAAGGAATAAAGAGAGAAAGGGAGAAGGTAAGGCCGAGGAATAAAGAGAGAAAGGGAGAAGGTAAAGCCGAGGACTAAAGGAGAGAAAAGGAGAAGGTAAGGCCAATGACTAAAGAGAGAAATGGAGCAGGTAAGGCAAGGACTAGAGAGAGAAAGGGAGAAGGTAAGGCCAATGACTAGAGAGAGAAAGGGAGAAGGTAGGGCGAGGACTAGAGAGAGAGAAAGGGAGAAGGTAGGGCGAGGACTAGAGAGAGAAAGGGAGAAGGTAAGGCCGAGGACTAAAGAGAGAAAGGGAGTTGATAAGGCCGGGGACTAAAAGAAAGGGAGAAGGTAAGGCCGAGGACAAAAGAGAGAAATGGAGAAGGTAAGGTTGAGGACTAAAGAGAGAAAGGGTGAAGGTAAGGCTGAGGACTAAAAGAGAGAAAAGGAGAAAGTAAGGCCAATGACTAAAGAGAGAAAGGGAGAAGGTAAGGCGAGGACTAGAGAAAGGGAGAAGGTGAGGCTGGGGACTAAAAGAGAGAAAGGGAGAAGGTAAGGCTGAGGACTAAAGGGAGACAATAAGGCCGGGGACTAAAAGAAAGGGAGAAGGTAAGGCCGAGGACTAAAGAGAGAAAGGGAGAAGGTAAAGCTGAGGACTAAAGGGAGACAATAAGGCCGGGGACTAAAAGAAAGGGAGAAGGTAAGGCCGAGGACTAAAGAGAGAAAGGGAGAAGGTAAGGCCGAGGACTAAAGAGAGAAAGGGAGAAGGTAAGGCAGAGGACTAAAGAGAGAAAGGGAGAAGGTAAGTCAAGGACTAGAGAGAGAAAGGGAGAAAGTAAGGAGAGGACTAGAGAGAGAAAGGGAGAAGGTAGGGCCGAGGACTAAAGGGAGAAGATAAGACCAAGGACTAAAGAGAGAAAGGGAGAAGATAAGGCCGGGTACTAAAGAGACAAAGAGAGAAGGTAAGGCTAAGGACTAAAGAGAGAAAGGGAGAAGGTCAGGCCGAGGGCGGACAAATATGTCAGATGTAGAAAGATAGGAAAGGAGGGGAGAGGAAAAGGGGGGCTACAGGGAAGGAGGGGGAAGGGAATGAGGGAAGGGGTTAGACAGTTGGAAGCCACTCTAGATGTCTGGAATCGAAAGGATACCTTTGTGAATCCCGCCAAAGCATCATAGGGTAGAAGGGTAGCATAGTCCTGGAGATTGTGCCAACAATACCACATTTTATTAAATTGCTCCTCTTATCAAGAGGTGAGATTTCACTTCAGGTCATCAGTTTAGAGTTAACCATGAATAATGATCCAGAGTGCAGTGCTAAGGAGTATAACATGTACAGACTTTGAGATGTTGTATCCAACGAGTTTCTCGTTGTCGAATTATTTTGTAAAAATTCCCCCCTCTGGGGCCTGTCCATTGCCAAAAAATGCATCATTGTTACATCAAAATTGTGGCTTAGACCTTCATGTCTACCAATCGGGGAGACTATCTTTCCATTTCCTGTATAATTTACAAATTCTTTTGTGGGATGGCCTCTTTGTTCTTCCCATGGAGAAAGTGTCACAGTCACAAGTCATTAAACCCCCCCCCCCCCCCGTGGGGCAATCCACCAGGTGTTTAAGAACGAACCGTTCACCATTCGGAAGTGACCATTTAGTACATTAATTAATGGGCATTTAGGGCAACTGCCACATCTGAAATTTCCATTGGGCCTTTATCTCTGTGTAGGTTCTGGGGCAAAATGTTCTTTTACCAACCTATCTCTGATGGATGTACATCATCTATAAACCACCCCGGGGTGAGACTTTACATATTTACCAGTTAATTCATGTGGGCTTAACAAGGACCAATATTTCTCCAATGCTTTAGATCAGTGGTCTCCAAACTGTGGCCCGGGGGCCTGATGCGGCCCTCTGCTTGCTTTTATTTGGCCCTAGGGGCATAATTTCATTCACTCACACCAATAATGAGGCACAATTCCACCCAATGACACCAACGATGGGGCACAGTTTCTCAAAATGACATCCAACAATGACATCAGTGATGGGACACAATCCCTCTCAATGAAACCAGTGATGGGCCACAATTCCTCCCAAAGAAACCAGTGATGGGGCACAATTCCTCTCAGTGACACCAACGATGGGCCACAATTCCTCCCAAAGAAACCAGTGATGGGGCACAATTGCTCTCAGTGACACCAATGATGGGCCACAATTCCTTTCAATGACATCAACGATGGGCCACAGTTCCTCCCAATGACTCCAGTGATATGGCACAATTCCTCCCAATGACACGTATATTTAGTGATAAATGTAACTGTCTCTGGATCTTTTAATTGGGCCAAGGAGGAGTTCTGAAAGCAACCTTCCTGTTGCCTGCTTTTTTAAGGGATTTATTGCTATAACCACGTAATAACAGGCGGTCCCTCAACGCTGCTGCCTATATTTGAAAATCTACATCTTCTGAGCAGTTCCTCTTTATTCTTAAAATACTGCCCATATGGAATTCTCCTAAGTAATGCTCTAGATTGGGCACTGGTTGCCCTTAGATTAGTAGTGACCCTTGTCTCCTTTCTATAAATCAAGGTAGCTAGCCTCCCGTCCTCTTGAGTTCAAATTTTAATATGCAGAAATGAAATCCTTATACCAAATGTGCGTGTGCACCTTAAATTAAAATCATGTACCTCGCCTCAATTCCTGTTTTGAACCCATCCATACTATGAGGATATCATCTATGTATCTGTGCCATGTATCATGTCCTCCCTGGCACATAATTGACGTTCCCTCTCCCCTAGTACAGATTGGCAAATGATGGAGGATATCATCTATGTATCTGTGCCATAGGATAATGTGGCCCAGATACATAGATAAGTCCTCCCTGGTAAATAATTGGCGTTCTCGCCCCCAAGGTACAAATTGGCATATGATGGAAGAAATCATCTATGTATCTGTGTCATAGGATAATGGGGCACAGGTACATAGATAAGTCCTCCCTGGTAAATAATTGGCGCTCTCGCCCCCAAGGTACAAATTGGCTTAAGATGGAAGAAATCATCTATGTATCTGTGTCATAGGATAATGGGGCACAGGTACATAGACATGTCCTCCCTGGCACATAATTGGCACTCCCTCTCCCCAGGTACAGATTGGCAAATGATGGAGGATATCATCTATGTATCTGTGCCATAGGATAATGTTGCCCAGGTACATAGCTAAGTCCTCCCTGGTAAATAATTGGCGTTCTCGCCCCCAAGGTACAAATTGGCATATGATGGAAGAAATCATCTATGTATCTGTGTCATAGGATAATGGGGCACAAGTACATAGACATGTCCTCCCTGGCACATAATTGGCGCTCCCTCTCCCAAGGTACAGATTGGCAAATGATGGAGGATATCATCTATGTATCTGTGCCATAGGATAATGTGGCCCAGGTACATAGATAAGTCCTCCCTGGTAAATAATTGGCGCTCTCGCCCCCAAGGTACAAATTGGCATAAGATGGAAGAAATCATCTATGTATCTGTGTCATAGGATAATGGGGCACAAGTACATAGACATGTCCTCCCTGGCACATAATTGGCGCTCCCTCTCCCAAGGTACAGATTGGCAAATGATGGAGGATATCATCTATGTATCTGTGCCATAGGATAATGTGGCCCAGATACATAGATAAGTCCTCCCTGGTAAATAATTGGCGCTCTCGCCCCCAAGGTACAAATTGGCATATGATAGAAGAAATCATCTATGTATCTGTGCCATAGGATAATGTGGCCCAGGTACATAGACAAGTGCTCCCTGGCACATAATTGACGTTCCCTCTCCCCTGGTACGGATTGGCAAATGATGGAGGATATCATCTATGTATCTGTGCCAAAGGATAATGTGGCCCAGGTACATAGATAAGTCCTCCCTGGTAAATAATTGGCGTTCTCGCCCCCAAGGTACAAATTGGCATATGATGGAAGAAATCATCTATGTATCTGTGTCATAGGATAATGGGGCACAGGTACATAGACATGTCCTCCCTGGCACATAATTGGCGCTTCCTCTCCCCAGGTACAGTTTGGCAAATGATGGAGGATATCATCTATGTATCTGTGCCATAGGATAATGTGGCCCAGGTACATAGCTAAGTCCTCCCTGAAAAATAATTGGCGCTCTCACCCCCAGGTACAAATTGGCATATGATGGAAGAAATCATCTATGTATCTGTGTCATAGGATAATGTGGCCCAGGTACATAGACATGTCCTCTCTGGCACATAATTGACATTCCCTCTCCCCTGGTACAGATTGGCAAATGATGGAGGATATCATCTATGTATCTGTGCCATAGGATAATGTGGCCCAGGTACATAGATAAGTCCTCCCTGGTAAATAATTGGCGCTCTTGCCCCCCAGGTACAAATTGTCATATGATGGAAGAAATCATCTATGTATCTGTGCCATAGGATAATGGGGCACAGGTACATAGACATGTCCTCCCTGGCACATAATTGACGTTCCCTCTCCCCTAGTACAGATTGGCAAATGATGGAGGATATCATCTATGTATCTGTGCCATAGGATAATGTGGCCCAGGTACATAGATAAGTCCTCCCTGGTAAATAATTGGCGTTCTCGCCCCCAAGGTACAAATTGGCATATGATGGAAGAAATCATCTATGTATCTGTGTCATAGGATAATGGGGCACAGGTACATAGACATGTCCTCTCTGGCACATAATTGACGTTCCCTCTCCCCTAGTACAGATTGGCAAATGATGGAGGATATCATCTATGTATCTGTGCCATAGGATAATGTTGCCCAGGTACATAGATAAGTCCTCCCTGGTAAATAATTGGCGCTCTCTCCCCCAAGCTACAAATTGGCATATGATGGAAGAAATCATCTATGTATCTGTGCCATAGGATAATGGGGCACAGGTACATAGACATGTCCTCCCTGGCACATAATTGACGTTCCCTCTCCCCTAGTACAGATTGGCAAATGATGGAGGATATCATCTATGTATCTGTGCCATAGAATAATGTGGCCCAGATACATAGATAAGTCCTCCCTGGTAAATAATTGGCGCTCTCGCCCCCAAGGTACAAATTGGCATAAGATGGAAGAAATCATCTATGTATCTGTGCCATAGGATAATGGGGCACAGGTACATAGACATGTCCTCCCTGGCACATAATTGGCGCCACCTCTCCCCAGGTACAGATTGGCAAATGATGGAGGATATCATCTATGTATCTGTGCCATAGAATAATGTGGCCCAGGTACATAGATAAGTCCTCCCTGGTAAATAATAGGCGCTCTCGCCCCCCAGGTACAAATTGGCATATGATGGAAGAAATCATCTATGTATCTGTGCCATAGGATAATGTGGCACAGGTACATAGACATGTCCTCCCTGGAACGATTGGCGCTGCAAAATAGGCTGGTCAGGACAAAAATTCAGTCCCAGGCCTAAGACTAAATCCGTAAATCGTTTTGATGGAAGATTTATTATATCTAATCGTGAGCCTCCAAAATTAATATTGAGCAGAATTAAGTTCAGCCCTCTGCAATAGTCCCAGATTTTCATGTGGCCTCCTGAGAAAATGATTGGCCAAACCTTGCTCTACAACACAAAATGTACTCAGCCAATGAGAGGTAAGGACTCCATTTTTATTTTTATCCTGCTATCAATGGCCAACACGGTACAACACTTCATCCATGTCTTTGGTGATCTCTGATCTCCTTATCAACTGTTTCTTCCATGATGAAGATCAGCCATGGAGTATATCTGAGGTGTATATCAGGGTGTGCTTCTTCCCCACATGATAGAATCTGGGGTAGAGACTAGTCTGCCATCCCCTCTTCGCCAGGCACCAATAGAACCCCCTGAGGTTTGTGCTCTAACCATTCCGACCAGCAGCCTCCCCCTTTGTTCTCCCTCTTCATAAAATGCCAGTTGTCTGTAGATGATGACACCACCCTATCTAGAGCATCTTGTGCAGACCCAAGCCATTGTTTATTAAAAAAAAAAAAAAAGAAAACTTGCAGGGAAAATGTCATTTTTTTTGGCTTTGTAAATGTAAATTTTGCTGCAGCAGGTTCTATACATGGTACAGATGCGTCACTTTAAAAGTAGACTAAGGGCACTATATTTAAAGGAATTTTTCATTTTTATTGTTGCTTTAAGCATCATTAAAATCAATGCTCCACCTAAAAAAAAACTGAATGAAATAAAATATGCGAAAGCTTCCGCCACAAAATGTAGCCAATGAAAGGTAATAACTCAATTTTTATTTTTCTCCTGCTATCAATGGCCAACACGGTACAACACTTCATCCATGTCTTTGGTGATCTCTGATCTCCTTATCAACTGTTTCTTACATGATGAAGATCAGCCATGGAGTATATCTGAGGTGTATATCAGGGGGTGCTTCTTCCCTACATGTCCAGCAACATTCATATACAAGACATTTCCCGCACACAAGGCACTAATACAGCTTGAGGGTTGTGTGGGACCCCTCATGTACGGGAAGACAGGACTTCAGTGAGGAACAATTCCCTCACTCAGGACAGTGCCTTCTTGCGTATGTGTAATCTCTGATGTGTATAAAGATTGGATTTATGAGAAAAACATTTCCCGCAGTCAGGGCAGGAATACGGCTTCTCCCCCGTGTGCAATCTCTGATGTGTGTGAAGATTGGACTTATCTGAAAAGCATTTCCCGCACTCACTACAGGAATACGGCTTCTCCCCCGTGTGAGATCTCTGATGTTTGACAAGATCTGATTTTTGTACAAAACATTTCCCGCACTCAGAACAAGAATATGGCTTCTCACCTGAGTGCAGTCTTTGATGTATGTAAAGATGAGATTTATGAGAAAAACACTTTTCGCAATCAGGACAGGAATACGGCTTCTCCCCTGTGTGAGTTCTTTTATGAACCTTGAGACTGAATTTAGAATAGAAACTCTTTCCGCACTCAGTACAAGGAAACCTGTTATTTGTTGGAAGGACGGCACCGTCCCTCACAGTCTGAGGTTCCTCAGGATAAGAGGAATACGATGGTCCGGCACCGTCCCGCACAGTCTGAGGTTCCTCAGGATAAGAGGAATACGATGGTCCGGCACCGTCCCGCAAAGTCTGAGGTTCCTCAGGATAAGAGGAATACGATGGTCCGGCACCGTCCCGCACAGTCTGAGGTTCCTCAGGATAAGAGGAATACGATGGTCCATCTACACTGTGTGGTGCCGGATGGACATTTGAGGTAGTCGGGTTTTCTCCTGGACTATACTGTGTGATGTCCTCATCTTCTACTTTACAGTCTGGAGACAAAGTGAGACAATCCTCTGAGGTTTTCCTCATCTCCCGTCCATCTACTAAAATAGAAATACAAAGATTATTACTAGACATGAGCTGATTGGTTCCCCTAAACCAGGACTCCGCCCACATCAGGCAGCTTTGTCTCTGAGGATCTTACAATTCCCCCCTCAAGGTAACTAGTAAATGGGTCTCTGATCAGGTCTGGCGGAGGTGCCCAGCTGGGGTATCCAAGATCTGCCACAGTCAGAGAGTGAGGAAACAACGAGGACTGTCTTTTATAGGAGTGACAGTGATGAGGGGATTATAGGACGAGTGTCCCCTCCCCCTCTATCACTCATTGCCATCTTCCCAACACAAGAAGTCCTGCACTTCCTTATTTAGTCCGTGATTTAGTCATGAATAACAGCGGGGCTGAGCCCCACCAGAGGTCAGAGAGTGAGGATGGGGGAAGAACAACCAAGATGAAGACTGGACTGCATAAGATGACCATGTTAAGGAATACCTTTGGTGAAAATCAATATTTTGCTGCCAACTGAACCCCAGAATTTCCATAAATCCAGTCTAGATACATAAATTGTGTCTTACATGCTGATAGTGCCAAGCGATTACCCTACTCTGGACCAATCAGTGAGCAGTATGGGTGGAGGAATGTATTTAGTGTTAATGACCCACCTGTGCTGATCTCTGTAGGAGTGTCCTCCTCTATAAATGTCCCCGTTATTCCATCCTCCTCCACATACGTCTCTTCTTCTTCTGCTTTAACCTCAACGTGTATATCTATCAGCTCTTCACCCTAAACCAAGAGAAGGATCAATAATAGCATCTGTAAAATATAACTTCTAATAATGTGAGACCAAATAGAAAATAAAAATCATCTTGTAGGGTCCACACATTGTCTACGTGAGTAACTTTTGTGTTCTGGACGCTCCTTCCCACCAACCTGATGATGGCGTCTATAGCTGTGACCTTCCTGTGTGGAATACAGAGGACGGGGACATCTCTCTGGTGGGTTTCTGTAGCTGGATGACTCCACCATGGTGTCCTGGTACAGATCTTTGTGTTCTTCCTCCATCACCCCATCCTCATCATCCTCCTCTTTTATCTCTTCTTTAACCTCAACTTTAGACTCTCTCAGGTTTCCACTCTGAATATATAATAAAAATGACATCAATGGTAACAATGCAGATAATGTACAGATCCTAATGATACTATCAGTGATTGTTCCTCATCTACCTGATGATGGTGGGGGATGGTGTGACCTTCCTGTGTGGGATCCCGGGAATACAGAGGACGGGGACATCTCTCTGGTGGGTTCCCATTACTGGATCCATCTGTAGGAAACACACACACTGACTGAATACATTGTTTCTATGTGTTTATCAGATGATGGGGGATCTAGGTGGAGCCTCCGTACTGCTCTCTCCTTTACAATAAAGTCTCCTCTTACCCGGTGATGTGAGGGGCGGCTGATTGTCCATCATGACGTCCTTGTAGAGATCCTTGTGTCCTTCTAAATACACCTACATAGAGAAATAGACAGTGACATCATCTGATACTTACAAAGATACAGTCACCATCCAGACACATCTGTTGGCCCAGAATTCCCAGAATCCTCCTCACCTCTCCTGTCAGCAGCTCCATCATCTTCTTGGTGACTTCTAGAATCTTCTCCATGTTGTGTCTCTCAGGTTTTAGGGAGTCACATGGAGGCACTGTGATGGTCATATGATCACCTGACTTCGCAAGAGGAAATCTCTGTATTGGAGAACCAATAGGAATATCATGTTAGAATCCCAGAATCCTCCTCTCCTCTCCGGTCAGGTCTGTGTTTTATTACTAGAGATAAGAGTGATGTCATGTGACCTCCCAGAATCCTCCTCACCTCTCCGGTCAGGTCTGTGTTTTATTAATAGAGACAAGAGTGATGTCATGTGACCTCCCAGAATCCTCCTCTCCTCTCCGGTCAGGTCTGTGTTTTATTAATAGAGATAAGAGTGATGTCATGTGACCTCCCAGAATCCTCCTCACCTCTCCGGTCAGGTCTGTGTTTTATTAATAGAGATAAGAGTGATGTCATGTGACCTCCCAGAATCCTCCTCACCTCTCCGGTCAGCTGTGTTTTATTAATAGAGATAAGAGTGATGTCATGTGACCTCCCAGAATCCTCCTCACCTCTCCGGTCAGGTCTGTGTTTAGTAATAGAGATAAGAGTCATGTCATGTGACCTCCCAGAATCCTCCTCACCTCTCCGGTCAGGTCTGTGTTTTATTTAGAGATAAGAGTGATGTCATTGACCTCCCAGAATCCTCCTCACCTCTCCGGTCAGCAGGTAGATGATCTCCAGGGTGAGGTTTAGTATCTTCTCAGTCATGTGACTCCGGTCCTCCTCCATCCTCATTGATGTGGTCATGTGATCTTTGCGGGTTTCTCTGTAGACGGATAGTGGAGAATTATCTGGATTGTATTGGTTGTACAATATTAGGATGGGGATATAAGGGGTTAATATGTGGGCTGCACAAATGTGAATTGGAACAAATAAATTGGATTCCCTAGGGGTCAATTTATAAATAAAATTTATACTATAATTCACAATAATGGAGAGATGGGAGGACAGCTGGATCGTAGGGGATTAGAGGAGAGTGCTGACAGTCGGGGAGCAAACGTAAGTAACTGTGTTTTTCCTGGTTTCCCTACAACGAAACAACCATGTAACCCTTGGAGTTGAGTTCCCCCCGCTATGTAAGGGTTAAATGCTCATTTCGATTTCGGTCATTTTTAATTTCCCCGGAGCTGGGCTTTTAAAAAACTCACACTCTGTAAAATCTGCATTTTTGCTCGTTTAAAAAAACGTAACCTGTGTGTATCATCATCTGCTGGAGATAAAAGACATCACAGTGACTATGGAGGAAGAGGACGGACATGACGGGGGAGGGTTACTGGGTGTAAATAGAAAATAAGATCTTATTACCTCCTCTGCTGCCACTACAAGCAATGTCTCCTCTCTACTTCCTCCTGACTCACCTCTCACCCGGAACTTTCTGTCTATAACTGACATCACTTCCTGTCTTCCATAGAGACTTCTTGCCTGGGTAGGAGTGAGATCACCACCTTGTGGAGCTTAGAGGAACTGCAGCTACGAGAAACGTCTCATAGTGTGAACACGGCCTTGTGCTGTGTGTGTATGTACTGTATATTCTTATAGATGGGGGCCATCTCCACTCCCACCAAGGGGGATAGAAATATATTACTGCCTAGTTCAGCCTTTCTCAGCCAGGGTTCCTCCAAAGGTTTCTAGGGGTTCCTTGAGCAATGAACCATTTCTGTCTTTCAGTAACAACTGACATCAATGATCTGTAAGGAGGGCAGTCTTCCCACTGATGACAATGTAAAAATGTCCTGCTCCCACTGACCACTGATATAAGGGGGTCCTTTTCCCATTGATCACCAATGTAAGGGACCACTACACTGATATAAAGGGGTCCTTCTTCCTTTGGTCACCAATGTAAGAGATAGAGTTGGGCCAAACAGCCTCCAGTTTGGTTCGCAACAGAATTCTCGAGCATCGCCAAAGTTCGGACCCAAACCGCAAATCCTATTAAAGTCTATGGGACCTGAACTTGAAAAATCAATAATTTTAAAGGCTTATATGCAAGTTATTGGCCATAAAAAGGGTATGGGGTTTTTAAATGAGCAGTTATTTTAATGATGATTAAAGTGAAAGAATAAAAATGAAAACTTCCTTTAAATATAGTGCCTGGGGTGTCTCCTTAGTCTGCCTGTAAAGTGGTGCATCTGTACCATGTATAGAACCTGCCGCAGCAAAATTACATTTATTAAAAAAAAATAAAAAAAATTTCCATGCAAGCTTTCTTTGATTTGGAAACAATGGCTTGGGGAGCCAATCTGTATGATGAGGCCACAATTTGGTGCATTTAGAACAAGATTTGAGATTTTTCTGGATAAATTGTGGTGTCTCTTTGTCAGACCTTGGATGGAAATAACAAAGTTTTGCACCACAGTGAGCAAACCTTATGTGAAGAAGCCAAATTATAGTACACTCAGGCCAAGATTAAAAAAGTTTTTTTAGATAAAGTCTGGTGTCTCCTTCACAGAGTTTGGATAGAAGTAACAGGTGCAGCCTTTTAAGTTTAAGTCTTTGTCTTTGTTTCGTTGTTGTGTGTTTTTTCTTAGTTTGTGTATGTTTTAAAACACAATAAAGATTTATCTGATTTAAAAAAAAAGAAGTAACAGGTGAGGAGAAGTTGGGCTTAGGGTGTTGGTGGTACCTTCACACCGTAACCCTACATAGGTACTCTTGAAAATAAATCTGTTTATTTTTCTTAACGAAACATACAAAAAAATGTATGGAGACGTGGCGGCAAAACAAGCTCCTGCACTGAGCCCTGTCCTGCATCCTTCCTAGTTGCAAGCAGTGTTACCCAGTGTGTATATCGTCCCTGACCATGCTTGTTGGACCACGTGTCAGCAGTAATGTGGACTTGCTGCTAGCTGCCTTGCCCAACGATGCCAAAATATTGCCTTCAACATCATGATATAGAGCTAGAATGGCCTTACGTGCAAGGAAATAGCGACTAGGAACCTGCCATTGTGGTACAGCACATTCTGCAAATTCATGGAAGGGGCAGAATTCACCTGACTGAAAGGCAGGATTTTTAAAGCCAGCAGCTTTGACAAGCTGGAATTTAGACACTGGGTATGTGGGTGGCAGGGAGTGTATTTGTTTTCAATGCAGCAGCTGGGCAGAGAAATTTGCCTGCTATACTCTACAGCTGGTGGTGTGCTGCTGGCAGACGTGCTGCATGGACCAGTGATACCCTTTTGATATACCATCATCCCTGTCCAAGGAGGCTGCTGAGAGGTCATGAGATATAGCCTCTCACAATGTAGCACAATGTTTCCATGATGTGCTGTGTCTGATCTAGGGGACAGGAACCACATGGAGCAGAGATTCTTTTAGCTCTGCAGGGGCAGGCCCACAGGTGGTTCACGCCACACCAGTTTGAGCCAGAAATGGTGGTGTGCAATAATGGCATAAACCTCCTGTCCGCCCTTAGACAGAAAATGTTGACACATGTACCATGCCTGGCACATGTCCTCATACACAGCAAGTGCTTGGTTGGCTAAAATTCATTGGAAATTCCACCTGCCCATAAACTGCCTGATTTTTTTAATGATGATTAAAGTGAAACAATAAAAATGAAAACTTCCTTTAAATATAGTGCCTGGGAACTTTCAGGTTATAGTATGATATCAAATTGACCCAAGTACCCTCATGTCACATTATCCTGTCATTATAATATTGAGCACAGACCCTCCTGAACTAAACCTCTCCCCACATTGGGGTATAGATAAATAAGTTGTGTTTTATTGGTCTGCCCTGTTGCGGTATGTTGCTGCTTCAGAGGCAGTCTGGTTATGTTATATGATGTACACTGTTGTGGTTGTTGCCGCATCAGAGGATTGGCCCCTGCGTGGGTAATGTTTAGCCCCTGTGTGGGCAAGTTTTTGTGTTAATGCAAAACTCAATAAAAAAGATTTTATAAAAAAAAATATATATAGTGCCTGGGGGGTCCCCTTAGTCTGCCTGTAAAGTGGTGCATCTGTACCATGTATAGAACCTGCCGCAGCAAAAATTACATTTATTAAAAAATATATATATTTTCCCAGCAATCTTTCTTACCAGGTGCCTACCAGGTGGAAAGCTTACCAGGTGGAACTCAACTTTGGCATTGCTGCAGCAACTGTAAATGCAGTAGAGAACCATCAACGAGTACCTGTGTGAGTATAGCACAAGGACAGGCTCAGGGCAGCTCAGCTTTTTTTCCCCCATGCCAATGGCTGCTGATAAAGGATGCATGCACTGCACTGTCACCATTTGAGGAGGCCACAAGGATGGGGAGCCGTCACAATGCATGCATCAGTGACAATCCCTCCAGTGTTCCTGATGGAGCAGACTCTGCGTGGCATTATGGACAGGGCACAGGAAGCAGAGCAGCAAGAGAAAGAGGAGGACTTTCTTTCCTCTCAAGGCCCACTTTATGCAGACACCATTTTTCCTATGCCATAGAACATACAAGAGGAGAGAGAGGAGGAGGATTCTGGCAGTTTTGGAGGCATAGAAGAAGACGAAGACATACATCAAACCTTAATAGATGGTTTTCAGTCCCCAGAAACCTTGTTAGTAGTACGTGGCTGAGAGGAGGTAGTTCCAGATACTGTAATCCTTGGTGACCCAGAGGACTCTGCTTCTCATGCCTCCACAAACTTGCGGTGCATGGGCTCCCTTATTCTGCAAAGCCTGCAAACAGATCCAATAATACGTGGCAAAGATGGATCATTATTGGTTGGCAACCCTCCTTGACTGCTGTTACAAAGTCTTGGAACTCATTTTGCCCTCGCAGAGGATGAAATATCTTGACGACACCTTAAAGAGGAGTTTATATAAAGCCTTTCCAGACTCTTGTAGGTTACAGCCTCACGGAAAAGCTAGTTTTGAGGCTTCTGTTGGTCAAAGGAGGAGCGGTGGAGAAGGGGGCCACCTCAGTGATGCATTTCAAAAAATGTTTGTACTCGGCGCCCAGGGCTGTCAGCTTCAAGATCCCATCGGCAGCGTCTGCATCATATGGTGTAAGATAATCTAGTGGTGAAAACAGACATGGAGAGCTTTCCAGTAGACGATTTGCTGGGTTTCTGGGTCATGAGAACAGACCCACTGGCCAGAACTTGCCCAGTATGCAATTGAGCTGTCCTGCATCCAGCATGCTTTCCGAATGGGCATTCATTACTGCCAGAGGTTTTGTGACAGATAAAAGAGTGCGTCTGTCCACAGACTCCATTGACCGGCAAACATTTATCAAAATGAATCAGTCCTGGATTAGCAGCAGCTATTAAGCCCCTGATACCGATGACGCTGATTAAGTGTTAATGGGATCTCAAATCTCTTCAAGACTGTCTAGGTTCCCTTGCTTTGTGGGTGTTGATTTAATCTTGAAGTCATTTTTTGGTATAGGTTTCATGGGCACAATTCACACTCGAGGACCAATTTTTCCTCACCTGTTGGACATGTGAATCAAATTTCAATATTTTACAGCATGGACAATTCTTGCACCACCAACATCCAAAGCCCACTTTTTCCGCACCCGTTACTACTATCCAAAGTCTGCGAAAGAGACACCAGACTTTATCTAAAAAAAATTATTAATCTTGTCCTGAGTTTACTGTAATTTTGCTTCTTCACATAAGGCTTGCTCACTGTGGTGCAAAACGTTGTTATCTTTATCCAAAGTCTGCCAAAGAGACACCTGAATTTATCCAAAAAATCTCAAATCTTGTTCCCTGTGCACTACATTGTAGCCTCATCTGTATGACTCCCCAAGCCATTGTTTTTTTTTTTTTTTAAATGAGAGAGGTTTTATTAAGGACTAAAACAAGAAACAAAAAAGTAGTACACATATAAAGTTTCAAAGACAGTTTCACAAATCCTATTAGCATCTGGTTATAGCATTACATTTATCAACAACTGAAGCAGTGATACAGAATAGAAAAAGACAAAAAGGGGGATTGTTTAATAACCACCTCATTGGGTACATACATGGACACACTACACTAGGCAACAATCGTACTGCAACAAACACCAGCCAGGTGAGTCTGACTTAGACCTGGTGTATCCAGCCATGGCCCCCATAGGTTGTTAAATTTACTGGAACGCCCCCCTATGCTGGTAAACATATATCTCTTGTCTAATGCGGCGTACACACGGTCGGAATTTCGGATGGAAACAGTCCGATGGGAGCTTTTCAACTGATGTGTATGCCCATCGGTCTTTTTCTGTCGGAATTTCCGACGGACTTTGGATTGAGAACCTGTTCTCAATTTTTCCGACGGAAATCCTTTCTATCGGATTTTCCGATCGTGTGTATGCAATTCCGACACGCAAAATTCCGACGCATGCTCGGAAACAATTCGACGCATGCTCGGAAGCATTAAACTTCCCTTCTATAGTGCTGTTGAACGTGTTTTATGCCGCTGTGTTACAGACCGTCGGAATTTGGTGTGACCGTGTGTAGGCAAGACAGTTTGAGCGAAATTCCGTCGGAATTCCGACGAGAAAACCATCAGAGCTTTTTCCGACGAGAATTCCGACCGTGTGTACGCAGCATAAGGGTTTCTCCCATACATTGTATCCATTCTTTGTGGGAAGATGAGTCAGCAAACTTCCATTTTCTCAGTATTACCCTTCGGGCTTGAACTGGTTCTCTAGCAACTGGTTCTCTTGTAGGAGGTTGTAGTTGGAAGTCATCCAAAATCCCCAAAAGGCAGGGTTTAGGATCAAGTGGTTTAGGAAATCTGAAATACGCAATTTATGGTGTTCATCATCCCTAAAAATAGAGTTCACCTCCTGAAAGACACTCAGTGGTATAACCACTGGTGTATTGTGCAGCAAGGACAATAACTGGGGCATAAAGATCATTTTTACCAAATTCACTTTGCCGGCTAAAGACAGCCCGAGTCTGTTCCAAATTTTTTATTTTATCCCTGAAACGGCCAAGCAGAGAACTCCTCGAATTGGGTGATTGTGTGCATTGCTGCCTCTAGAGAACTCGAGATGTCCTCCAGTAACAGCATAGTGTCATCAGTGTAAAGCAGGGGGTCTTCAAACTACGGCCCTCCAGTTGTTCAGGAACTACAATTCCCAGCATGCCCAGTCATGTCTGTGAATGTCAGAGCTTTACAATGCCTCATGGGATGTGTAGTTCTGCAACAGCTGGAGGGCCGTAGTTTGAGGATCCCTGGTGTACCTTCTCCTGCAATTCCCAAAATTGAAAGCCCACTATGTTACAAGTTTTGTCTGATAGAGGCATCCAAAGGTTTAATTGCCAGTGCGAATAATAAAAGGCATAGGGGACATCCTTGTCGGGTACCCTTGCTCAGGGGGAACGTGGTCGAAATCCACCCTGTCTCTTGAATGGTCGCCAATGGGTGACCGTATAACAGTTTGACCCATGATGTGAAGACTGAATCTAGCAAGGAAAGCCCAAAGAAAGGGTCATTCCACGCTGTCAAAGGCCTTGGCTGCATCTAAGGACAACAGAGCCCTGCCGCCCCTGTAATCCGCCAGAGCCTGAATGTTGAGAAACAGTCTCCTCAAGTTTACAGCCGTGGACTACTGAGGCATGAATCCGGATTGATCCGGGTGGATTATTGAGGAGATGGCTTTGTTAAGACGCAGAGCCAGTACCTTGGCCGTGATTTTGATGTCACTTTGAAGTAGAGAAATCGGCCTATGTGATCCTGTGTCAGAGGGGTCCTTACCTGGTTTGAGCAAGAGAATGATGTTAGCTTTAGTCATAGAGTATGGTAAAGTGCCGCACTGCCTAACAGCATTCAACACCCTTAACAGGTATGGCAGTACCTTTCCCCCGTATTGTTTGTACACCTTTATGGGTAAGCCATCATCACCTGGTGCCTTGCAATTAGGGAACGCAGCAACCGCTTGTGGCAACTCCTCCAATGTAATTGGAGAGTCAAGCATTCTCCTATTTTGGGGAGACAATTCCGGTAGACTAATGCCAATCAAATATGCCAAAATGTCATCTGGTGTGCAGACTTGTTTGGATTGATAGAGAGTGGAGTAAAAGGAGACGAGCTCCAACATCATAGAGTCTGGGGTAGTGACTAGTTACATAGTTAGTTAGGTTGAAAAAAAGACACAAGTCCATCCAGGTCAACCACAAAAAAAAATATATCATACAATCCCATATACCACATTCTATACCCACAGTTGATCCAGAGGAAGGCAAAAAAAAAAACAGCAGAGCATGCTCCAATTTGCTAAAGCAGGGGAAAAAATTCCTTCCTTATCCCCCAAGAGGCAATCGGATTTTCCCTGGATCAACTTTACCTATAAATGTCAGTACCCAGTTATATTCTGTACATTTAGGAAAGTATCCACCTCTGGAGGGAGTCTATTCCACATTTTCACAGCTCTTACTGTGAAGAAACCTTTCCGTATTTGGAGATGAAATCTCTTTTCCTCTAGACGTAAAGAGTGCCCCCTTGTCCTCTGTGTTGACCGTAAAGTGAATAACTCAACACCAAGTTCACTATATGGACCCCTTATATATTTATACATGTTGCTCATATCCCCCCTTAATCTCCTCTTATCAAGAGTGAATAGATTCAGTTCCTCTAATCTTTCCTCATAGCTGAGCTCATCCATGCCTCTTATCAGTTTGGTTGCCCTTCTCTGCACTTTCTCCAGTTCCCCAATATCCTTTTTGAGAACTGGTGCCCAAAACTGAACTGCATATTCCAGATGAGGTCTTACTAATGATTTGTACAGATGATATCTCTCTCTCTGGGGTCCATCCCTCTCTTATACAAGAAAGGACTTTGCTCGCTTAGGAAACCGCAGCTTGTTTTTTTTTTCAAATATAGATTTTATTAATGCCCATCTCGGGCGGAAAAAACAAAACAAACAAAAATGGAAAAAACAAAACAAACAAAAATAAACAACAAAAACCAAGGTACAAAACAGCGATAGACAAAAATAAGTACAGACTATCTTGAACATTCAATAACAGGGGGTGTCTGGGTGGGAAAAAGGGGGGGGGGCGCAAGGGGAGCCCCGGTTGGCTCAGGGCGGCCTCTGGTCTCATCACTTAAGGGAGTCAATAAGGGAAATCGTTTCCCCTACAACGTTCCAAGAGCTATACCCTCTGAGGAGAGGATAAAATGAAGCCACAAATCCCAAGTCGCTTTATATTTTTCCTCCTGTTGTTTCGCCGTGAGCACCAGGTCCTCCATTCTCCTAATGTCTTCTACTCTCTGGATCCAACTAGCAATTGTTGGTGGGGCCTGACTTTTCCAGTTAATCGGAATGCAGGATTTTGCGGCGTTTAGCAGGTGACAAATGACCGATTTTTTGTATTTCTTAATCGACATAGTATTTACATGGAGGAGAAAGAATGCCGGGTCGTCTGGAATGACATATTCTGTGAATTTCTGTATAGTCGTTCTGACCGTAGACCAAAAATGGGATAGCTTTGGACAGGACCAGAATATGTGTAATAGTGTACCTCTGTCTCCCTGACACCTCCAACACGTTGCTGGGGTGTTTGGATAGTAGGTATGTAAGATATGTGGGGTCAAATACCACCTTGTCATAAGCTTATAATTGGTTTCTTGTACTTTCGTACATATGGAGGATTTCAGAGCTAGCACTATTACACGTTGAGACTGGTTTGGAGTGAAAGTACAATTTAGGTCTTTCTCCCATTTGCTCAAATACAGTGGGGGTGTGTTATCTTTCGGGGAGGTCAGAAGGTTATAGAGTATAGATAGTGTCTTCGGGAGCCTTTCCGCTTCCGAGCAGAGCGTCTCTAGAAAGGTGAGAGGTCTGTCATAGTCTTGTGGGTTAGGTATAGATGAGAGAAAGTGTCTTAGTCGTAGGGCCGTCCAAAATGGTAATTTAAAGGTACCTGTCTCTTTTCTAAGTATTTCTATGGAGGGCCAGGAGTTATTCTGTATGAAATGTCTTGCTTGTATGCAATTTATGTCTGTAAAGATATTCCTAGTCTGGGGGTCAAGTCCCGAGGGGAATTTTGGGTTCCCTATGATAGGGTATAGAGGTGAAGTTGGAGTGGATAGTGATTGAGTGAGGCAAGTTTGGGACCCAACTCGAAGTGTCGTCCCTATCAGTGGGTGGTTCTTGATTTCAGCCGGGAGGTGCCTATAGCACCATACAGCGCCCTGCAGGGGTATTTGTGTTTGCGCCTGTTCTAGGTGTGTCCACAATTTCAGGTCCCGGTGTCGGTTCCAGTCTATGATCCTACCTAGCTGCACTGCCTGGTAATATTTCTTTACATCGGGGATCGCAAGCCCCCCATTTATTTTGGGCAATGATAGTAGTGAGCGGGGTATCCTCGGCTTCTTATTTGCCCAGATAAATTTGTACCACTGACTGTGAACTTGTTTGAAAAATGTCGTTGGGATAAAAATCGGGAGTGCCTGCAGCAAGTAAAGGAACTTCGGTAATATACACATTTTAATAAGGTTGCACCTGCCAAACCACGAGTGGAGACCTCCGTGCCACGTATCTAGTAAGAATCGGGTTCTAGTTAGTAAAGGGGGGAAGTTCAGATGAAAGGTGTGTTTAAGGTTGGCTGGTACATGGGTGCCCAAGTACTTCAGGGCCGTTTCGGTCCATTTAAAATTAAAGTTAGCGCGTAGCGTCTGCATAATGGATTTGGGCATGCCTACTCCCATGGCTTCCGACTTACTATAATTTATTTTTAGATTGGATATATTGCCATATGCGTCAAATTCGCGAAGAAGGTTCGGGAGGGATATCACGGGGTTTGTTAGGGAGAAAAGCAGATCATCTGCGTACGCTGAGACCTTGTATTGTGTGTCTCCTATTGTAAGTCCCAGAATGTTCGGGTTCTGTCTAATTTTACATAGGAAAGGCTCTAAAGATAGGGCGAACAGGAGGGGTGACAGCGGGCAGCCCTGTCTGGTCCCGTTTTTAATCGAGAATGGGTCTGACAGCAAACCATTCACCTTGACTTGTGCGGAGGGGTTAGAGTAAATTTGAGAGATCCATCTCATCATAGTCTCTCCTAATCCTATGTATCTAAGGACGGATAACATATAGCTCCAATCGACCCGATCGAAAGCTTTTTCGGCATCTGTATTTATAAAGATTGAGGGCGTTTGGGATTTATTGGCACAGTGTATTAGGTTTAGGACTTTAATTGTGCTATCTCTAGCTTCTCTAGTGGGGATAAAGCCTACTTGGTCCAAGTGAACCAGTGATTGTAGATGTTGGGCCAGTCGGGTCGCTAGGATCTTGGTAAATAATTTAAGGTCTGTGTTAAGCAGGGAGATCGGGCGATAACTACTACAAGTCGTGGGGTCCTTACCTTCTTTAGGTATGACCGTAATATGGGCTCGCAGCGTGTCTTTAAAGAGGGATGCCGTGTCTCCTAATTTATTGTAAAAGGAAGTCATGTGGGAGCTAAGGGATGGAAATAGTGTTTTGTAGTATTGCAGGGTAAGACCGTCCGGTCCCGGGGCCTTACCTGGTTTGGCTGAGTTCATAGCGAGTTGCAGTTCGTCAGTCGTAATTGGAGCGTCAAGTTCTGATATACTGTCCGGTGTCAGTGTGGGGATTTGAGCAGAGGCTAAGTATGCCTCGATCAGAGGTAGCTTATTAGTAGGGGTTGGGATGTTGTACAGGCCAGTGTAATATTCTTTGAAGGTGTTGGCGATGTGTCGTGGCAGGTTGGCTATCGTGTTGGACGCTGTCTTAATTTGTGGGATGTACGTCTGCAATCTGATTTCCTTGACTGCTCTAGCTAAAATGCGTCCGCATTTATTTCCAGACTCATATGATATGAGCCTGCATTTCTGTATTGCCGCTTTCGCCTTGTAATTTAGGAGCTCGTTTATTTGATTTCGCAGTGAGGTGAGTTCAGCCTCTACTATCGGGTCTAGGGAGGTTTTGTGTCGCGCCTCAGTGGTGTGGAGGTTGGCTAGGAGCTTCTCTAGTTGTACACCCTTCTCTCTTTTAATTCGTGCACCATGTTTTATCAAGATTCCTCTAACCACCGTCTTGTGAGCTTCCCACACTGCCCCTGGGGCGGACTCTGCCATTGTGTTGGTCTGAAAGTAGAATTTCAGTTCTCTAGTAACCTCCTCCATGACTACCGGGTTCTGCAGAAGACTCTCGTTTAGTCGCCAGAATCGCGTCCTGGAAGAGGGATTATCCGAGAGTTTGTAGCTCAATGTAATAGGGGCATGGTCGGACCATGTCCTAAGGCCTATTGTGGATTCTCGTATGGCGTGCAACTGACTATGTGGCACTAGAAAGAAATCTATTCTCGAGTATACTTTATGGGGAGTGGAGTAGAAAGTGTAGTCCTTCTCCCCGGAGTGTTGGAGCCGCCATACATCTATCAGCTGAGCTTCGTAAAGATCTTTGATTATGCGTTTACGAGCCCCAGTCGGTAAGGAGGACTTCCCTGAAGATGTGTCTATCCCTGGGGATAGCGGGGTGTTGAAGTCTCCCCCCAGAATAAGTTGGCCTCCCTGAAATGTCGACAGTTGCGATAGCGTGCGTCGTATAAAGGAGTCTTGGTTTGTGTTTGGGGCATAAATGGTTGCTAATGTTAATTGCACGTCACCTATGAATCCCTTAATAAATGTATATCGTCCTTCTGTGTCTAGTTTCACGTCACCTTGGGTCCACTGTATTCTGTTAGATAGGAGAATGGAGGTGCCTCTTGATTTAGTTTTGTTGGTGGAGTGGAAAGCCAGGGGGTAGAATCTGTTTTTGAGGACAGGAAGTCTGTCCTCTTTAAAGTGAGTTTCCTGAATAAAGGCAACATCTATCCTGTCTTTCCGCAGGTCATTCAAAAGCATTCGTCTCTTTTCGGGTGTATTGAGACCTTTTGCATTGATTGAGTATATTCTGAGGCCGTCCATTACCAACCGGGGTTAGGGGGAGTAGTCTGGGTTAAGTACAGCCGAGGAGTGCTGTATAAAGGAGGGGGTCCTCGGGGGGGAAGTAAGAAAGGGGGTGGGTGAGGGAGGATTATCGGGTAGAAGGGGCCGGTAGGCCTGCGTCTAGGGGACAGATATAGTCCCTGGTTCGAGATTAAAACTCTCGAGGGATATCTCTTTTCTGTGCCCCTTGTCTCCCCTATAGGAGGGGGGGGGGGGGGGTCAGGGGTCAGGTCAAGGGAGTATCGGTCAGGTGAGGAAATTGGGGGGGGGGGGGGGGTGGGTTCCTAAGTGCAAGTCCCTTGCTTGCTTAACACGACCCAACCAACGTGGTCTGGGTATGTGTCGGCCTATGTGGGGGAGTGGCTGAACAAGGCTAACATAGGGAGGGGAGCCCCCGACTCATCCCGCCCATCCCATGCCAGGAGAATAAGCATGCTCATATTACCCAACAACAACAACAGCAGCAACATTGTAAATTCCGGGAGGCACATTCCCATCCCCAACCAGGTCCTACATCTGCAGCTATTCCTTGAACTATTCCCTGTTCGTTATGGCCCCCATCCTTCCTGTACATTCCGTGATGTCAATAGTTCAGTGCAATGTTAGATCCTCATAGAGGGCATTCATTTGACCTTTCGTACTGTGTCACCACCCCCCCCCCCCCAAAAAAAAAAGGGGAAAAGGAGTAAGTAAAAAAAAAAAAAAAAAAAAAGGGGGGGGGGTGAGGGGAGTAATGGGGGAATAGGGGGTGGTAAGCGTTTGTGCGTATGTCTCCTGAACCTACTGATCTCTGCTCTCCTTAGGAGGGGGATGGTGCGGCCAGACCCCCTTAGTCTGCTTGATCCATATAAGTGGGGGTTTGCAGGGGTTCAGTGTCTGAGGGTCCTCTGCTGTGTCCCTAGCTTGTGCATTGTCTATGCGGCCAGAAGCTATCCAAGAAAGTTTCAGGTCTCTGAGGGGTCTGTTCTCATATAAAAAGTGCCTGTGGGCGTAGGGGGGGGGGGGGGGGGGGGGGGGGAACCCCCTGAGCCCTGGCTATGTGTCGGCAGCTTTTGGCCCCGACTTGTGCCTGTTCTCATATCGCTGCGGCCATATGTTACCCGGAGCACTGGGGTTCGGCACAGACTGCAGGAGGTCGCTCAGTGTAACTGGGGAGAGGTAAGGCAGGAAGTCTGAGTAGGTTACCTGGGGGTCCGGCGGGCGTCATCTGGTCGGGCCCCGGGGAAAGAGTGAACAGCTGTCCGGGGCGCATGCAGTGAGGGCAACCGATGGGGAGACAGAGAAGGGGGGAGAACTGTCTAGGACTCACGTGACCCTTCCGGTGTGGTAACCTGGGATCTTCCGCGCTGTCTCTGCATTCTGTGTTGTGGATGTCGCTGTGAAGCTTGCTGGTTGCCCCGGGTGCCCGTTTGTGGGAGGAACTGCAGCCAGTTTGGGATTCTGATAGGGTCGGTCTCCAGGAACTCGAACAGGGAGGGGAGGTCTCGCGGGGACCGGAGGGTGAAGAAACGTTGCTCCCTCTTGAAGGTTACCGATAAGGGGTATCCCCATCGGTATGTAGCTGCTCGTCGACGGGCTAATTCCAACAGTGGGCGGAGCATAGCCCTTCTCTGTAGTGTAGCCCGGGAGACATCAGGAAGGATCTTCACTGTTGCCCCATCAAAGTCCACTTCTCCTGCCTCCCACGCTCTGCGGGTGATAGCTTCTTTATGGGTATAGTGGTGGAGGCGGCATATCACGTCCCTCGGCCTGTTGGGGTCGGTGGATCTCGGTCCCAGGGCACGGTGGATCCTATCAAATTCTATTTGTGGTGGTAGCGGGTCACCCGGGAGTCCTCTGAAGATGGCAGTGGCGGTGGCAGGGAGGTCTTCAGCCCCCGTCGCCTCCGGGAGGCCTCGTAGACGGAGGTTGTTTCTCCTGCTTCTATCTTCCATCTCCTCCATATGCAGCTGTAACATGGTCGCTGCATCTATGTGCGCATCCTGCATATTCTCCAGGGCAGACACTCTCCTCTCTAGATCCGTTACGGAGTTCTCTCCCGCGGTCAATCTGCCACCCAGTGCGCCCAGCTCTCCTCTCACCTCCTGCATATCTTTTTTGTGCTGGGTTTCAATCCGGACGATTAGCGACTCCATGTCGGCTTTAGTGGGGAGGGATCGGAGCAGTGCCCACATCGCGGCATCTCCCGCAGTGCCCATAGAGGTCAGTGGGGTGCCCGGGTCTGACTGTAGTCCCGCCGGGGCTTCAGAGTATGAGTCGGAATCCATAGAGGTGGCTGGGGATGCCGGCCGGCTTCCTGAATGTGGGGCCCTGCTTGTCTCCCCACGCGGATCCGCCATCTTGTGCTCTGCAGAGGTGCGCCTCTGTTGTGTTAAAAATTGATCTATAGCACCTCCGGGGCTCTTTTTTTTCGCTGGATTGCTCTTTCCCCTGGTTCTTTTCCTTGCTGAG
This sequence comes from Lithobates sylvaticus, assembly GCA_028564925.1. Classification (NCBI taxonomy): domain Eukaryota; kingdom Metazoa; phylum Chordata; class Amphibia; order Anura; family Ranidae; genus Lithobates; species Lithobates sylvaticus. The sequence continues at coordinate 594,533,360 of CM053028.1, read as the reverse complement.
TACATTCCCCGGGAATTAGGTAGCTTTTGGCTCAAAGTAGGCTTGGATGGCCGGGAGAAGGTCGGGAGCTCAGAGAATCAGCGTCTCTACTCAGCCATGCTCAGGCCACGCCCCCAAGTGCAGAACTTTACATTTATCAACATTAAATCTGCCACATAGTCGCCCATTAGACAGAGCATTGAGGTCGGCTTGTAAATTGGAGACCTCCTGTAAGGACGTTATTCCACTGCATAGCTTGGTGTCATCTAAAAGTAGACCAAGGACATTATATTTAAAGGAATTTTTCATTTTTATTGTTGCTTTAAGCATCATTAAAATCACTGCTCCTCCGCAAAAAAAAAAAAAAAGCCATTGTTTTAAAAGAAAAGAAAAGCTTGCAGGGAGATGTCGTTTTTTTTGGCTTTGTAAATGTAAATTTTGCTGCAGCAGGTTCTATACATGATGGGTCACTATAAAAGTAGACTAAGAGCACTATATTTAAGTGATTAAATTTAAGTAATTTTTCATTTTTATTGTTGCTTTAAGCATTATTAAAATCAATACTCCTCCTAAAAAAAAAAACTGAATTAAATAAAACATGCGAAAGCTTCCGCCACAAAATGTACTCAGCCAATGAAAGGTAATAACTCAATTTTTATTTTTCTCCTGCTATCAATGGCCGACACGGTACAACACTTCATCCATGTCTTTGGTGATCTCTGATCTCCTTATCAACTGTTTCTTCCATGATGAAGATCAGCCATGGAGTATATCTGAGGTGTATATCAGGGGGTGCTTCTTCCCCACATGTCCAGCAACATTCATATACAAGACATTTCCCGCACTCACTAATACACCTCGAGGGTTGTGTGGGATCCCTGATGTACAGGAAGACAGGACTTCAGTGAGGAACATTTCCCTTACTCAGGAAAGGAATACGACTTCTCCCCCGTGTGAGATCTCTGTCGTCTGGAAAGATCAGTCTTCTGTGAAAAACTTTTACCGCACTCAAGACAGGAATACGGCTTCTCCCTCGTGTGAGACATCAGATGTCTGTGAAGATTGGACTTCCGTGAAAAACATTTCCCGCACTCAGAACAGGAAGTAACAATTCCCTCACAGGACAGAAAAGTTCCTTTTTCCGTAAGTGCAATCTCTGATGTTTGTAAAGATTTGACTTATGAGAAAAACTTTTACCACACTCAGCACAGGAATACGGCTTCTCACCAGTGTGCAATCTCTGATGTGAGTGAAGATTGGACTTATCTGCAAAACATTTCCCGCACTCAGTACAGGAATACGGCTTCTCCCCCGTGTGCAATCTCTGATGTTTGACCAGATCAGATTTTTGTACAAAACATTTCCCGCACTCAGAACAGGAATACAGCTTCTCACCTGTGTGCAATCTCTGATGGCTGTAAAGATGAGACTTATGAGAAAAACTTTTCCCGCACTCAGGACAGGAATACGGCTTCTCACCCGTGTGAGATCTTTTATGCTCATTAAGTTTGGATTTATAAGGGAAACACTTTCCGCACTCAGTACAGGAAAGCCTCTTATGTATTGGAAGGACGGTACCGTCCCTCACAGTCTGAGGTTCCTCAGGATAAGAGGAATACGATAGTCCGGCACCGTCCCGCACAGTCTGAGGTTCCTCAGGATAAGAGGAATACAATGGTCCGGCACCGTCCCGCACAGTCCGAGGTTCCTCAGGATAAGAGGAATACGATGGTCCGGCACCGTCCCGCACAGTCTGAGGTTCCTCAGGATAAGAGGAATACGATGGTTCGGCACCGTCCCGCACAGTCTGAGGTTCCTCAGGATAAGAGGAATACGATAGTCCGGCACCGTCCCGCACAGTCTGAGGTTCCTCAGGATAAGAGGAATACGATGGTTCGGCACCGTCCCGCACAGTCTGAGGTTCCTCAGGATAAGAGGAATACGATGGTCCGGCACCGTCCCGCACAGTCTGAGGTTCCTCAGGATAATAGGAATACGATGGTCCATCTACACTGTGTGGTGCCGGATGGACATTTGAGGTAGTCGGGTTTTCTCCTGGACTATACTGTGTGATGTCCTCATCTTCTACTTTACAGTCTGGAGACAAAGTGAGACAATCCTCTGAGGTTTTCCTCATCTCCCGTCCATCTACTAAAATAGAAATACAAAGATTATTACTAGACATGAGCTGATTGGTTCCCCTAAACCAGGACTCCGCCCACATCAGGCAGCTTTGTCTCTGAGGATCTTACAATTCCCCCCTCAAGGTAACTAGTAAATGGGTCCTCTGATCTCCTACCAGTTCATTTCTTTATTCATGGACCTTAGTCAGAGAGTGAGGAAACAACTAGAACTGTCTTCTATAGGAGTGACAGTGATGAGGGGATTATAGGACGAGTGTCCCCTCCCCCTCTATCACTCATTGCCATCTTCCCAACACAAGAAGTCCTGCACTTCCTTATTTAGTCCATGATTTCGTCATGAATAACAGCGGGGCTGAGCCCCACCAGAGGTCAGAGAGTGAGGATGGGGGGAGAACAACCAAGATGAAGACTGGACTGATCCTGAAGACCACCATCATTGGGTTACTGACTCCTCCCTCATTATCACTTTCTGTTTAAGGGTCCAAAGTTGGAGGATGTTATCACATTATTATCAACATGTAAAAGTCTGTGCTCCAATCAAATCATCAGATATAAAATGTCCAGCTGGTAGGAAATGGGTGTAACAAAAGAGAATAAATATTATGTGTATATATAGCAGTGGGTGGAGGGGAGAGAGCAGAAGTCAGGAATAAGTCATGTACAATAATGTACAATAAGTAATGTACAACATAGAGTATATAGTGCATGTATATTTCTAAGGCCTCGGACTCATAGGGGCCTCGCGGCCGCCTAATATGCTTGTGATCAATCACTGATGTTGACACCACCGGCTCCGCCTACCCCCGCTGGGACTCTGTGGCCCAGGGGCTGACTGACAAGTCAGGTACTGCCCTAGGAATAGTGACCCCAGCATGAAGTGACTGCATCCCTGTCTGGTGGCAGCAGGTGCGGGACAGTAGAGGCCTCTAGGTGGCGGCAGCGGCCGGATGACAGCACCCGGCTCCAGGTGCCATCTCTACAAGGCGTGTGTGCAGACGGCATGTCCATGTGGGAGCCGCAGCTGGGCTGCTCCTTCAGCCTGTGTCGCTCACCCGACCTCTCCGCACCTGCCTCCAGCTGAGCTACCTTGTGACTGAAGATGAAGGAGCTCCGCCTCCAAATCGCCTGATGCCGCCTGGCCAACCAGAGAGAACGTGAGTGCCCGTGCAGCCTCCCTGTGTGCCTGTATAGGAGGAGTGGTGGGTGCCTGCATATAGAGGAATTGATCTTTCTTAATTCCTCCTACAGCCGGGAGAGGGGAAGTGAGCATTCAGCGGCTGCAGGAGGAAAAAAAAAAGATCTATCTGCAGGCCTCCAATCTAACTTCTTCTGGGCCCCCCGTGCTCTCCGCCCCTCCTTTTAATCCCTGGCTCTGCCCCCATGCTCTCCGGCCCCTGCTTGTGCCCCCTGGCTCCTCCTCCAGTGCTCTCCACCTCCCTGCTCTCCAGCTCCCCCTGCTGTCCACTCCAATTCTTTCTGACTCCCCTCCTCTCAAGCTCCCCCCCCAGCACTCTCCAGCTCCCACCCCTCCTATGCTCTCCACCTTCCCCAGTGCTTTCTGCCCCTACCCCCTCCCAGTGATCTCCAGCTCCTTCCTGCTCTTTGCCCCCCCAGTACTCTCTGCCAAGTGCTCTCACAGACTGGAACATGGAACACAGGAGGGTCTGCAGACAGGGACAGGGCTAGGGATCTCTCTCACCCCCTTCCCCTCATCCCCCTCTTTCTCACCTCCTCCTATCTCTCTCTCCCACTCCTCCCTCTCTCTCCCCCTCCCTATGTCACCCTCCTTTCTCTCCCGCCTCTTTCTCTCTCGCACCACCCCTCTCTTTCACAACCCTTCTCTCTCTCTCTCTCTCTCTCTCTCCCCCTAACCCCCTCTCTTTCTCACCTCCCTCCTCTGTGTCACCCCCAGTCTCTCTCACACTCACTCACCCCTTCCCACTGCTCACTTTTTCTGTCCCTTACTCTCTCTCTTCCCCCCTCTGTCTCTCTCTCTCCCTCACTCTCTCTCTTCCCCCCTCTGTCTCTCTCTCTCCCCCTCTGTCTCTCTCTCTCCCCCTCTGTCTCTCTCTCTCTCTCTGCACTGTACTGGGATCCCCCACTCACCTTCCTCCCAAGGCATGGGAAATTCTTAGAGGGGTGGTTTGCCACCTTGCTTGGTCCCAGATGTTTTTTTGGCTGCATATGTCTGATGGGTGAGGAGGGTGCCCAGGAAGTGGTGCTGATGAACTGTGTGATAGATCCGTGCATCTTTCTGCAGCCATTTTTATTGCTTGAATTTTTTTTCCCCATTATGGGCATGAGTGGGGCCTCATGTATAAGTTTCGCCTAAGGCCTCACAAAGCCTAGAGCCGCCTCTGGTGCAGGGGTCAGGAGTATGTAATATACAATATATATTATACAGTGTAAGGGTCATGACTCATGATATTGGTATTCAGTGGAAGATTAAATGTTTACTGAGACAAGAACAGAACAGGTGACCGACAGGATGCTGACGTGAGACGGCAGCGCCGTGCTAGGGGAGGGGCCAAACGCCGGCACCACGAGGGACGCGGCGATCTCTCACCCAGAGACAGCGGGTCATGGTCTGGTTGCCAATCCATGCAGCCCCGACCAGCGCACACAGCACCTCGGGTAGCTTCCATCCTCCCGGCCATTGCCTCACAGCCCTCCGTTGCACTGCCTCGCTAGCCGCCGCCATCCTGGCTTGAGAACCGGGCGGTCTGGATGATGGAGGAAGGATTCTAGCCACCCTCTGGGGGATCTGCTCAAGCCTCACCGCAAGTTTCATCCGCCCTCCATCCGCCCTGGGTCGCTGCTCCTATTAATCCCGTCGTGGGCGAAGGCGGTCTGCGGCTCGTATCCATCCCCTGTGACCGGGACGCTCTACCCACCCACCACTCACCCTCGCTTCTCCTACGCCTGGATTCCTCGCTTCAGGGGGGGAGGCCGTTGTCGCGACGGGCCCCCCGCAGGTACTATATCTTTGATAAGAGCAGGATTAAACTGCGGATTGTGCCTGAGTGCCTGATAGTTTTACCTAGCCTGTGAAGAGGGGGCACTCCCGGTTAATCTACCTCAGCCTGGAAGGTGGGCTATACTGCCCCAGACGTGGAATTCGTGACTCGGCAGGTTTGGGGTTCTGGGGGCCCATTTGGGGGATCCGCTACGGAGCAGGATTTTATACCAGACTTTGTGCCATATTTCAAAGGGATCCGTTCAGAGTCACGGGAACTGAGGCAAGTACTAAGCCACATATTTGTCCCTGACCAGGCCCCAGCCCCTCGGACCCCCCTTTGGGGTATTAGCGGAGATCTGTGCATCTCGGTGACCCCCCCCCCCCCTCCAAAAGAGAAGAAAAAAAAGGGGAAAAGATAAGAAAAATTTGAACTAGTCTGGAACTACAGAAGCGGAGGGTGGAATCAGATACCCTGGCTCGCCCGGACCCCTATATGGGTATATAGGGAGTGGGAGCATTTTGAACATAAACCCTTTTATTTTTATTTTTTTTGAACATAAACCCGCAAAGCTAACCTGTGGAAGCGGAGCCACTAGGTGCCTCGGCACTAGGAAAAAAATGAAGGGACGCCCCCAGAGGGGAACAGAGCCTAAAACACCCAAGGAAAACTTAAATACGAGTTCTATACAGAAATATTTAAAGGACACTAGTCTCAGGAGCCCTGAGATGGAGAAAAAACAGGCTCCAAAAGAGAAAGATAAAAAGCGAGAAGCTGAGAAGCAGAGGGCAGAGCAGTTGGAACATGAGAGAGCGGCTAGAGCTATGGAAGGTCCCCAAGAAGCAAGCTTCATCGGGGAACAGAGACCAGTCTCCCCCAATCTCACAAAAATAGAAATAACTGAAATGTTCACTAAGCTTGAAAATGTTATAAAATCTGAAACGGCTAATATTAGAACAGACTTACACCTAGTTCTAAATAGGGTTGAGAAAGTGGAAGATCTGGCTGTAATTCAAGCACAGGAAATTGCGGAACTGAAAGCACAAATGACAGAGTTGACCTTGAAACACAGAGATATACAGTATCAAATCGAAAATCAAGAGAACCAGAATAGGAGACAGAACTTGAGGATTAGGGGTATTCCCGAACTTCAGGGGGAAGATCTGGTGGAAAAAATGCAACGCTTATTTAACCCAGTCTTGGGCAGACCAGAGGGGACAACCCTTAAAATAGACAGAGTGCACCGTGTTAGGAAGCCCCCCGGGTTGGACGAGGGCATTCCTAGAGATGTCATCCTGAAGTTACATGCTTACGACGACAAATTTCAAATCTGGTCAAAGTTGAGATCTGCACCGCCCTTGAAAGATGGGTCCGCAGTTTTACAGATCTTCTCTGATTTATCTGCCAGGACATTGGCGCGTAGACGCAAATTGAAACCACTGCTGACGGCTTTAAGAACCGCAAACCTGAAATACAGCTGGGGTTTCCCGGCCTCGCTGATTGTTAATAAAGAAGGGAAGACGTACAGACTTAAATTTCTGGATGAACTTCAGGGGTTTTGTCATGACGTAGGGGTGCCAGTGCCTCCCATCTCTTCATAGCTTCTCATGGGGTGGCGCGGCGGGGTCTGGTGGGGACGGAGAGGTACCTGCGTGTGATAACAGAGGCGTAGGGGGGGAGGGGGGCGGAAGGGGGGGATACCCAGGGGGTATAAAAGGCCCGGTGGGAAACAACACTAGAACTGGGACTGGTATAAATAAGATCTTGGATGGGTCTAATATGTATATGTCTCTGTCTATCACCAATGCTGACAAACTAATATTTTTTTTTTTTTTTTTTTTTTTTTTTGGTGGATGACATTGGATCGATCCCCCTTTCCTTCCTTCTTTTTTTTTTTTTTTTTTTTTTTCCTTCCTTCTTTTTCTGTTCTTTTCTTCTACTTCGGAGGGGAGTGAGGCATAATATGGCAGGGGAGGCGGGAGGGGGGGTGTCCCGGGATTGTTCTGAGCAGCCCGGTGAGGATGGGTGGGGGACCCGGTGGGCCTGATGGGCTCACCCCCCCCTCTCTGTGTGATCTTGTCAGAGGGAGGGGAGAGCCAGGATGGTGCCCGGGGGTTTGAGCCACACCCTAGCTTAGAAGGCAGACAGGGGGGGTTTCTAATGCAAACGCCCCAAAGTTTGCAGATGGCCACAAGTTGGCCGGGAGGGGGGGGGGGGAGGGCGGGGGGGGGGGGGGGGGGTACTGGGAGGAGGGAGGGCGGAAGGGGGGGGGGGGGGGTGGGGGGGTGGGGGCACTGGGTGGAGGGAGGGGGGGGGGGGGGGGGGGGAGGGAACCTCTTGGTCAGATTTTTCCAAAGGCTTTTAGGTAATAATAAAAGGTTTTTTCAGAATTTCTGTTTAGAAAATGGTTAAGCAGGGAATCAAGTTCCTGACATACAACGTAAGGGGCCTGAATGCGGGGGCGAAAAGGTTTAAAATATTAAAAGAACTCCAGAGGCTCCAAGCGGATATAGTTTTCCTACAAGAGACGCACCTCACCCATGAGAATAACATCAAGATCAATACTAGGGATTTCCCCACATGGTTCTATTCTGATTCACCCACTAGGGGAGCTAAAGGGGTGGCCATTGGATTTGCGGGAAGCATAAGATTCAAACTGATAGATAGGCAGGTGGATCCCGAGGGACGTTTTTTGTTCCTCAAGGGAAACATAGGTGAAAAGCTTTTTACTTTAGTTAATGTCTACTCCCCCAACAAAAACCCATTCCAGTTTTTCGGTCAGATACTGGGTCGACTAAAAAAGTTTCAGGAGGGGGGGGTGGTCATTGGGGGTGACCTCAATCTTTGCCTCGACCCTACTCAGGACACTACTTCTCAGGTAATGGCCCCAAATAAAACGCAGATAAAAAAACTGAAAAACAAAATGCGGGACCATCAGCTGGTTGACGCCTGGCGTATAAGCCACGCAAAACAGAGAGATTATACCTTTTTTTCCCCAGTGCATGGGACTCACTCCCGGTTGGACTACCTCATTATAGATCACAGACTTGTGGACCACATAAAGACAACAAAGATCGAGGTTACAACTATCTCGGACCACGCCCCAGTCTCTATGGAGATGGAGGTCCCCGATCCCCAGAGACAACCCTATGCTTGGCGGCTAAACGACAAGCTTATAGCGGAAGCGGATACATCAGAAATAATCAAAAGGGAAATTGAGTTTTTTTTCTGTAATAACGAGACAGGAGATGTATCACCAGCGGTAATCTGGGAGGCCCATAAAGCCTACGTGAGGGGGATCCTCATTTCCATAGGAGCAGGGAAAAAAAAGGAAAAATTGGCCAGGTTCGTTGAGCTCTCGATTGAACTGGCCAAACTTGAACAGGAACACAAAAAGGCGGCTCACGATAAACAAAAAATCTATCACAGATTGCTAAATAAAAGAGAGGAGATACTTACAGCCATGGAACAGGAATCCTCAAAATGGTTCTATAAGATATCAAGGGAGAGTTACCTGGGAAGTAATAGGAGTGGAAAATACTTAGCAAATATGTTAAAAAAAAAAAGAGAAAGGAATTATATAGATAAAATCCAGAATAAATCAGGACGAGTGGTAAACTCATCTAAAGAAATAGCAAACGAATTTAAGTCCTATTATGCAGAGTTGTATGATGTCAGACACGGAGGAGGCAACACCCATCCCAGGACAAGGGAGAATGAGGAGTTTCTTGGGAAGGGCGTCCTGGCTACTCTCTCTCAGGAAGATAGGTTGGAGCTGGAGGAGGACATCACAGAGGGGGAAATCATGAGGGCCCTTGACAGCTCCCCCGTAGGGAAGAGTCCGGGCCCTGATGGTTTCTCCATAACATATTATAAAAAGTTTAAAGATATCTTAGTCCCAAAACTGTGCCACCTTTGGAATAATTTGGGGAAGGGGTCTTCGTTGGGTAGAGAAGCCCTTCTGGCCTCGGTCACATTAATATATAAAGAAGGCAAAGATAGGACCCTTTGTTCTAGCTACCGCCCTATCGCGCTTTTAAACACTGACACTAAATTATTTGCCAAAGTATTAGCCAATAGGCTTAAAGAGAAGATCGTAAAATTGGTGCATGCAGACCAGGCCGGGTTTGTAACGGGGAGGGAGGGACGAGACAATGGGGTCCGCGCTGTGTTGCTCCTGGAGGTTGCGAGGACGGGTAGGGTCCCCAGTCTGCTCCTGTCGATCGACGCCGAAAAAGCGTTCGACAGAGTAGACTGGGGACATATGATGAGAACGATGGGGGCAATGGGGTTTGGACCAAAAATATTAGAGTGGATTGGTTCCCTTTACCAGCAGCCACAGGCGTCAGTCAGGGTAAATGGCATTCACTCTGAAGTCTTTATGATGAAGAACAGTACGAGACAGGGGTGTCCGCTTTCGCCACTCCTGTTCGTACTATCGCTAGAACCCTTGTTATGCAGAATCCGTGAATGTGGGGATATCTCTGGGATTAGAGCGGGCGGTGAGGAACATAAAATCGCGGCTTTCGCCGATGACATCCTTTTTTTTATTTCCAATCCCAGGATCTCATTGCCCAACCTGCTGAGGGTGCTCATGGCCTTTGGCAGGATTTCAAATCTAAAAATCAACCTAGACAAATCGGAAATCTTAAATATTAATATCAATAAGAACGAGGTTGATAGGCTATCAAAAGAATTTAAATTTCCCTGGCGGGATAACATTAAATACTTGGGGGTAACCCTAGCCGTCACAACAAAAAAAATGTATTTATTAAACTATATCCCCCTCTTGAACGAGATTAAAAAAGAAACCCTCCGTTTGGGAGCACGGCCACTCTCTTGGGTGGGCCGTATCAACGCAATTAAAATGATAGTAGCCCCTAAAATAAATTACAAGTTCCAGATGTTACCTTTGGCCTTACCCATGACATTCTTCAATACTCTGAAGCAAATAATTTCACGGTTCATATGGGCAAACAAAAAACCGCGTATCTCAGCGAAGATCCTATCTAGAGAAAAAAAAAAGGGGGGGGCTAGCCAGCCCGGACTTTGAAAAAACCTTCATGGCAATAACATTATCTAGAGCAATAGTTTGGGCGAAGGACGGGGATAAGAGATGGAATAGCTTAGAGAATACAGTTAGTAGCACTCATCTAGGACACGAACTATGGAACCCACCAAAAGCTCGCACTTTGGGGACCAACACACACGAAATAACACGGGTAACACTAGAGAATTGGGATAAGGTATTTAAAAATCAGAAATGGAAATACAATTCACCCTTAATAGCCTTAAAAAATAATTCACTATTTCCACCGGGTAGGGGGGACGTAGGAGGGAATTGGATAAAACAAGAAGGGGCACGATTAAAAGATATATTAAAACAAAACGGGGAAATTCGCACACTAATCGAAATGAGTCAAAACACGGAGCTAATGCACGTTAACCTATGGAGGTACACCCAGCTTAAACATTTTGCAAGGAGCCTCCCGCAACCTTTACGCGGCATGGACGACTTGAACAGCATGGAGAACCTATGCGAACGGGATTCACTTAAGAACATAATATCTAAGATCTACAAAATTTTAATAAACGAGGGTGATTTGAGTGTACCTCCATACGTTACAAAATGGGAGGAAGAATTAGGTTCACAGAGCACATATCACAACTTAGGTAAAATATTTAAAATCACACACAGCGCATCATTCCCAATCAAATCAGTTGAAACAAACTACAAATGCCTAGCCAGGTGGTATCTCACCCCCGATAGAACTAGCAAAATCCAGGGGAATGTAGCGTCAGATTGCTGGCGGGGATGCAAGGAGAAGGGAACGGCGGCCCATATTTGGTGGGGGTGCCCGGTAATAGTAAAATATTGGAGAGAAATACTAGAATTAATCTATATTATTACTAATATACAGATACCTGAAGATCCCTGGGCGGTCCTCTTTCACGAGACAGCGATGTCAGGTAAACAATATATCTCATCCCTTATACCTACCCTGTTAAATGAAGCAAAAAATATAATCCCGGTTAAGTGGAGAAAGCCCGAGGCCCCCACGACACGTGAATGGATTCTCAGGGTAAATGGGATCCAAAGACTAGACAGTTTTACCCCACAGATAGGAGGTCAAAGGGAAAGAGGAGCACCGTACCACAATTGGTCTGAGTGGAATGACTTTAGGGACTCCTGGAGGTACTACACTGAAATCACCCGTTAGAAGCCCATGCGTTGTAGGTTTGGAACAAGTAAATAGAAACACAGCTTGAGAAACAGATGTAAGGAAGATAGCCTAAAACTAGTAACACAAGAGGAAAGGGGAGGGGGGCGGGCGGGGGAAAAAGGGAAGCGCCATAATGTCGTTATGTGAAATACTGTAATTTTATACCGTTGTTTATTACGATGTATGACTGATTCCTGTAAAAATGATTTAACTAAATAAAGATTTAAAAAAAAAAAAAAAATGTTTACTGAGACAAGTTGCAGAGGTCCCACTCCGCTGCCTCCCATCTCCTGAGACTGCACTCAGTGACTTGGGTCTGAGACTATACAGACATATCCCTCCACCCGGCACAGCCAGCAAATAACAGAGCAAGTAACCCCGGGAGAATTGTTCTGTCAGATCTTGCTAGACCCGGGCATGGGGCGGAAAATTGAAAGTACATACCCCAGGTGCCTAGGCCAAGCAACCCCTATGATGAAAATCAACATTTTGCTGCCAGCTGAACCCCAGAATCTCCATAAATCCAGTCTAGATACATAAATTGTGTCGGCAGCACAGAGAAGGAAGATTATCAGAGAGAAATACAGGAATACAGGACGGGGAACACAGCTCAGGAAAGTGACCAGGGGATTACAGGCTGATATCACCCAGTCCCCGCCCTACTCTGGACCAATCAGTGAGCAGTATGGGTGGAGGAATGTATTTAGTGTTAATGACCCACCTGTGCTGATCTCTGTAGGAGTGTCCTCCTCTATAAATGTCCCCGTTATTCCATCCTCCTCCATAGACTGCTGATCATCCCTCACATACCTCTCTTCTTCTTCTTCTGATTTAACCTCAAATTCTATATCGATTGGATCTCCACTCTAAACCAAGAAAATGAGAGAAAATATCATCTGTAAGATATAAGCATGAATATTGTAACACCACAAAAAGAAACTTCACAAATCATCTTTAGGAGTCCATGTTCTAGATGTTCTGTCCCACCAACCTTGTAACAGTGGGGGATGGTGTGACCTTCCTGTGTGGAATACAGAGGACGGGGACATCTCTCTGGTGGGTTCCTGGTATTTGGTGGCTCCATCATATCCTTGTGTCCTTCTGAAAACTCCTCCATCACTCCATACTCCTCATCTTCTTCTATAAACTCTTTCTTAACAATAATATTATCATCCCCGAGGTTTCCACTCTGAATATATAATAAAACATTCATTGTAACAAACATGCTGTGTATAAATTATAACTACTAATAATTTTTCCTCATCTACCTGATGATGGTGGGGGATGGTGTGACCTTCCTGTGTGGGATCCCGGGAATACAGAGGACGGGGACATCTCTCTGGTGGGTTCCCATTACTGGATCCATCTGTAGGAAACACACACACTGACTGAATACATTGTTTCTATGTGTTTATCAGATGATGGGGGATCTAGGTGGAGCCTCCGTACTGCTCTCTCCTTTACAATAAAGTCTCCTCTTACCCGGTGATGTGAGGGGCGGCTGATTGTCCATCATGACGTCCTTGTAGAGATCCTTGTGTCCTTCTAAATACTCCCACTCCTCCATGGAGAAATAGACAGTGACATCCTGACACCTTATAGGAACCTGACACACACAATGATACAGTCACCATCCAGACACATCCCTTGTCTGTTACTGGATAATGTCCCAGAATCCTCCTCACCTCTCCTGTCAGCAGCTCCATCATCTTCTTGGTGACTTCTAGAATCTTCTCCATGTTGTGTCTCTCAGGTTTTAGGGAGTCACATGGAGGGACTGTGATGGTCATATGATCACCTGACTTCACAAGAGGAAATCTCTGTATTGGAGAACCAATAGGAATATCATGTTAGAATCCCAGAATCCTCCTCACCTCTCCGGTCAGGTCTGTGTTTTATTAATAGAGATAAGAGTGATGTCATGTGACCTCCCAGAATCCTCCTCACCTCTCCGGTCAGGTCTGTGTTTTATTAATAGAGATAAGAGTGATGTCATGTGACCTCCCAGAATCCTCCTCACCTCTCCGGTCAGGTCTGTGTTTTATAAATAGAGATAAGAGTGATGTCATGTGACCTCCCAGAATCCTCCTCACCTCTCCGGTCAGCAGGTAGATGATCTCCAGGGTGAGGTTTAGTATCCTCTCAGTCATGTGACTCCGGTCCTCCTCCATCCTCATTGATGTGGTCATGTGATCTCTGCGGGTTTCTCTGTAGACGGATAGTGGAGAATTATTGGTTGTATCGGTTGGTTGGTTGTACAATATTCAGATGGGGATATAAGGTGTTAATCGGTGGGCTGCACAAATGTGAATTGGAACAAGTAAAGTTGGGTTCCCTAGGGGTCAATTTATAAATAAAATCTATACTATAATTCACAATAATGGAGAGATGGGAGGACAGCTGGATCGTAGTGCAGTGGTCATCAATTCCTGTCCTCAGGACCCACTAACAGGCCAGGTTTGCAAGATAACCGAAATACATGACAGGTGATATCATTTGCTGCTCAGTGATTGCAGTATTCTAGTCTGCATCTCCCCCAAGGTAATGCATAAAACCTGGCCTGTTAGTGGGCCCTGAGGACGGGGTTGATGGCCACTGTCGTAGGGGATTAGAGGAGAGTGCTGACAGCCGGGGAACAAACGTAAGTAACCGCGTTTTTCCTGGTTCCCTACACCGAAACAACCATGTAACCCTTGGAGTTGAGTTGCCCCCGCTATGTAAGGGCTACATCTGCTCATATAGATGTAGCGGCCAGAACCCCTTGGGGCGACCTTGAATCTTCTGGCCTTACCAATTACCTCCTCGTTCGTTGTCTAGGGGTTCCCAGGGTTCGAATGCTGTCACACAAAAGTCCTTTTCAGGATTTTTATTTTGCAGGGATAACATCCAACTATAACACAGTCTCTCAGGTGGGAATAGAGGGCACGGGTGATAAAACTCAGGCACGTTGAATGTCTCTTAGTTAGCCCAGAGAGTAGCCACTCGCAACTGGGCGCTTCACTGCTGGATAAACCTCTAACCATAGATTTAGCAGCCAACATGTGATCCGTAAAGCTTGCAAAGTCTCTGCCACAGACTAGATTGTAACTGAAGATAAGTAGGAACCTTTCCCACAGTACCCGGATCTCTCAGCCTTCTTGGCAATACTGCGGGAAGTGTGGATTCTTTAGTGTCCATACAACTGCAGCTCCCAGGATCTTACCGAGCAGCCAGCTTCTTGGCCCTCCTCTGAAGAGTCCTCCCCCGGTCGCTTGTACGAGTTGCCGTGTCCCTCCAATACCGAGAGCACACCGGGACACCTCCAAATCCTCCTTCAGTTACTGGGCCTCGAACTATCCAGTTCCGAGGCTCGGGAACGGACGGATCCCCACCCCCGACCATGAGGGCCTCTGGGGCTGGTCAGGGTGACCATGCTCACGGGGATGGCAGACACTCCTGGGTCCGGCACCCCTCACAGGGTTGGTCCGGAATGGAACCAGGAATCAAAGCAGCAGCCGAACCCTGAACATGTGACTTCAGCATCTTAAATACCCCTTCCCAGACTACACAGCGGGGCCAGACGCGCCCACTGATTGGCCCCGGGAAAGATTGGTACCTAACGCGTCCAACCAGGCCTGGTTCTCAGCCTGTCACAGGTGCCTCACCTCACCTATGACCAGGCAGAACTCCATTACAGCCCAGCCAAACTGATGCCAAAGCAAACCTGTACAATTAACCCCCAGAACTCTGTTACAGTTCTGGAAAAAACGAAATTTACATATATATAGAGCACACTGTAGACAAGTGTCGGCACTACATAGATTTCAATCATTTTTCATTTCCCCGGAGCTAGGCTTTTTTCACACACTGTAAAATCTGCACTTTTGCTCGTCTAAATAACCTAACCTGTGTGTATCATCATCTGCTGGAGATAAAAGACGTCACAGTGACTATGGAGGAAGAGGACGGACATGACGGGGGGGTTACTGGGTGTAAATAGAAAATAAGATCTTATTACCTCCTCTGCTGCCTCATCCAGCGATGTCTCCTCTCTACTTCCTCCCGAATCACCTCTCACCCGGACCTTCCTATTTATACATGACATCACTTCCTGTCTTCCATAGAGCTTTGCTGTCTCTATGATATAAGTGAGATCACCACCTTGTGGAGCTCAGCGGAACTGCAGCCAAGAGAAACTTCTCATAGTGTGAACACGGCCTTGTGCTGTGTGTGTATGTACTGTATATCATTATAGATGAGGGTCATCTCCACTCCCACCAAGGAGGGAATGAAGTAATAAAGATACAATAAATATTATTATAAAGGTCCGATGAAGCCCACACACGGTCAAATTGTCTGACGGATTTGTTCCGTTTGCTGTCGAAAAGTCTGGCCGTGTGTACACGGCATAAGGATCCATCTCATTAACTTTCCTCAGTATCATTAATATGTTCAACTACTTGCGCAGACAAATTGGAGACTGACCACCGGGACCACATTTTCAAAAAAATTTTTTTTAGGGCTTCCTCTATGTCTATATGTCAATTCCTCCCGTTTTAAATTAAGGATTACGCTTTGGACCATTGAGCCACTCATTGACTACGGACCCACTGATCTTCAACTAATGGACCTCTCTCCTTCGCTCGTTCACCTTCAAGGGGAATAAAGTTAGAAAATCATTCAGCAACATTGCATAACATCTGGATATAAATCCCTTTTGTGAAGACTGCTTTAGCCATCCTATTAAACACTGGGGTTTGGGATTGTTGCCGTTACAGCGAGTTGAATATAGTAAAATAGCATGGACCTAGGGAGGGAGAACTTCACACTCAGTTCCTTAAAGGAGCACAAAGGTTCCATTTCTAAAGATATAATGAAGGTGGATAATACCCCACTTGCGCCATCTTGAGGCTTGTTGGGTTTTAGCCAACTCAGGGTAGTTCTGATTCTGCCAAATCGGGCTGTAGCGGTAACTTGCTGGAGCTGCTTAGCTGTGTTCCATCATTTTTGGATAATGATGTATGTCGGTAACAAGCCGTTAGATTTAGCAAAGGCCGTAGCCTCCAAGGCAGTAGGCATATCAACCACCCCCCCCCCCCTCCAGTCGTATACAGGAGAATGTTTAGAGAGGAATCAGAATGCAATTGGAGCTGACCAGCGTTGGGCGCCAGATCCTTGCATAAAGTGCTGCAATTGTGCAGCCAAGTAATAAAGCCATGGGTTGGGCATAGCCGTGCCACCAGCATCCTTAGGTCTTTGCAGGTGTTCTATCCTCACACTTGGAAACTTATTGTGTAATAACAGTTGCCTAAAAATAGAGTTCAATAGACATGTGCACAACAAAAAAATTAGTTTATTTTCGTTTATTTTTTTTTGTTTTCCGTTGATTCGTAACGATTTGTAAATTCGTAAGTCGTCGGTGTTCGTATTCGTAACGATTCGTATTTTCATTAGAGTTATTTTTTCGTTGATTCGTTTTTCCGTTAGTTTAATTTTCGTTTATTCGAAATTTATTC
Organism: Lithobates sylvaticus; assembly: GCA_028564925.1. NCBI lineage: Eukaryota > Metazoa > Chordata > Amphibia > Anura > Ranidae > Lithobates > Lithobates sylvaticus. Next base: position 594,516,561 of record CM053028.1, on the reverse strand, counting down.
GTATTTATTCGTACATTCGTAACATTCGTAGATTCGTAATCGGAGCATAATTCATAATTTTATGTAATGTGTATGCTATTATTACATTTTAAGAGACACGGAAAATTACGAATCGAAAAAAAAAAGTTACGAATGTACGAATTTTTTCGTTCAATCCATTCGAGGCACGTTAAGCAGCGCCATTGTAAGACACGGAAAATTACAAATCGAAAAAAAAAAAAGTTACGAATGTACGAATTTTTTCTTCAATCCATTCGAGGCACGTTAAGCAGCGCCATTGTAAGAGACACGGAAAATTACCAATTCAACAAAAAAAAAAAAAGTTACGAATGTACAAATTTTTTTTTCGTTCAATCCATTCGAGGCACGTTAAACAGCGCCATTTTAAGAGACACGGAAAATTACCAATTCAACAAAAAAAAAAAGTTACGAATGTACGAATTTTTTCGTTCATTTTGATTTTCGTTGTTCCTGTTTTGGTTTTTCGGATTTTCTTCTTTCGTAGATTCGTTGTTTCTAATTAGTTTTTTTCGGATTTTCGGATTCGTTCGATTTGAACGATTCGTTATTCGTTAAAATTTTTACCGAATCGTTTGTTCATTCGTACGATAACGAATGAACGAAAATAACGAAAAAAAAAAACGAAAAAAACGAAAAAAAAAAACGAAACTAATTGCACATGTCTAGAGTTCAACTCCTGAAAGACACTCGGTGGTATAACCACGGGTTTATTGTGCAGGAAGGACAATAACTGGGGCATAAAGATCATTTTTACCAAATTCACTTTGCCGGCTAAAGACAGCCAGAGTCTGTTCCACATTTTTATTTTTATCTCTGAAACGGCCAATCAGGGAACTCCCCAAATTGGGTGATTGTGTGCATTGCTGCCTCTAGAGAACTCGAGATGTCCTCCGGTAACAGCATAGTGTCATCAGTGTAAAGCAGGGGGTCTTCAAACTACGGCCCTCCAGTTGTTCAGGAACTACAATTCCCATCATGCCTAATCATGTCTGTGAATGTCAGAGCTTTACAATGCCTCATGGGATGTGTAGTTCTGCAACAGCTGGAGGGCCGTAGTTTGACGATCCGGGGTGTAAAGCACGACCTTCTCCTGCAATTTCCCCAAATTGGAAGCCCACTATGTTACGAGTTTTGTCTGTTGGGGCGGCCAAAGGTTTAATTGCCAGTGTGAATAATAAGGGGGATAGGGACATCCTTGTCGGGTACCCTTGCTCAGGGGGGGGAACGTGGTCAAAATCCGCCCTGTCTCTTGAATGGTCGCCAACGCGTGACCGTATAACAGTTTAACCCATTGATGTAAAGACTTTGCCAAAGCCAAATCTAGCAAGGACAGTCCAAAGAAAGGGCCATTTCACGCTGTCAAAGGCCTTGGCCGCATCTAAGGACCCCCTGTAATCCGCCAGAGCCTGAATGCTCCTCAATTTTATAGACATGTGCAATTCGTTTCGTTTTTTTTTTCCGTTTTTTTAGTTTGTTCGTTTTCGTACGAATGAACGAATCGTTTGAATCGAACGAATCCGAAAAGCAACGAAAATCCGAAAAACGAAAAAAGGAACAACGAAAATGAACGAAAAAATTCGTACATTCGTAACTTTTTTCTTTGTTGAATTGGTAATTTTCCGTGCCCCTTACAATGGCGCTGCTTAACGTGCTTCGAATGGATTGAACAAAAAAATTCGTACATTCGTAACTTTTTTTTTCGATTCGTAACTTTTTTTTTCGTTTCGTAATGAATGGATTGAACAAAAAAAATTCGTACATTCGTAACTTTTTTTTCGATTCGTAAATTATTAAAATGTAATAATAGCATACACATTACATAAAATTATGAATTATGCTCCGATTACGAATCTACGAATGTTACGAATGTACGAATAAATACGAATGCGTCCGAATTTCGAATAAACGAATGAACGAAAATTAAACGAAAAATAACTCTTACAAATGTACGAATCGTTACGAATACGAACAACGACGACTTACGAAATGTACGAATCGCTACGAATCAACGGAAACGAAAAAAACGAAACGAAAATTTTTTTTTTTTTTTTCGGAAACGCAAAAAACTAAACGAAAATAAATGAATTTTTTTGTTGTGCACATGTCTACAATTTTATAGCTGTGGACTATTGAGGCATGAATCCGGATTGATCCGGGTGGATTATTGAGGAGATGGCTTTGTTAACCGTACACAGATGTATGCCGGCAGAATGGCACGGACAGGTACAGGGCGTACAGGGCGTAAGGGCGTACAGGTACGTCCATTTGAAAATGCTGCGCCAGTCGGGACCCCCCATGAGTCCGGTCGCGGGTCCCGCAGACTCGTTCGGATACCCCGCGATCGGCTCGCGGGGAGGCTGAACGGGGAGATGCAGAAGTAAACAGCATCTCCCCGTTCTGCCTAGCAACAAGTGACACCGATCTCTGCTCCCTGTGATTGGAGCAGAGATCAGTGATCACTAACACACAGCCACGCCCACAACCACAGTTAGTAACACGCCCCTTGGACACACTTAACCCCTACACTGCCAGTGTCATTTACACAGGAATCAGTGCATTTGTATAGCACTGATTGCTGTATAAATGACAATGGTCCCAAAACTGTGTCAAAAATGTCTGATGTCGCAGTCACAATAAAAAAAAAAAAAATAAATCGCAGATCGCCGCCATTACTAGTAAAAAAAAATTGTTAATAAAAATGCCATAAAACTATCCCCTATTTTGTAAATGCTATAACTTTTGCGCAAACCTATCATTAATCGCTTATTGCGATTTTTTTGTAGAAAAAGTATGTAGAAGAATACGTATCGGCCTAAACTGAGGAAAAAATATATATATTTTTGGGGGATATTTATTATAGCAAAAACTAAAAAATAATGTGTTTTTTTCAATATTGTTGCTCTTTTTTTGTTTATAGCGCAAAACATAAAAACCGCAGGGGCGATCAAATACCACCAAAGGAAAGCTCTATTTGTGGGAAAAAAAGGACGTCAATTTTGTTTGGAAGCCACGTCGCACGACCGCGCAATTGTCGGTTAAAGCGCCGCAGTGCCGAATCGCAAAAAGTGGTCTGGTCTTAAGCCAGCAAAATAGTTGGGTCTGAAAGTGGTTAAGATTCAGAGCCATTGTTTACTAAAAAAAAAAAAAAAAAAGGAAGCTTGCAGGGAAAATGTCATTTTTTTTTGGCTTTGTAAATGTAAATTTTGCTGCGGCGGGTTCTATACATGATGGGTCACTTTAAAAGTAGACTATATTTAAAGGAATTTTTCATTTTTATTTTTGCTTTAAGCATTTAGTAAAATCACTGCTCCTTTAAAAATATATATTTTTTGCACTGATTCATGTTTCCCAGGGCAGTGCCCGGGTTCCCACACCCTTTTTATGGCCAATAACATGCATATAAACCTTCAAAACAGGGACTATTGATTTTTCAAGTTTGGGTCCCATAGACTTTAAAAGGGTGCGTGGTTCGGGTCCGAACTTTTTTTTGATGTTCGAGAGTCGTGGCGCAAAACGAATCGGGGGTGTTCGACCCACCTCTATCAATGGTTGGTTTAACACTATTGGTTCAATTAACTTCTATCTACTGTACTCATAAGTGCATGAGTATGATCTCAGATATTTGTATGAAATCATGCCAACATCTAGCGGCCATCATTTTTTCTGATGTACCGCAATCAGAAAAATTGTGAAATAGTACATTATGGCCAATAGATGGAGCTGATGAATATAAAAAAAAAACACTGTATTAAATAAAACATGGCGAATGTTCATTATGGCTGGGCAAAACCTTGTCTCAAGTGTTTGAAACTTCCACCACAAAATGTACTCAGCCAATGAGAGTTTTTTTATATATATTTTTGGGGGATATTTATTATAGCAAAAAGTAAAAAATAATGCGTTTTTTTTTTCAAAATTCTCGCTCTTTTTTGGTTTATAGCGCAAAAAATAAAAACCGCAAGGGGTGATCAAATACCACCAAAAGAAAGCTCTATTTGTGGGGAAAAAAGGACGTCAATTTTGTTTGGAAGCCACGTCGCACGACCGCGCAATTGTCAGTTAAAGCGTCACAGTGCCGAACCGCAAAAAGTGCTCTGGTCTTAAGCCATCAAAATGGTCGGGTCTGAAAGTGGTTAAGATTCAGAGCCAGTACCTTGGCCATGATTTTGATGTCACTTTGAAGTAGAGAAATCGGCCTGTATGATCCTGTGTCAGAGGGGTCCTTTCCTGGATGGAGCCGGATTTAGTCATAGAGTGTGGTAAAGTGCCGCACTGCCTAGCAGCATTCAACACCCTTAACAGGTATGGCAGTACCTTTCCCCGTATTGTTTGTACACCTCCATGGGTAAGCCATCATCACCTGGTGCCTTGCAATTAGTGAACGCAGCGACCGCCTGTGGAAACTCCTCCAATGTAATCGGAGAGTCAAGCATTCTCCTATTTTGGGGAGACAATTCCGGTAGACTAATGCCAATCAAATATGTCAAAATGCCATCTGGTGTGCAGACTTGTTTGGATTGATACAGTGTGGAGTAAAAGGAGACGAGCTCCAACATGATAGAGTCTGGGGTAGAGACTAGTCTCCCATCCCCTCTTCGCCAGGCACCAATAGAACCCCCTGAGGTTTGTGCTCTAGCCATTCCGACCAGCAGCCTCCCCCTTTGTTCTCCCTCTTCATAAAATGCCAGTTGTCTGTCGATGATGACACCACCCTATCTAGAGCATCTTGTGCAGACCCAAGCCATTGTTTCTAAAAAAAAAAAAAAGAAAAGCTTGCAGGGAAATGTCATTTATTTTTTTGGGCTTTGTAAATGTAAATTTTGCTGCAGCAGGTTCTATACATGATGGGTCACTTTAAAAGTAGACCAAGGACGTTATATTTAAAGGAATTTTTATTTTTTGTTGTTGCTTTAAGCATCATTAAAATCACTGCTCCTCCTAAAAAAAAAAAAAAAAGCCATTGTTTTTAAAAAAAAAAAAGAAAAGCTTGCAGGCAAAATGTCATTTTTTTTGGCTTTGTAAATGTAAATTTTGCTGCGGCAGGTTCTATGCATGATGGGTCACTATAAAAGTAGACCAAGGACATTATATTTAAAGGAATTTTTCATGTTTATTGTTGCTTTAAGCATCATTAAAATCACTGCTCCTCCTAAAAAAAAAAAAAAAGCCATTGTTTTAAAAAAAAAAAAAAGAAAAGCTTGCAGGGAAAATGTCATTTTTTTTGGCTTTGAAAATGTAAATTTTGCTGCGGCAGGTTCTATACATGATGGGTCACTATAAAAGTAGACCAAGGACATTATATTTAAAGGAATTTTTAATTTTTGTTGTTGCTTTAAGCATCATTAAAATCACTGCTCCTCCTAAAAAAAAAAAAAAAAAAAATTTGAATTGATTCATGTCCCCCAGGGCAGTGCCCGGGTTCCCACACCCTTTTTATGGCCAATAACATGCATATAAACCTTCAAAACAGGGACTATTGATTTTTCAAGTTCGGGTCCCACAGACTTTAATAGGGTGCGTGGTTCGGGTCCGAACTTTTACGATGTTCGAGAGTCAGAAACGAATTGGGGGTGTTCGACCCACCTCTATCAATGGTTGCTTTAACACTATTGGTTCCCTTGAGAAAGTCACGTGACCTGTGATGATACGCGTCGGGAGGAGGAGCCCAAGTGACAGTGCTAAGCACAGCACAGTGAGGAGGAAAGGGCTGACAGCCCCCTATCTGAGCCTGACCATTAGCAGGATTTGAACGCGCAAACACCTACTGGGTACATGTGAGTTGTATAGCTGTAGGCAACCCCCTAAAAGATCTTCTTTGTTTGATGGTTGAATAGAGCGCTGCGCAATGTTTTTTTTGTTGGTGTCTTTTTCTCTTTTATATCATACCGGAGCAAGATATCGGGAGGAACCAAAAGGAAAAAAGCCCCACATTCCCAGCATAAAGGGAAGTTTCTCTTTTTTTTTTTTTTCTCTCTTTTTTTTTTCAGTTCTAGCATTTCGATTTGTGTCCCGGATATCATTAGTGGATGTGAAGAGTTATTTCATTAATTATCTAACTCATTTAATGGACTGCTATCACCTATGGGATTAATATAATATTTAATTGGCGGCCGTTTACCTATTAATTCATCAATTAATTGGCTAGTCCATCAGGTCAAGCCTGTATTGGCTTTTGGAATTTATATATCCCCATATGCATCACTGGCATAAACTGGATATTTCCTTTCTTTGATACATTATAACACATACTTGTTTTTACTCACATTTTGAAGCACTTTATTTATTTAAAACACATTGTATCTACTTTTAACACATTGTGTATTTATTTATTTATTAAATTGGTTACAACCTCATTGTAACTTGTAGTTTATACATATTTTTGTGCGCCTGGGATTGTCACGCAAGCACTTATATATTTTACTACACCACGACATTTGTCTTTTAACCTCACCTGCTGATCTAAATAGACTAAGGTTGATATTGCGCACTATTTATACTCTAGTATTTATTTGCATATTCTTTTAAGTGTAGGACACACTTTAATGGTGCAGCATATCATTTGGTCATCTTATCTATTTTATTTGGTTTTCTAAAAAAAATGTAATATTTTAAATTCTCCTATCAGCGCTTTAGTACTCACTTTGCTCAATTAACTTCTATCTACTGTACTCATAAGTGCATGAGTATGATCTCAGATATTTGTATGAAATCATGCCATCATCTAGCGGCCATAATTTTTTTTCTGAAATACTGCAATCAGAAAAATAGTGAAATAGTACATTATGGCCAATAGATGGAGCTGATGAATATAAAAAAAAACACTGTATTAAATAAAACATGGCGAATGTTCATTATGGCTGGGCAAAACCTTGTCTCAAGTGTTTGTGAAACTTCCACCACAAAATGTACTCAGCCAATGAGAGGTAATGACTCAATTTTTTATTTTAAAAGGCCTAGAGGACGGCCTTGTAAGTGGTGGGGTTTACGCGTTTCGTCCTGGAAGACGACTTGAGAAAACAGACCTCTTGCAAGAGAATAATAGACCTCTAAGTCTCCGTACCACAAAATGTACTCAGCCAATGAGAAGGTAATGACTCAATTTTTATTTTAAAAGCCCTAGAGAACCACCTTTTAAGTGGTGGGGTTAACGTGTTTCGTCCTGGAAGACGACTTGAGAAAACAGACCTCTTGTAAGAGTTTACACCACAAAATGTACTCAGCCAATGAGAGGTAATGACTCCATTTTTATTTTTCTCCTGCTATCAATGGCCGACACGGTACAACACTTCATCCATGTCTTTGGTGATCTCTGATCTCCTTATCAACTGTTTCTTCCATGATGAAGATCAGCCATGGAGTATATCTGAGGTGTATATCAGGGTGTGCTTCTTCCCCACATGTCCAGCAACATTCATATACAAGACATTTCCCGCACTCACTAATACACCTCAAGGGTTGTGTGGGACCCCTGATTTACAGGAAGACAGGACTTCAGTGAGGAACATTTCCCTCACTCAGGACAGGAAAGTGGCTTCTCCCCCGTGTGAGATCTCTGATGTCTGTTAAGATTGCCCTTATAAGGAAAACATTTCCCGCACTCGGAACAGGAATACGGCTTCTCCCCCGTGTGTAATCTCTGGTGATCAGAAAGATGGGACTTCTGTGAAAAACATTTCCCGCACTCAGTACAGTAATACGGCTTCTTTCCCGTGTGAAATTGCTGATGATTGGAAAGATGGGACTCCTGTGAAAAACATTTCCCGCACTCAGGACAGGAATACGGCTTCTCCCTCGTGTGTAATCTCTGATGACAGGAAAGATTGGACTTCTGTGCAAAACATTTCCCGCACTCAGAACACGAATATGGCTTCTCCCCCGTGTGCAACTTCTGATGACGGAAAAGATGAGTATTTCGTTGAAAACATTTCCCACACTCAGGACAGGAATATGGCATTTCCCCTGTGTGCAATCTCTGATGATCGGAAAGTTGGGACTTCAGTGAAAAACTTTTCCCACACTCCGAACAGGAATGCGGCTTCTCCCCCGTGTGCAATTTCTGATGACTGGAAAGAGTGGACTTCTGTGAAAAACATTTCCCGCACTCAGAACAGGAATACAGCTTCTCCCCCGTGTGCCAAGTCTTATGATGGGAAAGAGCGGTCATCTGTGAAAAACATTTCCCGCACTCAGGACAGGGATACGGCTTTTCCCCTGTGTGAGATCTCTGATGTGAGTGAAGATTGGACTTATTTGAAAAACATTTCCCGCACTCAGGACAGGTATACGGCTTCTCACCCGTGTGCAATCTCTGATGTTTGACAAGATCTGGTTTTTGTACAAAACATTTCCCACACTCAGAACAGGAATACAGATCCTCACCTGTGTGCAATCTCTGATGGCTGGAAAGATAATACTTATGAGAAAAACATTTCCCACACTCAGGACAGGAATACGGCTTCTCACCCGTGTGAGATCTTTTATGTATATTAAGTTGGGATTTAAAAGGGAAACACTTTCCGCACTCAGTACAGGAAAGCCTCTTATGTGTTGGAAGGACGGCACCGTCCCGCACAGTCTGAGGTTCCTCAGGATAAGAGGAATACGATGGTCCGGCACCATCCCGCACAGTCTGAGGTTCCTCAGGATAAGAGGAATACGATGGTCCGGCACCGTCCCGCACAGTCTGAGGTTCCTCAGGATAAGAGGAATACGATGGTCCGGCACCGTCCCGCACAGTCTGAGGTTCCTTGGGATGAGAGGAATACGATGGTCCGGCACCGTCCCGCACAGTCTGAGGTTCCTCAGGATAAGAGGAATACGATGGTCCGGCACCGTCCCGCACAGTCTGAGGTTCCTCAGGATAAGAGGAATACGATGGTCCGGCACCGTCCCGCACAGTCTGAGGTTCCTCAGGATAAGAGGAATACGATGGTCCGGCACCGTCCCGCACAGTCTGAGGTTCCTCAGGATAAGAGGAATACGATGGTCCATCTACACTGTGTGGTGCCGGATGGACATTTGAGGTAGTCGGGTTTTCTCCTGGACTATACTGTGTGATGTCCTCATCTTCTACTTTACAGTCTGGAGACAAAGTGAGACAATCCTCTGAGGTTTTCCTCATCTCCCGTCCATCTACTAAAATAGAAATACAAAGATTATCCGAGAGAAATACAGGAATACAGGACGGGGAACACAGCTCAGGAAAGTGACCAGGGGATTACAGGCTGATATCACCCAGTCCCCGCCCTACTCTGGACCAATCAGTGAGCAGTATGGGTGGAGGAATGGATTTAGTGTTAATGACCCACCTGTGCTGATCTCTGTAGGAGTGTCCTCCTCTATAAATGTCCTCGTTATTCCATCCTCCTCCATAGACTGCTGATCATCCCTCACATACCTCTCTTCTTCTTCTTCTGATTTAACCTCAAATTCTATATCGATTGGATCTCCACTCTAAACCAAGAAAATGAGAGAAAATATCATCTGTAAGATATAAGCTTTAATATTGTAACACCACAAAAAGACACTTCACAAATCATCTTTATGAGTCCATGTTTTAGATGTTCCGCCCCACCAACCTTGTAACAGTGGGGGATGGTGTGACCTTCCTGTGTGGAATACAGAGGACGGGGGGATCTCTCTGGTGGGTTTCTGTAGCTGGATGACTCCACCATGGTGTCCTGGTACAGATCTTTGTGTTCTTCCTCCATCACCCCATCCTCATCATCCTCCTCTTTTATCTCTTCTTTCACCTCAACTTTAGGATCTCTCAGGTTTCCACTCTGAATATATAATAAAAATGACATCAATGGTAACAATGCAGATAATGTACAGATCCTAATGATACTATCAGTGATTGTTCCTCATCTACCTGATGATGGTGGGGGATGGTGTGATCTTCCTGTGTGGGATCCCGGGAATACAGAGGACGGGGACATCTCTCTGGTGGGTTCCCATTACTGGATCCATCTGTAGGAAACACACACACTGACTGAATACATTGTTTCTATGTGTTTATCAGATGATGGGGGATCTAGGTGGAGCCTCCGTACTGCTCTCTCCTTTACAATAAAGTCTCCTCTTACCCGGTGATGTGAGGGGCGGCTGATTGTCCATCATGACGTCCTTGTAGAGATCCTTGTGTCCTTCTAAATACTCCCACTCCTCCATGGAGAAATAGACAGTGACATCCTGACACCTTATAGGAACCTGACACACACAATGATACAGTCACCATCCAGACACATCCCTTGTCTGTTACTGGATAATGTCCCAGAATTCCCAGAATCCTCCTCACCTCTCCTGTCAGCAGCTCCATCATCTTCTTGGTGACTTCTAGAATCTTCTCCATGTTGTGTCTCTCAGGTTTTAGGGAGTCACATGGAGGCACTGTGATGGTCATATGATCACCTGACTTCACAAGAGGAAATCTCTGTATTGGGGAACCAATAGGAATATCATGTTAGAATCCCAGAATCCCCCTCACCTCTCCGGTCAGGTCTGTGTTTTATTACTAGAGATAAGAGATGTCATGTGACCTCCCAGAATCCTCCTCACCTCCCCGGTCAGGTCTGTGTTTTATTAATGGAGATAAGAGTGATGTCATGTGACCTCCCAGAATCCCCCCTCACCTCTCCGGTCAGGTCTGTGTATTATTATTAGAGATAAGAGTGATGTCATGTGACCTCCCAGAATCCTCCTCACCTCTCCGGTCAGGTCTGTGTATTATTAATAGAGATAAGAGTGATGTCATGTGACCTCCCAGAATCCTCCTCACCTCTCCGGTCAGGTCTGTGTATTATTAATAGAGATAGGAGTGATGTCATGTGACCTCCCAGAATCCTCCTCACCTCTCCGGTCAACAGGTAGATGATCTCCAGGGTGAGGTTTAGTATCTTCTCAGTCATGTGACTCCGGTCCTCCTCCATCCTCATTGATGTGGTCATGTGATCTCTGCAGGTTTCTCTGTAGACGGATAGTGTAGAATTATCGGTTGTATCGGTTGGTTGGTTGTACAATATTCAGATGGGGATATAAGGGGTTAATCGGTGGGCTGCACAAATGTGAATTGGAACAAGTAAATTGGGTTCCCTAGGGGTTCATTTATAAATAAAATGTATATTATAATTCACAATAATGGAGAGATGGGAGGACGGCTGGATCGTAGTGCAGTGGTCATAAACTCCTGTCCTCAGGACCCACTAACAGGCCAGGTTTGCAAGATAACTGAAATACATGACAGGTGATATCATTTGCTGCTCAGTGATTGCAGTATTCTAGTCTGCATCTCCCCCAAGGTAATGCATAAAACCTGGCCTGTTAGTGGGCCCTGAGGACGGGGTTGATGACCACTGTCGTAGGGGATTAGAGGAGAGTGCTGACAGCCGGGGAGCAAACGTAAGTAACCGTGTTTTTCCTGGTTTCCCTACACCGAAACAACCATGTAACCCTTGGAGTTGAGTTGCCTCCGCTGTGTGTTAAATACTCATTTACACTTCGATCATTTTTAATTTCCCCGGAGCTGGGCTTTAAAAAAAAAAATAAAAAAATTTCACACACGCTAAAATCTGCATTTTTGCTCGTATAAAAAATGTAACCTGTGTCTATAATGATCTGCTGGAGATAAAAGACGTCACAGTGACTATGGAGGAAGAGGACAGACATGACGGGGGGGTTACTGGGTGTAAATAGAAAATAAGATCGTATTACCTCCTCCGATGCCAGCGATGTCTCCTCTCTACTTCCTTCCGACTCACCTCTCACCCAGAACTTACTTTTTTTTATATCTGACATCACTTCCTGTCTTCCATAGAGACTTCCTGTCTCTATGGTAGAAGTGAGATCACCACCTTGTGGAGCTCAGAGGAACTGCAGTCCTGAGAAACGTCTCGTAGTGTGACCATAACCTTGTGCTGTGTGCTGTGTATGTCCTGTATATCATTATAGATGAGGGTCATCTCCACTCCCACCAAGGGGGAGTGAAGTAATAAAGATACAATAAATATTATTGTACCTATATAGATTAATTTGTCTAATTCCTATAGTTAGTTGGTCTATTTAAACTCTGACCACATGTTACTGATGATATCACTATAATACAAGATTAGTTATGAAACCAAACACACGGTTTATAAGTAATAAAGTCTTATTTATTTCCCAAGGAAATAAGAAAATGCTAACAAAGTATTAAAAGATATTGCAATGCTTACAAACAGAACATAATGCAAGAATATACTTATCACATCCTCTAGCATAGACTCTTTAGCTGGTCTCCAGGTGTTGAAAGAGAGGGCCAGAGCCATGAGGCTTAGGCCCAAGCCATGATCCAAAGGGAAAGGGGAAGAGAGAGAGAGAGAAAGAGCCAATGTGGCTCAGGCAAAGGCCAGCATCGGAAGACAGAGAAGCTCTTTGTTGAAACAGCCCTTTATTACACCCCCCCCCCCCCATTGCCAGCCCCACTTGGTCTTGGACGAACCAGAGTGCTCACAGGGTAATCTTCCTCAATAGATTATACTTCCTCAATAGATTATATTACTGACTGTCTTGCCGTAATTGGCCTCTGGGGGCAGTATTTGTCAATGAACCATCTCTATAAGCCCTGGGCCGTCTTAGCTAGCTCTTATTCTCTTAGAAGCCTGTAATCACACATATCACAGCAGGTGGGCTTGAGCCAAGCCATTGTTATTCTGATATGCTACAAAGCTTTGATGTGTTTCACTCCAACTTAGGCCACCTGGCTGTATCAACCAGGAAATGAAATACCAGAAGTATGATATTAAACCATGTTGCTATCCAACAGGGAGAGAAAAATATTACTACCTAGGCCAATCTTTCTCAGCCAGGGTTCCTCCAAAGGTTTATAGGGGTTCCTTGAGCAATGAACCATTTCTGTCTCTCAGTAACAACTGACATCAATGATCTGTGAGGGGGGCGCTTCCCACTGATGACAATGTAAGAATGTCCTTCCCTCATTGATCACTATTGTTGGGCGAACGGTTCGGGTCGAGCATAATTTCGGCTTGAACATCGGCTGTTCATCCATTCGGCAAACACGCGAATTGCAAGGAGGTTGGACCGTTTGTTCGGCCCTTCGAACGCCCCACAATGCATGATCTGTAAGGAGGGTCTTCTCACTGATGACAATGTAAAAATGTCCTTCTCCCACTGACCACTGATATAAGAGGGTCCTTTTCCCATTGGTCACCAATGTAAGGGACCACTACACTGATATAAGGGGGTCCTTCTCCCTTTGGTCACCAGTGTAAGGGATAGAGTTGAGCCGAACACCCTCCCGTTTGGTTCACACCAGAGTTTTTGAGCAACGCAAAAGTTCGGACCCAAACTGCAACTCCTATTGAAGTCTATGGGACCTGAACTTGAAAAATCAAAAGCCGATTTTGAAGGCTTATATGCAAGTTATTATTTAAGGTAGGATGTATTATGTTTAAGATTATGAGAGGTCTGGCCCCAAGCTATCTCTGCTCTCGTTTTCATAAACAAGCTCTTGTTAGATCACTCAGATCTACCGGCAGAGATCTCCTCTACGTGCCCAAGAAGACCCGGCGTGGTGGTCGGGCCTTCTTCAACAATGGGGGGCCGTCCTATTGAATAGCCTCCCTGTCGAGCTCCAGGAGGCCCCCACTATTCTGGTCTTCCGCAGGTTACTGAAGACTTGGCTTTTCACGCAGGCGTTTCCTGCATAGTCTCTTTCTTCTACCCTTCTGTCGCTCTGTGCTGCTTCTGGTCCCTGGGCCCTCTCTTTCCAGGATCTTTGCTATGCGCGTCGGGACCCTTCTGGGTAAGACCGCGCTATATTAAGATTCCTCTCAACTCAACTCATTGGCCATAAAAAGGGTATGGGGTTTTTAAATGAGCAGTTATTTTAATGATGATTAAAGTGAAATAATTAAAATGAAAACTTCCTTTAAATATAGTGCCTGGGGGGTCCCCTTAGTCTGCCTGCAAAGTGGTGCATCTGTACCATGTATAGAACCTTCCGCAGCAAAAATTAAATTTATTTAAAAAAAAAGACATTTTCCCTGCAAGCTTTCTTTATTTTGGAAACAGAACAAGATTAGAGATTTTTTGGATAAATTGTGGTGTCTTTTTGGCAGACCTTGTATGGAAATAACAAAGTTTTGCCCCACAGTGAGCAAGCCTTATGTGAAGAAGCCAAATTATAGTACACTCAGGCAAAGATACATTTTTTTTTAGATAAAGTGTTGTGTCGCCTTCACAGACTTTGGATAGAAGTAACAGGTGTGGAAAAATTGGGCTTAGGGTGTTGGTGGTGCCTTCACACCGTAACACTACATAGGTACTCTTGAAAATAAAACTGTATGGAGACACGTGGCAAAGCAAGCTCCAGCACTGAGCCCTGTCCTGCATCCTTCCTAGTTGCAAGAAATGTTACCCAGTGTCAGGGCTCGAGTCCAGCGGGAACGCGTGGGAACGGCGTCCCTGCACTTTTTCACAGCAGGAACGCAGTTCCCTCTTCAGGACTAGAGCCGCCCGAGGGCGTCACTAAATGGCGGACCAAGTCCGGACCGCATCAATTATCTGTGCGGCCCCGCCGTGGTCAAGCCATTTAAGCTTTTTTATCTTCAGCTGCCGCTGCCTGCTAGCTCTGTTGTCCTCACAGAGCTGACATCGGAAGAGCAGCACAGCAATGCACGGAAGGCAGGGGCTGCCCCAGTTAACTGATTGGTTGATAGAATGCAGAGCGGTTCTATCAACCAATCAACCAATCAGTTAACTGGGGCAGGTCCCGCCCTCTGTCCATCCCTTTGCTGCACTTCCGATGTCAGCTCTGTGCCTCTAAAGTGACCTGCTGTGTCCTATGTAAGGTAAGACAGGGAAGAGGGCACTGTAATGAAGGAAGGAGGGGGAAAGTATCAGAAACTGAAAGGAATGAGGAGGGGGTGATATAAAAGGGAGGCAGGGCAGGAATGTGAAGGGGGGATCTACAAAGGGGGTGAGGACAGGAATGTAAAGGGGGTGAGGACAGGAATGTAAAGGGGGTGAGGACAGGAATGTAAAGGGGGTGAGGACAGGAGTGTGAAGAAGGGTGCTATAAAGAGGACAGGTTTAAATTTTAAAACTGGCTACTTGGTCATCTCCTGTAGTATGTTGCATTCGCAGTCTGATCATCTCCTGTAGTATGTCGCATTTGCAGTCTGATCATCTTCTGTAGTATGTCGCATTCGCAGTCTGGTCATCTCCTGTAGTATGTCGCATTCGCAGTCTGGTCATCTCCTGTAGTATGTCGCATTCGCAGTCTGATCATCTCCTGTAGTATGTCGCATTCGCAGTCTGATCATCTCCTGTAGTATGGCGCATTCACAGTCTGGTCATCTGTAGTATGTCGCATTCGCAGTCACTGTATTTTCTGTGAAATATATATGCATATGAGCGTATCATTTTTTAAATTTTTTTTGGTGGGGGAGTGGATTTTGGGTGGGAGTTCCCACGCTTTTTTACTCAGGACTTGACCCCTGCCCAGTGTGTATATCGTCCCTGACCTTGCTTGCTGGACCACATGTCAGCAGTAATGTGGACCTTGCTGCTGACTGTCTAGCCCAACGATGCCACAACATTGCCTTCCACATGATGGTATAGAGCTGGAATGGCCATACATGCATAGAAATAGCGACTGGAAACCTGCCATCGTGGTACAGCACATTCTGCAAATTGTAAATATGTGTCCCTCGCGCTACTTGGAGTGAGTGAATAGTCTGTGATGGATAGTGGTGCTCTGCTGCAAAATGTGGCGTGTTCACAAATACACAATAAGTAATAGTATAAAAAAGGAATTTCGCGCAATAAATAGCTAAAATAATGAAAACATGTGCAATAAATAAATATGCCAGTAAACGGTATTGTTACCGGTGAGAGGTACTGTGTGCTTCAATGTTGGTAAATAATAAAGTAATCGATAATAATAAAAGCGACCAGTGCAAAATTTCTATAAAGTGCAATGTGTAAATTGACCAGTAGTGGTCACTAGTGATGGTGGGAAGTGATTGCAGTTAGGTTGAACTTGCGTACATTTAGGATTGATAAATGTATTTATAGCACATATGTGTGACTAGCAATAAATATAATCATATATATTGAATATTTAAAGTGTCATGTGCATATAATTAATGATCAATGTCTAAAAACCATGTGTTTGGCATATTAAACTTCAAATGACAATGGTATAAAATTCGTGACTGGTGAAACACAAGTGCAATAAATAGTGCAATAAATAAATAAGATCATGAATAAATAAAACAAGTAAGTGACAATAGTGAATAAGTGATTGGGTGATACCCAAAATATGGGTAAAAGAGTATGGTAAAGAGGTAAGTTCATATAGTCCCAGACTGGATAAATATATATTTGTGGATAAAGCAGTGTCCAAATTGATCCGTCAGGTCCTAATAATCAATTCATCCAAATGTTCAACACTTTCTGGATGGTGTATAAAGCGGTAAAGACTTGGTCCTGATTTCCATATATTTTATCCAATCAATGGTCTCCCAGAACTCTCACCTTAATGATGTTGAAATAGAGCCTTTCGGGGATCTCCTATAGCCCCATGCGGTTTGGATACAGGTATTCAGCAAACATAGTAAGAAAAAAACTTCTCCTTTAAGAGCGTTTAAACCTGCGGTCCTGCAATGCTCAGTGTCGGAATGACACAGCGCCAGGGAAAGAGGAAGAGAAAGGGGAAGCCTCCACTAGTGTAGTATGTTATTTGGTAATCAAAGATATTTATTAGGATAATAGGTGGACTCTTACATTCAGATAAAATAAAACAGGCATAAAGGTTTAAAAATAGTTCTAGGCGTTCTCAGCGCCTTCTCACGTCTCCTTGAGTGCTTCTCTGCCTACGGCCACTCCCTACGCGTTACGACACGTCACGTGTCTTCATCTGGGGACTGATGAAGACACGTGACGTGTCGTAACGCGTAGGGAGTGGCCGTAGGCAGAGAAGCACTCAAGGAGACGTGAGAAGGCGCTGAGAACGCCTAGAACTATTTTTAAACCTTTATGCCTGTTTTATTTTATCTGAATGTAAGAGTCCACCTATTATCCTAATAAATATCTTTGATTACCAAATAACATACTACACTAGTGGAGGCTTCCCCTTTCTCTTCCTCTTTCCCTGGCGCTGTGTCATTCCGACACTGAGCATTGCAGGACCGCAGGTTTAAACGCTCTTAAAGGAGAAGTTTTTTTCTTACTATGTTTGCTGAATACCTGTATCCAAACCGCATGGGGCTATAGGAGATCCCCGAAAGGCTCTATTTCAACATCATTAAGGTGAGAGTTCTGGGAGACCATTGATTGGATAAAATATATGGAAATCAGGACCAAGTCTTTACCGCTTTATACACCATCCAGAAAGTGTTGAACATTTGGATGAATTGATTATTAGGACCTGACGGATCAATTTGGACACTGCTTTATCCACAAATATATATTTATCCAGTCTGGGACTATATGAACTTACCTCTTTACCATACTCTTTTACCCATATTTTGGGTATCACCCAATCACTTATTCACTATTGTCACTTACTTGTTTTATTTATTCATGATCTTATTTATTTATTGCACTATTTATTGCACTTGTGTTTCACCAGTCACGAATTTTATACCATTGTCATTTGAAGTTTAATATGCCAAACACATGGTTTTTAGACATTGATCATTAATTATATGCACATGACACTTTAAATATTCAATATATATGATTATATTTATTGCTAGTCACACATATGTGCTATAAATACATTTATCAATCCTACATGTACGCAAGTTCAACCTAACTGCAATCACTTCCCACCATCACTAGTGACCACTACTGGTCAATTTACACATTGCACTTTATAGAAATTTTGCACTGGTCGCTTTTATTATTATCGATTACTTTATTATTTACCAACATTGAAGCACACAGTACCTCTCACCGGTAACAATACCGTTTACTGGCATATTTATTTATTGCACATGTTTTCATTATTTTAGCTATTTATTGCGCGAAATTCCTTTTTTATACTACATTCTGCAAATTCATGGAAGGTGGCAGAATTCACCAGACAGAAAGGCAGAAGTTGTAAAGCCAGCAGCTTTGACAAGCTAGAAATTAGATGCTGGGTATGTGGGTGGCAGGGAGTGTATTTGTTTTCAATGCAGGAGCTGGGGCAGATAAATTTGCCTGCTATAGTCTACAGCTGGTGGTGTGCTGCTGGCAGATGTGCTGCAGGGACCAGTGACATCCTTTTGATATACCATCATCCCTGTTTATGGAAGCTGCTGAGAGGTTATGAGATATCGCGGGGGTAGACCTGAAAGGTGAGGAGTAAAGAGGAGAAGAATTGTGTGCCTTGTGTGTGGCTTTCAGGTGTCGATGGGCTGAGTGGTGGGAGGTTAAATGCCCTGTCAAGCATGTGGTTCCCAAATGGTTGGCGTTTTGCCACGGTTGATCGGCTTGCGGCAGAGATTGCAAATTGCAACAGGGCAATCGGATGCACATTTGCTAAAAAAGGCCCAGACAGCTAAGCTGTGGGAAGTGGGCTGGGAGATAACAGCTCCACAACATGTTGGAATATTGTGGCTAGACATGTGCACTGACAAAAAATTTGTTCATTTTCGTTTCATTATTTTTTTTGCTTTTTTCGGAAATTCTGAAAATTCGGAAATTTGGAAATTCGGAAATTTTGGGAATTTTCACATTTCTATTTTTCGGATTTCCAAATTTCTGTATTTCGTATTTCCGAATTTTCGTATTTCCGAATTTTCGTATTTCCGAATTTCCTAAATTCTGAATTTCCGAAATTCCGAATGATTAAATTCCGATTTTCGTTTTTTCAGAATTGGGAATTTTCGGATTTTCGGAACTTCGAATTTCCGAAATTCGGGAATTCAAAGATTTGAAAATCCCAAAATTTGAAAATCTGAAAAAAAAGAAAGAAAATCAGTTTAATTAATAACTAACTATTAAATTAACGAGTACGAATTTATCCGAAGTTACGAATTATCTGAAATAACGAATGCCGCATCTAAACAAATGGAACGGAAAAAAATAATAATAAATAATTAATAATAATAAAAAGGTTTTATTATTATTATTCCATTTGGTTAGATGCGGCATTCGTTATTTCAGATAATTCGTAACTTCGGATAAATTCGTACTCGTTACGTTCACTAACAGACAAATTTGAAAGGGAATTCCAATACCTATAATTTAATAGTTAGTTATTATTTAGAATTAAACAGATTTTCTTTCTTTTTTTCAGATTTTTGAATTTCGGAATTCCGAAAATTCTGAATTCCGAAAATGCGAAATTTGGAAATTAAAAATTCGGAATTTGAGAAATCCGAAAATGCGAAATTCGAAAATGCGAAATTCGGAAATTTGTAATTTCGCAAATTTTGAAGTTCGGAAATTCGGAATTAACAAATTTGTCAAAATTTGATAAAAAACGAATTAGGAACTAAACGAATTGCACGTGTCTAATTGTGGCTGCTGTCTACTATTCCATGATAGCTGTCTCTGGAGGACATCCTCTATGACCCAAGCTGACACTAGTGTGCAGTCCACCACAGCTGCCAAAGAGACTTATTCTGCCTCCTTGTCCACAGCTTCTCCTGCCATAGTCCCAGCATCATGCATGGAGGAGTCAGTTGAGTTATAGGAACACAGCATCAGCCACTTGCTCTTTGACGATGCACAGCCATTACTTGATTCTGATGTTGGTTCTGAGGTAGAGGAAGGTAGGAACATGAGCCTACAGAGAGGGGAGAACACTGGTACACAACAAATTGGCAGTCATGTTGCCCCAGCCACAGCGTATTGCCAAGTTGGCTCCAGCGATGATGAGGATGGAGGGGGATGATTATGATGAAACCTTTTTTCGACTTGGGTCCTGGATAGAGGAAAGAGAGGGGGTGAAACAACCCCAATGAGGCAGCCATTATGGAGGAGTAGAGAGCAGCCACCCTATTCCATCACATCGTAGAGCTGTTACCTCAGCTCAGCTGTGGGGTATTTTAGCGACAAATTGCAACAGTGCGGCTGGTCGCACTGTTGCAATTTGCAGTCTCTGCCACAAGCAGATCATGCATGGCAAGAGCACCAGCCACTTGGGTACCACATGCTTGACGAAGCATTTAACCTCCCACCACTCGGCCTGTTGGCAAGAGCACCTTAAAGCTACAAAAAAAGGGAATCAGTTCTACTCCTCCTCACCTTTCAGGTCTACCCCCCGCTATATCTCATGACCTCTCAGCAGCCTCCACTGACAGGGATGATGGCATGGGCGTCCGCAGAACTTTTTTCAGGGGGGGAGGCATAATTTTAAGGTCACCCATGCTCTGACCCTTTTCGACAATGTCATTATCACGGTCAGAGACTGCAGACGTAGTACAGGAGATGGTCAGAGACTGCAGACATGGCCCAAGAGACCGTCATAGACTGCATACATGGCCCAAGAGACTGTTGGTGACTGCATACATGGCTCAAGAGACTGTAAGAGACTGCAGACATGGCACAAGAGACTCTAAGAGACTGCATACATGTGGGGGGGGGGGGTGATAGAGAGAGACAGGGGGTGACAGAGAGAGAGAGGGGGTGACAGAAAGACACAGGGGATGACAGAGAGAGACAGAGGGGGGTGACAGAGAGGAGTGTGACAGAGAGAGACAGAGGGGTGGGGTGACAGAGAGAGGGGATGGAAAAGACAGAGGGGTGACAGAGAGGGGTGATTAGGGGGCCAGAGAGAGGGACCCCCTAGCCCTGTCTGCAGTCCCTCAAGTGCTCCTATGTCCAAGTGGTGTGTGTAATGCTCAGTACGGTACCTTGCATGCCAGTAGGATGTCCATTATGGACAGCAGCTGGCAAGACCCGTTTTCATTCTGGGTGAGGACAGGGCCGGCCGCCAGCGCTAGGATAAAGACCGAGTGGGGAACAAACTCCTGATCCGATCCCTGATTCCAAGGGGGGGCACTTGTCCCCCCTTGCCCCTACCTGCGGACGCCCATGGATGATGGTATAGGGAAGGGTGTCACAGGCCTTTGCAACATGTCTGCCAATAGCACACCACCGGCTGTAGAGTATATCAGGCAAATATCTCTGCCCCAGCTGCTGCAGCGAAACAAAGAAAAAAAAAACACTCCCTGCCACCTACAAGGAGACAAGCTCCAACATAATAGAGTCTGGGGTAGAGACTAGTCATCCCCTCTTCGCCAGGCACCAATAGAACCCCCTGAGGTGCTCTAGCCATTATGACCAGGACCCTCCCCTTTTGTTCTCCCTCTTCAAAAAATGCCAGTTTCGAGAAGAAATCCTTTTTATCTGCCGATGATGACACCACTCTATCTAGAGCATCTTGTGCAGACCCAAGCCATTGTTTCTAAAAAAAAAAAAAAAGAAAAGCTTGCAGGGAAATGTCATTTATTTTTTTTGGCTTTGTAAATGTAAATTTTGCTGCAGCAGGTTCTATACATGATGGGTCACTATAAAAGTAGACCAAGGACATTATATTTAAAAGGAATTTTTAATTTTTGTTGTTGCTTTAAGCATCATTAAAATCACTGCTCCTCCTCCTAAAAAAAAAAAAAGCCATTGTTTTTTTTAAAAAAAAAGAAAAGCTTGCAGGGAAATGTCATTTTTTTGGGCTTTGTAAATGTAAATTTTGCTGCAGCAGGTTCTATACATGATGGGTCACTATAAAAGTAGACCAAGGACGTTATATTTAAAGGAATTTTTCATTTTTATTGTTCCTTTAAGCATCAATAAAATCACTGCTCCTCCTAAAAAAAAAAAAAAAAGAAAAGCTTGCAGGGAAATGTCATTTTTTTTGGCTTTGTAAATGTAAATTTTGCTGCAGCAGGTTCTATACATGATGGGTCACTATAAAAGTAGACCAAGGACGTTATATTTAAAGGAATTTTTCATTTTTATTGTTGCTTTAAGCATCATTAAAATCACTGCTCCTCCTAAAAAAAAAAAAAAAGAAAAGCTTGCAGGGAAATGTCATTTATTTTTGGCTTTGTAAATGTAAATTTTGCTGCAGCAGGTTCTATACATGATGGGTCACTATAAAAGTAGACCAAGGACATTATATTTAAAGGAATTTTTCATTTTTGTTGTTGCTTTAAGCATCATTAAAATCACTGCTCCACCTAAAAAAAAAAAAAAAATTAATTGATTCATGTCCCCCAGGGCAGTACCCGGGTCCCCACACCCTTTTTATGGCCAATAACATGCATATAAACCTTCAAAAACAGGGACTATTGATTTTTCAAGTTCGGGTCCCATAGACTTTAATAGGGTGCGTGGTTCGGGTCCGAACTTTTTTATGATGTTCGAGAGTCGTGGCGCAAAACGAATCGGGGGTGTTCCACCCACCTCTATCAATGGTTGGTTTAACACTATTGGTTCAATTAACTTATATCTACTGTACTCATAAGTGCATGAGTATGATCTCAGATATTTGTATGAAATCATGCCATCATCTAGCGGCCATAATTTTTTTCTGAAATACTGCAATCAGAAAAATTGTGAAATAGTACATTATGGCCAATAGATGGAGCCGATGAATATATAAAAAAAACACTGTATTAAATAAAACATGGCGAATGTTCATTATGGCTGGGCAAAACCTTGTCTCAAGTGTTTGTGAAACTTCCACCACAAAATGCACTCAGCCAATGAGAGGTGATGACTCCATTTTTAATTTTAAAAGGCCTAGAGGACGGCCTTGTAAGTGGTGGGGTTAACGCGTTTCGTCCTGGAAGACGACTTGAGAAAACAGACCTCTTGCAAGAGTTTACACCACAAAATAAACTCAGCCAATGAGAGGTAATGACTCCATTTTTATTTTTCTCCTGCTATCAATGGCCGACACGGTACAACACTTCATCCATGTCTTTGGTGATCTCTGATCTCCTTATGAACTGTTTCTTCCATGATGAAGATCAGCCATGGAGTATATCTGAGGTGTATATCAGGGTGTGCTTCTTCCCCACATGTCCAGCAACATTCATATACAAGACATTTCCCGCACTCGCTAAGACACCTCGAGGGTTGTGTGGGACCCCTGATGTACAGAAAGACAGGACTTCAGTGAGGAACAATTCCCTCACTCAGGACAGGAAAGTGGCTTCTTCCCCGTGTGAGATTTCTGATGTCTGTTACGACTGACCTTATAAGAAAAACATTTCCCGCACTCGGGACAGGAATACGGCTTCTCCCCCGTGTGAGATCTCTGATGATCAGAAAGATTGGACTTCTGTGCATAACATTTCCCACACTCAGGACAGGAATATGGCATTTCCCCCGTGTGTAATCTCTGATGAACGGAAAGATTGTACCTCTGTGCAAAACATTTCCCGCACACAGTACACGAATACGGCTTTTCCCCCGTGTGCAACTTCTGATGACGTAAAAGACGTGGTGACGTTCGTTGCGTACTACGAAACTGCGTAGAGGCTAGTAGCCAATAGCTTTGGTCTCCTAATTTGATCTGAGCATGCGTGGCACTTTGTCCGTCGGAATTCCCTACACATGATCGGAAAAAGTCCGATCGGATTTTGTTGTCGGAAAATTTGAGATCCTGCTCTCGAATTTTTTCCGTTGGAAATTCCGACTGAAAAAAGCCCGCTAGAGCCCACACACGATCGGATTTTCCGACAACATAATCCGATCGGACTTTTTCCATCGTGTGTACGGGGCATAAGGCTGCCATTGAAGTTCATGTGCGTGTGGTAATATAGTGTACAAAGAATTTAACAGGGATACATTTCCATTCAGTGCAACTCTAGTTAAAGAGGCTTTAGATCTCTGATTTAGAGGGAAAAGAAGTTCCAAAAAATGAATGGGATCACCACCTGATCTGAACCTGGGCCCAATCCCCACTGCTGTAGAGAGACATCGCTGTGGTTTGGGGCAGCTGCATTGGAAAAGGACCACCCCCCCCCACCTTAATGCTGCGTCACAACGAAAGGGCCAGGTCCGACCGTTATATCCGCATCCGCCAATGTGTGGACCTCCTACAGACCCCTCTGTAAGCAGAGTCATCACAGCCGATCCGACGCCATAGTGGGGAACTGCATGTGCTCTATGGAAGTTCTGGGGGACACGACCTAAATCTATATGGATCATGCTCTGTCACCCAACACCGCAGTTGATGGACCATAAAGAAATCCATCGGCTGGAACAAAAAATCCAACATAAAAGGAGCAGGGAAAAAAAAATTCCTGACCGCTAGGCAAAAAAACTATCACTAGTGTTGAAAATGTGAGGTTTGGCCACCAGCAATGGGTCGACCATAAGGTGTGTTTTTAGTTTTGGTTGCACCTAGTGTCCTGCTCCTGCCGGTACCAACGCTAAACCCATTCATCGGGAAGATCTGGCTGTATCTACCAATGGATGGAAGAGAAATAAGATCTTATTACCTCCTCTGCTGCCACTTCCAGCGATGTCTCCTCTCTGCTTCCTCCCGACTCACCTCTCACCCGTAAATTCCTGTCCATGCTTGACATCACTTCCTGTCTTCATCGAAACTTTCTGTCTCTATGGTAGAAGTGAGTTCACCACCTTGTGGAGATCAGAGGAACTGCAGCCCCGAGAAACATCTCGTAGTGTGAACACGGCCTTGTGCTGTGTGTGTATTTATTGTATATCCTTATAGATGGGTCATCTCCACTCCCACCAAGGGGGAGAGAAATATATTACTGCCTGGTCCAGCCTTTCTCAGCCAGGGTTCCTCCAAAGGTTTCTAGGGGTTCCTTGAGCAATGAAAAATTTCTGTCTCTCAGTAACAACTGACATCAATGATCAGTAAGGGGGCAATCTTCACTGATGATGATGTAAGAATGTCCTTCTCCCACTGACCACTGATATAAGGGGGTTCTTCTCCCATGGGTCACTAATATAGGGGCCACTACACTGACCACTGATATAAGGGGGTCATTTTCTCATTCGTCGCCAATGTAAGGGACCACTACACTGACCACTGATATAAGGGGGTCCTTCTTCTATTGGTCACCAATATAGGGACCACTACACTGACCACTGATATAAGGGGGTCCTTCTTTTATTGGTCACCAATGTAAGGGACCACTACACTGACCAGTGATATAAGGGGGTCCTTCTCCCATTGGTTACCAATGTAAGGGACCACTACACTGACCACTGATATAAGGGGGTCCTTCCTTCTCCCATTGGTCACCAATGTAAGGGAACACTACACTGACCACTGATATAAGGGGGGTCCTTCTCCCATTGGTCACCAATGTAAGGGACCACTACACTGACCACTGATATAGGTGGGTCCTTCTCCCATTGGTCCCCAATGTAAGGGACCACTACACTGACCACTGATAAAAGGGGGTCCTTCTTCTATTGGTCACCAATATAGGGGCCACTACACTGACCACTGATATAAGGGGGTCCTTCTTTCATTGGTTACCAATGTAAGGGACCACTACACTGACCACTGATATAAGGGGGTCCTTCCTTCTCCCATTGGTCAACAATGTAAGGGACCACCACACTGACCACTGATATAAGGGGGTCCTTCTCCCATTGGTCACCAATGTAAGGGACCTCTACACTGACCACTGATATAAGGGGGCCCTTCTCCCATTGGTTACCAATGTAAGGGACCACTACACTGACCACTGATATAAGGGGGTCCTTCTCCCATTGGTCACCAATGTAAGGGACCACTACACTGACCAATAGGTAGCCTCCCACTTTCACCCAAAGAAGCCGTGGATGCTTGCGGCTGCTACGTCTCTGAAATCACTGATGTCTTTGGGAATCCCTGCCATCTAAGCAAGCGGGTGGGGATAGGAGTGACATCACCGACCAAATATAGCCACTGGTCATATTTAGGTATTGGGGGCACCACTATCTCTGTTCCTTTACTTACTGTATGTAGATGGTGACAGTTTAGGGAGCTATCATCCGGCTAGTGCTTCTGTCCAGTACTATATACCCCATAATCATTCACGTGGAAAGAAGGTATAGGGGGGCTCCAGTATGATCCCCATCCAAAGATCCCCACAGCCACCAGCCAAGCTGTGTCCGTTTATACCCACTTAACCTCTTTTTCTATTTTTCCAATATTCAGTTTACGTTCTCCTGAAAGTCTAATAAACTCAGGTTCCTCTTTTAGCGGTTCAACAGTGTCTCTTAATAAATTTAATTTGAGCATTGCGCAAAATTCCTAATTTTGGTTTGTTTCCGCTTATAAAGAAATCGAAGGAGTTCAACTCCCTTAGTGTTAAAGAACGAAAACCACTCCTGGATTTAAACACTGTAGGATTACACTGAAAGATTGCCATCTGTAATCCACCTGAACATCAGGAATTGAGGTGACCTCCTCTTATTCATATGAAGCAAGCAAAAACACAACCCACTTCTCAGGTTATTACAGGCTTTGGGATGGGGTGGGGGGGGTGCACGAAGCACTCGTTCCGCTCTGTCCAGCCATTGTGTTGCAGCAGAGGGCTATTCAAAGAAATGTGCCTCTCCATTGGCCACCACTCGTAGCTACGCTGGGAAGAGCATGGCATACTGTAGATTGAGGGACCCAAGGCGTAGTTTTACATCCGTAAATTTCGCCCTCTGCTTCTGTACTTCCGGCGAGTAATCTGGGAATAAGGACATTTTAGTATTATCCATAGCCAGCGCTCCGTTCATTCCTCGTGCCTTGGCCAGTATCACATCTCTGTCCTTGTAATTTAACATTTTGAACAAGAAGGTGCGAGGCGGGTGTGCCCGGGGGTAGGGGGCTCATGGGCACGGAAAACATGGGGGTAAAGAATCCCTTCCGAAATACGGAGAGCAACCAAGATTCAATAAAAGCAACTGGATTTCTCCCCTCTGCTCTTTCTGGTATACCGGTTGCCCGCACATTATTACGCCTCATCCTATTCTCCAAATCATCTAAGCGAGAAGCATGGTGAGCAGTCATCAAATTTTGCTTCACATGTCACAGCATTGGCTCCATGTCATCCTCTACTGTACTGACTTGACCCTCCAGAGCCGAGGTCCGTTTCCTCAAATTTTTGTAAGTCATGCCGAATGAAAGACACTTTTGCCTTCACCCCCTTTATCTCAGCAGTAAAAACAGCAATGGAAGTAGTGCAGCTAGTGACCACCGTCATATCATCTCTGATGCAGAGATCTCACATTCCGACAACAAAATCCAGGTTTTTTTTTCCGACGGATGTTGGCTCAAACTTGTCTTGCATACACACGGTCACACAAACGTTGTCGAAAATTCCGAACGTCAAGAACGCAGTGACGTACAACACGTACGACGAGCCAAGAAAAATTAAGTTCAATAGCCAGTGCGGGTCTTCTGCTGGATTCCGAGCATGTGTGGAACTTTGTGCGTCGGAATTGTGTAAACACGCCCAGAATTTTCGACAACGGATTTTGTTATCGTAAAATTTGAGATCCAGATCTCAAGTTTTGTTTGTCGAACATTCCGACGGAAAATGTCCGATGGAGCCTAAACACGGTCGGAATTTCCAACAACAAGCTCCCATCGAACATTTATCGTCAGAAATTCCGACCGTGTGTACGCGGCATGAGAGTGGGCTCCACAGATGATTGTGGTGGCACAGTAGGGGAGACAGTTTGTGCACTTACTTTATCCCACTCAGCCAGCAGTCCGGTCGGATCCTCCAGCGGCGCCGTGTCATCTGCCTCTTACTGTGCCCCTGATAGTTTGTCCCTGGAGATGGAGGAAGCATGAGGGGCCTTCGGGGAGGACCACGCAAAGAACTTCTGTGCGGCCTCCTTTTGCCGAGTAGACATGTGCAATTCGTTTCGTTTTTTTTCTTTTTTGTTTTTTTTCGTTATTTTCGTTCGTTCGTTTTCGTACGAATGAACGAATCGTTCGAATCGTATGAATCCGAATAACGAATCGTTCGAATCATACGAATCCGAAAAAAACAAATTAGAAACAACGAATGTACTAATGAAGAAAATCCGAAAAACGAAAACGAACGAAAAAATTCGTACATTCGTAACTTTT
Source organism: Lithobates sylvaticus (assembly GCA_028564925.1). NCBI lineage: Eukaryota > Metazoa > Chordata > Amphibia > Anura > Ranidae > Lithobates > Lithobates sylvaticus. The sequence continues at coordinate 594,488,492 of CM053028.1, read as the reverse complement.
TTTTTGTTGAATTGGTAATTTTTCGTGTCCCTTACAATGGTGCTGCTTAACGTGCTTTGAATGGATTGAACAAAAAAATTCATACTTTCGTAACTTTTTTTTCGATTCGTAACTTTTTTTTTCGATTCGTAATTTTCCGTGTCTCTTACAATGGCGTTGCTTAACGTGCTTCGAATGGATTGAACAAAAAAATTTGTACATTCGTAACTTTTTTTTATCGATTCGTAACTTTATTTTTTTCGTTTCGTAACTTTTTTTTCCGATTCGTAAATTATTAAAATTTAATAATAGCATACACATTACATAAAATTATGAATTATGCTCCGATTACGAATCTACGAACTTTATGAATGTACGAAAAAAAAAAGAATGCGTCCGAAAATTAAACTAACGAAAAAAACGAATCAACGAAAAAATAACTCTTACAAATGTACGAATCGTTACGAATATGAACAACGACGACTTACGAATGTACGAATCGTTACGAATATGAACAACGACGACTTACGAATGTACGAATCGTTACGAATCAACGGAAACGAAAAAAACGAAACGAAAATAAACAAATTTTTTTCAGAAACGAAAAAACTGAAACAAAAATAAACTAATTTTTTTGTTGTGCACATGTCTATTGCCGAGCGCTGTGGCCGGTCGCCATCTTGGAAACCAGGTTGGGGAAAGAAAGAGCTTCTTTCAGCTTTTCAGCCATGGCGACGAGTGGATTAACCTGTCCAGAAGCTGCCGCTGTGCTGTAGCAATATGCCGACATGTGTTTGTGGTGAAACGGGTCTGTTTCAGGTCACCCCGAGGATAATTAGCAGGATCTCCAGTGGAGAGAGCAGTACACGCATCCTGTTACATTCGCTGCTCAACCACGCCCCGTTTTTTATTTTTTCATACAGGACTTGTCAAGAACTCATGTTGTGTCTTTACTAATTTTATTGGTGAATGGGTAGCGGTACCATGTACCCCATATTCGAAGGGGAGGGGTTGGGATCTGTTAATCTGTTAAAGGGGACTTCCAGATTCTGATAAGCTCTCACCCACAGACCCCTGGCCAGGGTTGTGGGGATGAGGCCCTTGTCCCCATCAACATACGGAGAAGGATGCTTTGGGATAGGGGCATATTGAGAGCATGATGCTTGGTATGGTTCATTCACTGGTCTGCCAGGCTGCATTCTTAGATAAGGGCCTGGTATGGATTGGGGGGAGGGGACCCCATGCTGTTTTTTTCCCTACAATTTTTGATTGCCAGCATTGTTTTGTTTACATTTGAGCTGTCGGTGGGGAAGCCCGCTGACAGCTGCTGAGTCATCGGTTGTTAAGGAGGTGGCGGCCGGCTTCCCGCTGCTTAAGAACCAGCTATTCTTCACACAGAATTTGAATCGTCAATCGTTTTTCGACCAATCCAAATTCAACCTGTTCCAAAAATGTTGAATTCATTAGAAAATTAATAAACAAAATGAAATGAAATCAAACGAATTAACAAAATGAAATTATTAACATAACGAAATCTATCCGAAATGAAATGAGACAATTTTTTTCATTCTGCAACATGTCTACTTTCGTTTAGGTAGAGCAGATCAGAGGGTAGTTGGGGGTAAACAGACATTGGAGTCCGTTTACTTCCAGGCGCCCAGACTGCTCTGATATTACCGGGGGGTTCTGTGAGCTGATCGGAACGGAATCTGCCCCATGTGAATTCTTCCACCACAAAATGTACTTAACGTGTTTCGTCCTGGAAGAAGAGAAAACAGACCTCTTGCAAGAATTTACACCACAAAATGTACTCAGCCAATGAGAGGTAATGACTCCATTTTTATTTTAAAAGCCCCAGAGGACCGCCTTTTAAGTGGTGGGGTTAACGTGTTTCGTCCTGGAAGACGACTTGAGAAAACAGACCTCTTACAAGAGTTTACACCACAAAATGTACTCAGCCAATGAGAGGTAATGACTCCATTTTTATTTTTCTCCTGCTATCAATGGCCGACACGGTACAACACTTCATCCATGTCTTTGGTGATCTCTGATCTCCTTATCAACTGTTTCTTCCATGATGAAGATCAGCCATGGAGTATATCTGAGGTGTATATCAGGGTGTGCTTCTTCCACACATGTCCAGCAACATTCATATACAAGACATTTCCCGCACTCACTAATACACCTCCAGGGTTGTGTGGTGATGTACAGGAAGACAGGACTTCAGTGAGGAACATTTCCCTCACTCAGACCAGCAAAGTTCATTCTCCTCCGTGTCCAATCTCAGATGACTGTAAACAGAGGACTTCTGGGGGTTACAATTCCCGTACTCAGGACAGGAAAGTGGCTCTACCTTTGTGTGCACTCTCTGATGGCTGTAAAGATATGACCTTAGTGAAAAACATTTCCCGCACTCAAGACAGGAATACGGCTTTTCCCCCGTGTGCAATCTCTGATGTGTGGAAAGAGTGGACTTCTGTGAAAAACATTTCCCGCACTCAGGACAGGAATACGGCTTCTCCCCTGTGTGAGATCTTTGATGTAGGACAAGTTCTGATTTTTGTACAAAGCATTTGCCACACTCAGAACAGGAATACAGCTTCTCCCCAGTGTGCAGTCTCTGATGATTATACAGATTGCACTTATGTGAAAAACATTTTCCGCACTCATTACAGGAAAGTGGCTCCTTGTCCGTGTGCAGTCTCTGATGTCTGTAGAGATTGGACTTCTGTGAAAAACATTTCCCGCACTCAGGACAGGAAAATGGCTTCTCCCCTGTGTGAAATCGCTGATGTTTGTAAAGAGTGGACTTCCATGGAAAACATTTCCCGCACTCAGAACAGGAATAAGGCTTTTCCCCCTTGTGTGATCTTTTATGCATACGAAGCCTAAATTTGAAATGGAAACACTCCCCGCACTCAGCACAGTAAAACCTCTTATCTGTTGGAAGGACGGCACCGTCCCTCACAGTCTGAGGTTCCTCAGGATAAGAGGAATACGATGGTCCGGCACCGTCCCTCACAGTCTGAGGTTCCTCAGGATAAGAGGAATACGATGGTCCGGCACCGTCCCGCACAGTCTGAGGTTCCTCAGGATAAGAGGAATACGATGGTCCGGCACCGTCCCGCACAGTCTGAGGTTCCTCAGGATAAGAGGAATACGATGGTCCGGCACCGTCCCGCACAGTCTGAGGTTCCTCAGGATAAGAGGAATACGATGGTCCGGCACCGTCCCGCACAGTCTGAGGTTCCTCAGGATAAGAGGAATACGATGGTCTGGCACCGTCCCGCACAGTCTGAGGTTCCTCGGGATAAGAGGAATACGATGGTCCGGCACCGTCCCGCACAGTCTGAGGTTCCTCGGCATAAGAGGAATACGATGGTCCGGCACCGTCCCACACAGTCTGAGGTTCCTCAGGATAAGAGGAATACGATGGTCCGGCACCGTCCCGCACAGTCTGAGGTTCCTCAGGATAAGAGGAATACGATGGTCCATCTACACTGTGTGGTGCCGGATGGACATTTGAGGTAGTCGGGTTTTCTCCTGGACTATACTGTGTGATGTCCTCATCTTCTACTTTACAGTCTGGAGACAAAGTGAGACAATCCTCTGAGGTTTTCCTCATCTCCCGTCCATCTGCTAAAATAGAAATACAAAGATTATTACTAGACATGAGCTGATTGGTTCCCCTAAAACAGGACTCCGCCCACATCAGGCAGCTTTGTCTCTGAGGATCTTACAATTCCCCCCTCAAGGTAACTAGTAAATGGGTCTCTGATCAGGTCTGGCGGAGGTGCCCAGCTGGGGTATCCAAGATCTGTCACAGTCAGAGAGTGAGGAAACAACGAGAACTGTCTTTTATAGGAGTGACAGTGATGGGGGGATTATAGGACGAGTGTCAGGACTATGTAATGTACAACATAGAGTATATAGTGCAGGAGTCAGGAGTATGTAATGTACAATACACCAATCAGCCATAAATCATGACCATCCATCTAATATTGAGTGGGTCCTCCTTTTGCCATTATAGGACGAGTGTCCCCACCCCCTCTATCACTCATTGCCATCTTTTCAACACAAGAAGTCCTGCACACAACATAGAGTATGTAGTGCATTTAGTGTTAATGACCCACCTGTGCTGATCTCTGTAGGAGTGTCCTCCTCTATAAATGTCCCCGTTATTCCATCCTCCTCCATAGACTGCTGATCATCCCTCACACACCTCTCTTCTTCTTCTTCTGATTCAACCTCAACTTTTATATCTATCAGATCCTCACCCTAAACCAAGAAATGAGAGAAAATATCACATATAAAATTATATATTCATAACATTACATCTCCATGAGTCCATGTTCTAGATCAGGGGTCTCCAAACTGCGGCCCGAGGGCCAGATGTGGCCCTTTGCTAGTCTTTATGCGGCCCTTGGGGCACAACTCCTTCCACTGATATGAGGCACTATTCCTCTCACTGACACCAACAATGGGGCACTATATCTTCCACGATACTAATGATGGAATACTATTACTCCTACTAATAGGGGGAATACTACTCCTATTGATCACCAACCCTGAGGCCATATTTATTCTCACTGATGCTGGGCCCGTGACATTTTCTGCCCTTGCTGGCCACAATCCGGCCCTCCTAAAGTCTGAAGGATAATAAAGTGGCCCTGTGTGGGATCCCAGGAATACAGAGGACGGGGGCATCTCTCTGGTGGGTTCCTGGTATTTGGTGGCTCCATCATATCCTTGCGTCCTTCTGACAAATCCTCCATCACTCCATACTCCTCATCCTCCTCTTTATACTCTTCTTTAACAACAAACTTATCATCCCCGAGGTTTCCACTCTGAAAGTTACAATAAAACATCAATTGTAGCAGACATGCTGTGTATAAATCGTAACTACCAATAATTGTCCCTCATCTACCTGATGATGGTGGGGGATGGTGTGACCTTCCTGTGTGGGATCCCGGGAATACAGAGGACGGGGGGATCTCTCTGGTGGGTTCCCATTACTGGATCCATCTGTAGGAAACACACACACTGACTGAATACATTGTTTCTATGTGTTTATCAGATGATGGGGGATCTAGGTGGAGCCTCCGTACTGCTCTCTCCTTTACAATAAAGTCTCCTCTTACCCGGTGATGTGAGGGGCGGCTGATTGTCCATCATGACGTCCTTGTAGAGATCCTTGTGTCCTTCTAAATACTCCCACTCCTCCATGGAGAAATAGACAGTGACATCCTGACACCTTATAGGAACCTGACACACACAATGATACAGTCACCATCCAGACACACCCCTTGTCTGTTACTGGATAATGTCCCAGAATTCCCAGAATCCTCCTCACCTCTCCTGTCAGCAGCTCCATCATCTTCTTGGTGACTTCTAGAATCTTCTCCATGTTGTGTCTCTCAGGTTTTAGGGAGTCACATGGAGGCACTGTGATGGTCATATGATCACCTGACTTCACAAGAGGAAATCTCTGTATTGGAGAACCAATAGGAATATCATGTTAGAATCCCAGAATCCTCCCTACCTCTCCGGTCAGGTCTGTGTTTTATTAATAGTGATAAGAGTGATGTCATGTGACCTCCCAGAATCCTCCTCACCTCTCCGGTCAGGTCTGTGTTTTATTAATAGTGATAAGAGTGATGTCATGTGACCTCCCAGAATCCTCCTCACCTCTCCGGTCAGGTCTGTGATTTATTAATAGAGATAAGAGTGATGTCATGTGACCTCCCAGAATCCTCCTCACCTCTCCGGTCAGGTCTGTGTTTTATTAATAGAGATAAGAGTGATGTCATGTGACCTCCCAGAATCCTCCTCACCTCTCCGGTCAGGTCTGTGATTTATTAATAGAGATAAGAGTGATGTCATGTGACCTCCCAGAATCCTCCTCACCTCTCCGGTCAGCAGGTAGATGATCTCCAGGGTGAGGTTTAGTATCCTCTCAGTCATGTGACTCCGGTCCTCCTCCATCCTCATTGGTGCTGTCATTTGATCTATACAGGTCTCCTTGTAGACGGATACATTTGGGAAATAAAAGTAAGAATTATTTGGATGGTATTGGTCAGAAAATAATAGGATGTGGATGTGAGGGGGGTAATAGGAGGGTTGCTTTATATTTAAGAACTACTACCCCTATGGGAACACTGCCTGTGTAGTGTAATAATTGCCCTTTGTAGGCTTGTATGGTCAGGATGGTCATTGTCTTGTCTATTTATTGTCAATGAAGTTTGTTTAGAGGAACATATTACTAGAATTTATCTCCAAAATGAAGAGAATGTTCCGGCCCCATAAGTGGGGGAATGTTCTGCCCCTGAAGGGGTTAATCTAGGTTTCCGCACTATACATGTGTGTGTATCATCATCTGCTAGAGATAAAAGATGTCACAGTGACTATGGAGGAAGAGGACGGACATGATGGGGGGGGGGGGGGTTACTTGGTATAAATATAAAATAAGATCTTATTACCTCCTCTGATGCCTCTGTTGCCAGCAACATCTCCTCTCTACTTCCTCCGGACTCACCTCTCACCCGGAACTTCCTATTTATACCTGACATCACTTCCTGTCTTCCATAGAGACTTCCTGTCTTGGTAGAAGTGAGATCACCATCTTGTGGAGCTCAGAGGAACCGCAGCCCCGAGAAACGTCTCATAGTGTGAACACTTCCTTGTGCCGTGTGTGTGTATGTACTGTACACCGATCAGCCATAACATTCGGATCACTGACAGGTGAAGTAAATAACATTGATTACAATGACATCTGAAAGTGGGTGGGATTTTTTAGGAAGCAAGTGAACATATTGTCCCTGAAGTTGACATGTTGAAAGCAGAAAAAATGGTAATGTGTAAGTGTAGCACCCTCCTAGGTAGGTTGCTAGGATGTATTTAGTTAGTAGAGATGGGCTCTGGCTTTTTTCGAAAATCCCAGGTGCCCGATCCCGCCAGAATGCCGACACTGCACACGGCTAATCACAGGTAGTTTGATATTTCCCGATCTGTGTAGCTGCGGATCGGGAAATGTCTCGCTGCCTGTGATTAACGATGTGCAGTGTTGGCTTCCTGGTGGGATCGGGCACGTGGGAAGTTCATCTCTAATAGTATAGTGTAGTCTCCTGCTAAACAGGAAACTAAGGTAAAACATAGTAGTTTCCTGCCTAACAGGGAGGTTGAATTGGTGTAGTGAGGGAGTCCTTTGTGTTTAACAAGTGTTACTGGATCTTGCATTGACTTATCTGTATCCGGGCATCGTTGGAAATTGCTGGGTGGACAGGAGTGACTCATGCAGATCAGTGGCATGAATTTGGAGGCCATCCCAGCCAATTGCAGGCAAGGGGGCCCCTATGCATGCTGGGAAGGGGTGTTTACATCCAGTGAGGAGACACAGGAAGTGGTCTTTTGCCCGGAGAGGAGAGTCCAGCTGAGGAGGAGGCGGCGCTTTGCCCTCCTCAGCACTAGGGATGGGTCGAAAGGACCCCTGTTCGGTTCGCACCATAACTTTCGAGCAACGCGAAAGTTCGGACCCCAATAACGAACCCCATTATAGTCAATGAGACCCGAACGTCAAAAATCAAAAGTGCCCATTTCGAAGGCTTATATGCAAGTAATTGGGCATACCGTGGTTATAGGGGTCCGGGTCCTGCCCTGGGTCCCCCATGTCCCATGCATTAATAAAAATAAAAAAAGTTTGTGAAAAACGTAATATTTTAATGAGCAGTGATTTTTAAAGTGAAAGAATAAAAATTAAAAAATCCTTCCAATATAGTGCCTGGGGGGGTCCCCTTAGTCTACCTGTAAAGTGGCAGATCTGTACCATGTATAAAACCTGCTGTAGCAATAGTTGCATTTATAAAGCCAAAATAAATGATCCTTTCCCTGCAAGCTGCCTTTATTTTGCTCAGCAACAGCTGGGGATCCAGTGTGTATAATGAGGCCACAATGCACTGGGAACAAGATTAGAGATTTTTTGTATACATTCTTGTGTCACTTTGATTTTGGATAGCAGTAACGGGTGTGTAAAAATTGGTCTTTGGGTGTCGGTGATGCCTTCCCACCATAACCCTATAGAGGTACTCTTGATGAAAGCAAGAATTGGCCTTGCTGTAAAAAATTGCAATGATATTCACCTGTCAAACAGGTGCAGAAAAATTACTCTTTGGGTGTCGGGGGCGCCTTCCCACCGTAACCCTATAGAGGTGCTCTTGATGAAGGCAAAACAAAATTGCAATGATATGCCGCTGTCAAACAGGTGCTGAAAAAAATTGGTCTTTGGGTGTGAATTGTGCCCATGAAACCTACATCAAAATCATTCTTCCAGATGAAATGATTAAACACCCTCAAAGCTAGGCAGCCTTGATGTCCTGCAGAGATTCCACATCCCAAAAAGACTTAATCAGTGACTTTGGCATCAGGGGCTTCATAGCAGATAATCCACGACTGATTTATTTTTATAAAAGTCAAACGGTCCATGGAGTCTGTGGACAGACGCGTTCTATGATCAGTAACAAAACCCCCTGCAGCACTGAATGCCCATTCTGAAAGCACGCTGGATGCAGGGCAACCCAACAACTCAATAGGATACTGGGCAAGTTCTGGCCAGTGGTCTATTCTCGTGACTCAGTAAGTCAGTGGATCGTCAGCTGGAAAGCTCCCCATCTCTGTTTTGGCCCCGAGGTAATCGTCCACCGTGTGATGCAGACGCTGCCAAGGAAATGTGGAAGCTGACAGCCCTGGGTGGCGAGGACTAAAAAAAATTAAAAAATGCCTCACTTAGGTGGACGCCTTCTCCAACGCTTCTTTCTAGACCAAAAGAAGACTCAAAACTTTCCACGACACTGTAACCTACTGGAGTCAGGAAAAAACGTTCAATAAAATCCTCTTTAACGTGTCCTCGAGAGATTTTATCTTCTGCTCTCTCTGTGGGGACGGGATGAGTTCTGAGACCTTCCCCTTATAACGGTGGTCAAGGAAGGTTGCCAACCAGTAATCATCCTTCTCCTCTCCTTTATGCCACGTATTCTTGGGTCCTTTCGCAGGCTTTGAAGCATGAGGTTGCCCATGCGCCTCAAATTTTCCAAGGCTTGAGAAGCAGACTCCTCGGGGTCTCTCAGGATGACAGCATCTTGAACTTCCTCCTTCGAGCCACGTAGTACTCCCAAGGGTCCTGGGGTTGGAAAGCCATCGCTTACAGATTGACGCATGTCTTCCTCTTCTTCGAAGCCTATGAAAGTGCCAGAATCCTCCTCCCCTCTCTCCTCCTGTGTGTTCTGTGACGTAGGAATGATGGTGTCTGGATAAAGTGGGCCTTGAGAGAAAAGTCCTCCTCTTCCTCTTGCTGCTCTGCCTCCAGTGCCCTGTCCATAATGCCACGCAGAGTCTGCTCCAGCAGGAACACAACAGTTATTGTGTCACTGATGCATGCACTGGCATAGCTCACCATCCTTGTGGCCTCCTCAAATGGTTACAATACACTGCATGCATCCTTAACCGCTTCCCGACCACCCACTGCATATATACGTCAGCAGAATGGCACGGGCAGGCAAAATCACGTACATGTACGTGACCCTTTAAATGCCTGCCCGTGGGTCGCGCTCACGCCGCCGGCGGCGTGCTCGCGACCCGGTCGGGAGCTCCGTGACCACGGCCGCGGGACCAGCGGACCCGATCGCCGCTGATGTCCCGCGATCGGGTCACAGAGCTGAAGAACGGGGAGAGGTTTGTGTAAACAAACCTCTCCCCGCGCTTCCTACTCTGCCTGTCATTGATCGGCTGTTCCTGATCATTGGGAAAGCCGATCAATGACGTCAGACGTCAGCCCTGCCCCCTAATGTAAAAAACCACACACACGTCACAGCCCATAACCCCTCCCCTCCCCCTAGTGGTTAACTCTTTCACTACAACTGTCATTTATACAGGAATCAATGCATTTAAATAGCATTGATTGCTGTATAAATGACAATGGTCCCAAAAATGTGTCAAAAATGTCCGATGTGTCGCCATAATGTCGCAGTCACAATAAAAATCGCTGATCGCCGCCATTACTAGTAAAAAAAAAAATATTAATAAAAATGCTATAAAACTATCCCCTATTTTGTAAACGCTATAACTTTTGCGCAAACCAATCAATAATCGCTAATTGCGATTTTTTTTTTACCAAAAATATGTAGAAGAATACGTATCGGCCTAAACTGAGGAAAAAAAAAATTTTTTATATATTTTTTTGGGGATATTTATTATAGCAAAAAGCAAAAAATATTGCATTGTTTTCAAAATTGTCGCTCTATTTTTGTTTATAGCGCAAAAAATACCGCAGGGGCGATCGAGTACCACCAAAAGAAAGCTCTATTTGTGGGAAAAAAAGGACGCCAATTTTGTTTGGGAGCCACGTCGCACAACCGCGCAATTGTCAGTTAAAGCAACGCAGTGCCGAATCGCAAAAAGGGGCCTGGTCCTTTGGCTGCCTATTGGCTGAAGTGGTTAATGATCAACCATTGGCGAGGGGGAAAAAAAGCAGAGGCGTCCTGAGCCAGTCGTTGTGCCATTCTCGCACAGGTACTCGTTGACGGCCCTCTGCTGCATGTATAGCCGCTGCAGCATTGACAAAGTCGAGTTCCACCTGACGATTATTTTTTTTGCTGCAGCGGATGGGGCAGAGAAATTTTTTCTGCTATAGTCGACAGCTGCAAGGATGTGGTGCAAGGACCCGGGACACCCTGAGCTATACGATCATCCCTGTCAGTGGGGGCTGCTGAGAGGTCATGAGGTATAGCGGGGCAGACTGAGGTGAGGAGGAGCAGAATTGCATCTCAGTTGTGTGGCTTTCTCTTGCCAGCGGGCTGAGTGGTGGGAGGTTAAATGCCTTGTCAAGCATGTGGTACTCAAGTGGTTGGTGTTTTTGCCACGCGTGATCTGCTTGAGGCAAAATTTGCAAATTGCAACAGTGCGATCGGCTGCACTCGTGGTAAAAAGGGCCGGGAGCTGAGCTGTGGGAAGTGGGCCGGGAGATAACAGCTCCACAATCTGGTAGAATAGGGTGGCTGCTCTCTTCTCTTCCATGATGGCTGCCTCGTTGGGGTTGTGCCTCACCCTCACTTCCCTCCTCTGCTCTATCCGGCACCCAAGTCGTGTCAGTGACCTCATCATCATCATCCCCTCCATCCTCATCACTGGAGACAACTTGGCAATACGCTACGGCTGGGGGAACATGACTGCCAATTTGTTGTGTACCAGTGTTCTCCCCTCTCTGTAGGCTCATGTTCCTACCTTCCTCAACCTCAGAACCAAGATCTGAATCAAGTACAGTGCCTTAACCACTTTCAGACCGGACCAATTTGCAGCCAAAGGACCAGGCCCCTTTTTGCAATTCGGCACTGCGTCGCTTTAACTGACAATTGCGCGGTCGTGCGACGTGGTTCCTTTTTTCCCCACAAATAGAGCTTTCTTTTGGTGGTATTTGATCGCCCCTGTGGTTTTTATTTTTTGCGCTATAAACAAAAATAGAGCGACAATTTTGAAAAAAATGCAATATTTTTTACTTTTTGCTATAATAAATATCCCCAAAAAATATATAAAAAAACATTTCTTTCCCTCAGTTTAGGCCGATACGTATTCTTCTACATATTTTTGGTAAAAAATATCGCAATAAGCGATTATTGATCGGTTTTTGCGCAGAAGTTATAGCGTTTACAAGATAGGGGATAGTTTTATAGCATTTTTATTAATAATTTTTTTTTATTAGTAATGGCGGCGATCTGCGATTTTTTTTGTGACTGCGACATTATGTCTATTTGTGGGGAAAAAAGGACGTCAATTTTGTTTGGGAGCCACGTCGCACGACCGCGCAATTGTCAGTTAAAGCGACGCAGTGCCGAATCGCAAAAAGGGGCCTGGTCCTTTGGCTGCAAATTGGTCCGGGGCTGAAAGTGGTTAAGGCACTGTACTTGATTCTGACACATCGGACATTTTTGACACATTTTTTGAGACCATTGTCATTTATACAGCAATCAATGCTATTTAAATGCACTGATTCCTGTATAAATGGCACTGGCAGTGAAGGGGTTAACCACAAGGGGGGCAGTGTAAGGGTTAAGTATGCCTAGGGGTGTGTTTCTTACTGTGGGGGGGCGTGGCTGTCAGCTAGTGAATGCTGATCTGTGCTCCAATCACAGGGAGCAGAGATCAGCGTCACTAGTTGCTAGGCAGAACGGGGAGATGCTGTTTATCTCGGCATCTCCCCGTTCTGCCTTCCCGTGAGACGATCGCGGGTGTCCCCGCGGCGATCGAGCCCGCGGGGACCGCGACCGGACTCACGGGGGTCCCGACCGGCGCGGGAGCGCGCCACTCCCGGCACGCTCCCGATGGCACGGACAGGCTAGAGGAGGGACTTATATATACGCCCTCCTGCCTGTACGTGCCATTCTGCTGACGTATATCGTCGTGCGCCGGTCGGCAAGTGGTTAAAAAAGTATTTATACCCCATTGAAATTTTCCACCAAAAACGTAAATGTATTTTTTATTGGAATTTTATGTGATAGACCAACACAAAGTGGCACATAATTGTGAAGTGGAAGAAAAATGATGAGTGGTTTTCAATTTTTTTTACAAATAAATGTGGGAAAAGTGTGTGGGGGGGGGGCATTTGTATTCAGCCCCCTTTACTCTGATACCCCTAACTAAAATCTAGTGGAACCAATTACCTTCAGAAGCACCTAATTAGTAAATAGAGTTCACCTGTGTGTAATTTAATCTCAGTATAAATGCAGCTGTTCTGTGAAGCCCTCAGAGGTTTGTTAGAGAACCTTAGTGAACAAACAGCATCATGAAGGCCAAGGAACACACCAGACAGGTCAGGGATAAAGTTGTGGAGAAGTATAAAGCGGGGTTAGGTTATAAAAAAAAAAAAAAAAAGAATCTCCCAAGCTTTAAGCATCTCACGGAGCTCTGTTCAATCCATCATCGGAAAATGGAAAGAGTATGGCACAACTGCAAAGCTACCAAGACATGGCTGTCCATCTAAACCGGCAATACAAATAGTTTTATACTGTAGTGGGGGTGGGACTAAGAGCAATGAGCCATGATTGGAGAGAGTCATCATTACTTTCTTGACTGTGCCCTGATTGGGCAAAGCTTTCATTGCTTCAGCCAATCAGGGCTTCCAATGCACTGTGTCACACGGCGGCGCAATACATTGTGGTCATTTGGCTGGCCGATCAAGTGGACAAACACACGATAATATGTATGTTTGCCAAACGCTCTAACAGGCAAATGTTTGGCTTGAACTCATGCTCGGGCCGAATCGATTGCCTAACGCTAATAAGGATATACAGTACATGCACACACAGCACAAGGCTGCAGTTCCTCTGAGATCCACAAGGTGGTGATCTCACTTCTAGCCAGACAGGAAGTCTCTATGGAAGACAGGAAGTGATGTCAGGCACAAACAGGAAGTTCCGGGTGAGAGGTGAGTCGGGAGGAAGTAGAGAGGAGACATAGCTGGATTTGGCAGCAGAGGAGGTAATAAGATCTTATTTTCTATTTACACCCAGTAACCCCCCCCGTCATGTCCGTCCTCTTCCTCCATAGTCACTGTGATGTCTTTTATCTCCAGCAGATGATGATACACACCAGTGGTGTATTTAGGTTGTGTGCTGCCCTAGGCCTGACTAAACACGTGCACCCCTAATTTAAATATGACCCACCCCTTCCTGTCAAGGCCACAACCCCTTCCTGTCTAAAACCCATTATGTCATCTGTAAACCACACCCCTTCCTCTTTAGGCGCCACCTTTTCCTTTTAGCGCTCCAACTCTTCCTCTCTGTACATAAACCACTTCCCGACCGGCGCACACAGATGTACGTCGGCAGAATGGCACGGACAGGCATAAGGGCGTACAGGTACGTCCCTTTGAAAATGCCGCCGTGCCATCACGCGCGCACCGCCGGCGGCGTGGGCCAGTCGGGACCCCCGTGAGTCCAGTCGCGGGTCCCGCGGACTCGATCACCGCGGGGATACCCGCGATCGTCTCACGGGGAGGACGAACGGGGAGATGCAGAAGTAAACAGCATCTCCCCCTTCTGCCTAGCAACAAGTGACACTGATCTCTGTTTCCTGTGATTGAAGCAGAGATCAGTGACCACTAACACACAGCCACGCCCCCCACAGTTAGTAACACACCCCTAGGATTGCCGAGTACGCCAGATAATTTTGTGTCGAGCCTTCTTTCTAAGTCCGCCGGAAGCCAATATAAAGGAAGAGTAGTGGTAAAGAAAAGCCTTGTGGATTTAATTAACCTTTTTTTTGGGCTAATTCTCCTTTTAAGGGGGTGTGGCAGGGGGGCGTGTCCTATGCCCACATACATTTGGTAGTAGGTGTTCCTCATTCCCATCTCAAAATGTTGGGAGGTGTGGCTAATAGGCAAGAAGGTGGGTGTAGCACCCTGGTGTTTAGGCAGGGTTGCTATTAAATTTAGTTTGTCAGGTGGTAGTTATCCTGGTTAATTGTTAGAAGATCCACTGATTCCTCTCTAACTCTGGATTTGCTGCACCTTTTCTCTTACATAGTTACATAGTAGGTGAGACACAAGTCCATCAAGTGCAACCTATGTGTATGATTATATGTCAGTATTACATTGTATATCCCTGTATGTTGCGATCGTTCAGGTGCTTATCTAATAGTTTCTTGAAACTATTAATCCCCCCGTTGAGACCACCGCCTGTGGAAGGGAATTCCACATCCTTGCCGCTCTTACAGTAAAGAACCCTCTACCTAGTTTAATGTTAAACCTTTTCTTCTCATTTTAATGAGTGGCCACGAGTCTTGTTAAACTCCCTTTTGCAAAAAAGTTTCCTCCCTATTGTGGGGTCTCCAGTCCGGTATTTGTATATTGTGGGGTCACCAGTCCGGTATTTATATATTGTGGGGTCACCAGTCCGGTATCTATATATTGAAATCATCCCCTCTCAAGCGTCTCTTCTCCAGAGAGAATAAGTTCAGTGCTCGCAACCTTTCCTCGTAACTAATATCCTCCAGACTCTTTATTAGCTTTGTTGCCCTTCTTTGTGCTCCATTTCCAGTACATCCTTCCTGAGGACTGGTGCCCAGAACTGAACAGCATACTCCAGGTGCGGCCGGACCAGAGTCTTGTAGAGCGGGAGAATTATCATTTTATCTCTGGAGTTGATCCCCTTTTTAATGCCAATATTCTGTTTACTTTGTTAGCAGCAGCTTGGCATTGCTGAGCCAATCATCTACTAGGACCCCCAGGTCCTTTTCCATCCTAGATCCCCCCAGAGGTTCTCCCCCCAGTCTATAGAGTGCATTCAGATTTTTGCCACCCAAATGCATTGTTTTACATTTTTCTACATTGAACCTCATTTGCCATGTAGTTGCCCCTCCCCCCATTAATTTGTTCAGATCTTTTTGCAAGGTTTCCACATCCTGCGGTGAAGTTATTGCCCTGCTTAGCTTAGTATCGTCCACAAATACAGAGATTGAACTGTTTCCCCCATCCCTATCCTCCAGGCTGCAGTTTTGGTTACTGAAGCCCCCCCGATTCCCTCGTGAAGACGGAGAAGAATAAATTCAATACCTTCGCCATCTCCCCATCCTTTGGAACCAGATGTCCTTCCTCATTCTTTATGGGGCCAATATGGTCTGTCCTCCCTTTTTTACTGTTTATACACTTAACCACTTCAGCCCCGGACCATTTGGCAGCCAAAGGACCAGAGGTCTTTTTTCAATTTCGCACTGCACTACTTTAACTGGTAATTGCGCGGTCATGCAATTTTGTAACCAAACGAAATTTGCGTCCTTTTCTTCCCACAAATAGAGCTTTCTTTTGATGGTATTTGATTGCCTCTGTGATTTTTATTTTTTGCGATATAAACGGAAAAAGAGCGAAAATTTTGAAAAAAAAAGAGATTTTCTACTTTTTGTTATAAAAAAAATCTAATAAACTCAATTTTAGTCAAACATTTGGGCCAAAATGTATTCAGCCACATGTCTTTAGTAAAAAAAATGCCAATAAGCGTATATTTATTGGTTTGCGCAAAAGTTATAGCGTCTACAAACTAGAGTACATTTTCTGGAATTTACACCGCTTTTAATTTATGACTGCCTATTTCATTTCTTGAGGTGCTAAAATGGCAGAGAAGTACAAAACCCCCCCAAATGACCCCATTTTGGAAAGTAGACACCCCAAGCTATTTGCTGAGAGGCATGTTGAGCCCATTGAATATTTTTTTTTTTTAGTCCCAAGTGATTGAATAAAGACAAAAATAAAAAAGATTTTTTTTTTTTTCAAAAAGTTGTCACTAAATGATATATTGCTCACACATGCCATAGTTATATGTGGAATTGCACCCCAAAATACATTTTGCTGCTTCTCCTGAGTATGGGGATACCACATGTGTGGGACTTTTTGGGAGCCTAGCCGCGTACGGGGCCCCGAAACCCAAGCACCGCCTTCAGGATTTCTAAGGGTGCAAATTTTTGATTTCACTCCTCACTACCTATCACCGTTTCGAAGGCCATAAAATGCCAAAATAGCACAAAACCCCCCCAAATGACCCCATTTTGGAAAGTAGACACCCCAAGCTATTTGTTGAGAGGCATGGTGAGTATTTTACAGCTCTCATTTGTTTTTGAAAATGAAGAAAGTAAAGAAAAAAAAAAAAATTTTTTTCTTTTTTCAATTTTCAAAACTTTGTGACAAAAAGCGAGATCTGCAAAATACTCACAATACCTCTCAGCAAATAGCTTGGGGTGTCTACTTTCCAAAATGGGGTCATTTTGGGGGGTTTTATGCCATCTGGGCATTCCATGGCCTCCGAAACTGTGATTGGCAGTGAGAAGTGAAATAAAAAAATTACACCCTTAGAAAGCCTGAAGGCGGTGATTGGTTTTTGGGGTTCCGTACGCAGCTAGGCTCCCAAAAAGTCCCACACATGTGGTATCCCCGTACTCAGGAGAAGCAACAGAATGTATTTTGGGGTGTATTTCCACATATGCCCATGACATGTTTGAGCAATATATCATTTAGTGACAACTTTTTGTAAAAAAAAAATATATATATTTTTTTTTTTTCATTATTCAATCTCTTGGGACAAAAAAAAAAATATTTAATGGGCTCAACATTGCTCTCAGCAAATAGCTTGGGGTGTCTACTTTCCAAAATGGGGTCATTTGGGGGGGGTTTGAACTGTCCTGGCATTTTATGCACAACATTTAGAAGCCTATGTCACACGTCACCCACTCTTCTAACCACTTGTAGACAAAGCCCTTTCTGACACTTTTTGTTTACATGAAAACATATTTTTTTTTTGCAAGAAAATTACGTTGAACCCCCAAACACTATATATATTGTTAAAGCAAAGGCCCTACAGATTAAAATGGTGGGTGTTGCATTTTTTTTTTCCACACAGTATTTGCGCAGCGATTTTTCAAACGCATTTTTTGTGGAAAAAATACACTTTTTTTTATTTTAATGCACTAAAACACACTATATTGCTCAAATTTTTGATGAAATAAAAAATATGATCTTAGGCCGAGTACATGGATACCAAACACGACATGCTTTAAAATTGCGCACAAACACGCAGTGGCGACAAACTACATACATTTTTAAAAGCCTTTAAAAGCCTTTACATGATACCACATTAGATTCACGGAGGAGGTCTACTGCTAAAATTACTGCCCTCGATCTGACCTTCGCGGTGATACCTCACATGCATGGTGCAATTGCTGTTTACATATGACGCCAGACCAACGCTTGTGTACGCCTTTGCGCAAGAGAAGGGGGGCAGGGGTGCTTTTTTTTTTTTTTTTTGTTTTTTTTTTTATTTATTTAGCTTTTTTATTTTATTTTTAAACTGTTCCTTCCATTTTTTTTCTTTGTTATGATTTTTATTGTTATCTCAGGGAATGTAAATATCCCCTATGATAGCAATAGGCAGTGACAGGTACTCTTTTTTTGAAAAAATTGGGGTCTATTAGACCCTAGATCTTTCCTCTGCCCTCAAAGCATCTGACCACACCAAGATTGGTGTGATAAAATGCTTTCCCAATTTCCCAATGGCGCGGTTTATATCCGGGAGGGGGGACATTCCCTCCCACTGCTTGTAAAAGCAGTCTAGAGGCTAATTACCCGCTAGAATTGCTTTTACATGAAAGCCGATCACTGGCTGAAAAGAATGATACCAAGATGATACCTAAACCTGCAGGCATCATTCTGGTATAACCATTCAAAGTCCAGCAACATACTGGACATATATTGTAATCTTTTTTTTTTCATGCAGCCTCTTGGCTGAACGAAAAAAAGAGATTGATTGGTGGGTATGCCCACCATTAGAATACCTCCCTTCATCCACCCACTTCTAATGATGGGCATACATGCACCATTTATATATGCCGATGCATGGGGGCATCCTCCCGCAAAAGTTATGCCGTGTACACACGGTCGGAATTTCGACCGTATGTACGTGGCATTAGGAGCCAATCGCTCCCCCCCCCTGCTGCCCCCATGCTTCGGCATATATGCTCTTTTTTTTAACTGTGGTGGTGAAATCACCTCCTACAGCGTTGGAGTCGCGGCTTTATGTATCGTGGGAGCAAACGCTGTTGCTGTCAAGATAAATAAATCCGCGTTGCAACTGAATGGCGCACCTGAAAACAAAAAAAAATGCTCAACACTAAAACACACAGTAAACAAAATTACATACCTGAAAAGCAAGCATGATAAAACATAATAAAACATAATAAAACATAATAAAACATTGCAGAATAGAATGGAGTAAAAAAAGAGCAACAATAGAGAGAGAATAGAGTGAGAGAGAGAACAATAAAACGACAACTATTTTATTTTTTTTTATTTTTTTGAGATTCACAGGTAAAAAAGCTCCTGACTGAAGCGACTGAATCAAAACGCT
Source organism: Lithobates sylvaticus (assembly GCA_028564925.1). Taxonomy (NCBI): domain Eukaryota; kingdom Metazoa; phylum Chordata; class Amphibia; order Anura; family Ranidae; genus Lithobates; species Lithobates sylvaticus. The sequence goes on along the minus strand of CM053028.1, from coordinate 594,469,581 downwards.
ACCACAAAAAAAATGTTAGCGATCGCAGGGATCAGGCCTGACTCTGCGAACGCTGCAGTTATGTGTGCTTAGTGTTTTGTAAGTGACAGTGATCGATCGATACTGCACTTGGGTGGGCTGGGCTGGGCGGAGGGGGAAAACGCAGGTGCTAGCAGGTATCTGGGCTGATCCCGCTAACAATGCGTTTTTTTTTTGGAACCCTAAACTGCTGGGACGCTAGTATAGATCTGATCAGATCAGATATTGATCTGTTCAGATACTGTGCCACTAAGGGAGGTGTATGCTTTGTGCGTGGGTGTTTGCGGTACTGGCACTAACCTGGGGCGACGCAGACCTTATTTGACCCTAAAACCTAATTGATATCACCCGCCGGGCGATCAGGGGGTTAAACCGTTATTGGGTAATAAATGGCGGGTGCCCTGACAGTATAAAAAACAAGCTAACTAACCAGCGTCACCCGTAACAGTAATACAAAAAAAAACTGGTTACCTAGCGACACTAATGCAGCGATCAGAAAAACGATCGCTTAGTGACACTGGCAAAAGGGGGTGAAAGGGTTAACTAGGGGCAATCAGGGGGTTAAACCTTTATTAGGTAATATATGGGGGTACCTGACGCTATATAAAAACCTGACGGGGAACCTAAATAACGAAATAACTAACTGGCTAACCAGCGTCACCAGTGACAGTTATACAGTGATCACTGGTGAAAGGGTTAACTCTAGGGGCAATCAGGGGGTTAAAACCTTTATTTAGGTTGTAATATGGGGGTACCTGACCTATAAACCTATTTATGAACCTATATAAACATGGCGGTTACCTAAAAAAAAAAAATGGTTACCTAGCGACACTAATGCAGCGATCAGAAAAACGATCGCTTAGTGACACTGGCAAAAGGGGGTGAAAGGGTTAACTAGGGGCAATCAGGGGGTTAAAACCTTTATTAGGTAATATATGGGGGTACCTGACGCTATATAAAAACCTGACGGGGAACCTAAATAACGAAATAACTAACTGGCTAACCAGCGTCACCAGTGACAGTTATACTGTGATCACTGGTGAAAGGGTTAACTCTAGGGGCAATCAGGGGGTTAAAACCTTTATTTAGGTTGTAATATGGGGGTACCTGACCTATAAACCTATTTATGAACCTATATAAACATGGCGGTTACCTAAAAAAAAAAAATGGTTACCTAGCGACAGCAGTGACACTAATACAGCGATCAGAAAAACGATCGCTTAGTGACACTGGCAAAAGGGGGTGAAAGGGTTACCTGGGGGGCAATCAAGGGGTTAAACCTTTATTAGGGGGGGGTGGGGGGCTACCTTGGACCTAAAACTAACTGCCCTGACAGTTATTACAGTCACACTGACACTAAATGCAGTGATCAGTAAAAAAATGATCACTGCAATTAGTGACACTGTGACTGGGGGGGGAGGGGGTGATCTGGGGGGTGATCAGGGGGTGACAGGGGGGTGTTTTGTGTGCCTATGTGTACTGGTGTCAGTGTACTGTTTGTGCACTAACCTTTAGATGTTCACAGCTCGGCGTTCCGGTCACATAGACCGGCGCACCGAGCGTGACATCACTTCCTCTGCCTGTGTTTTGATTGACACAGACAGAGGAAGCATCTGATTCGCCAGGAGCGATCGCGAGGGGGTGGCCAGAAACCACTGGCCGTCCCCTCATCCCGGATCGCTCCTGAAGCGATCCCGACCGTCCCCGCCGGCCGGGGGGGGTCCGATCGGACCCCCCACCCGCCGGAAGAATGGCACGTACAGGTACGTGGTTCTGCCTGTACGTGCCATTCTGCCGACGTATATATACAGGGGGCGGTCGGCAAGTGGTTAAAGGTGTAGCTGGTGACATTAAAATGAAAGGTGCTTAGCAAGGTCAGATCATTAATGTATGGGGCGTCTCAGCCAATTGGCGGGGGGGGTCTCTTTAGTCCCTTGGCCTGCTGGGAGAGCCTATGTAATTGGGTGGAGTCAGGTGATCGGGGTTCTGTGCCACCTGGATGGCTGTCTGGGTGGACGTGTGTTATGTCGCCCGGGTTTCTAGGCCTGGAAGCCAAGAGGCCTATCCTTGGGACACCTGGATGCTGGGCTGCCTGAGGCCTATCCAAGAGCAAGAGAAGCAGCATAGGGTTGGGACTGCAGGATTGGAGTCCAACCGAGGATAAGGGTTCTGCCAGCAGCTGGGGAACCAGCTATAGTGGAAGGTAAAGGGGACGTTGCCACCACAAAGGCACCATCCACCCTGTTACCGAAGACTACTGTGGGTAAGCAGGAGCAAGTATCAGATCAATCTACTCACCAGCTGGGGATGGGGAAGACGTGGGAAAGCTTCAGCAAGTGCCAAGCCAGGGGCCCAGCAGGATAGCGGGGGTGACACTTGGGGTGCCGCAAGTGCCAAGCCAGGGACCCAGCAGGACAGCAGGGGTGATGCTTGGGGTGCCGCAAGTGCCAAGCCAGGGACCCAGCAGGACAGCAGGGGTGATGCTTGGGGTGCCGCAAGTGCCAAGCCAGGGTCCCAGCAGGATAGCGGGGGTGATGCTTGGGGTGCCGCAAGTGCCAAGCCAAGGACCCAGCAGGACAGTAGGGGTGATGCTTGGGGTGCTGCAAGTTCCAAGCCAGGGACCCAGCAGGACAGCAGGGGTGATGCTTGGGGTGCCGCAAGTGCCAAGCCAGGGACCCAGCAGGACAGCGGGGGTGATGCTTGGGGTGCCGCAAGTGCCAAGCCAGGGACCTAGCAGGACAGCAGGGGTGATGCTTGGGGTGCCGCAAGTGCCAAGCCAGGGACCCAGCAGGACAGCAGGGGTGATGCTTGAGGTGCCGCAAGTGCCAAGCCTGGGACCCAGCAGGACAGCGGGGGCTGATGCTTGAGGCATATACAGCTCGTTAGTTGTGGAAGAGCTCAGGCGATTCAGTGGCTATTGGATCTGAAAGTCTAGTGAGAGATTGGGAGCTCAGTTCGTGCCAATCTACAATGGGAGGCTGTAGTGTAAGAGAAGAACTAGTCTGTGTTGTTAATAGTTGAAGTACAACCACCGTTAGGCCCCTTTCACACTGGGGCGGTGAGCCGCGGTGACGGTAAAGCAGCGCTATATTTAGCGCTGCTTTACCGTCGTTTTCACCGCGGTTTTCGGCCGCTCGCGGTGCGGTTTTACCCCCCGCGCGCGGCCGAAAAAGGGTTAAACACCCCCCGCAGAGCGCCGCCGTAGCCGCGGTATTACCGCGGTAACCGCGGTATTGCCGCGGTTTTACGGCGGTCTCCCATTGTAATCAATGGGAAGGAGCGGTATAGGAGCGGTGAACACACCGCTCCTATCCCGCTCCAAAGATGCTGCTAGCAGGACTTTTTTTACCGTCCTGCTAGCGCACCGCTCCAGTGTGAAAGCACGCCGGCTTTCACACTGGAGTGAATGGGGCCGGATTTTTTCATGCGGTGAACAGGCGCTATTTTTAGCGCCGCACCGCATGAAAAACGCCCCAGTGTGAAAGGGGCCTTAGTGACTGTTACAAGATTTGTTACCATAGGATACAGCAGTCCTACCTATACAGAAATGGTGTCCGGCTGGAGGCCTTCCACTGTATAGCTATCTACCTATAGAAGTCTTGGAGTCTGCCAATTATCATTGCATCTACTTAAGGGTGTCCTGACCCTAACCCTTTCTCCCACAGTTCTGTTAAGAGACAATAAATCTCTTTTGCATTCAAGAAGTGTCTGGCGCCCATCACTCCATCTTGCATTCCACCCACCATTCCTTGTAACCCACTCTACACAGAAGGATGTCAGCTCCCCCTGACTCTGAAGGTCTCTAAGGGTCGGGGTCATCGCTACATGCAAAAAACATGGGGGTGGGGCACTTTCCTAGGGATCGTGTACCAATGCAAAAACATATTTTTTTTTAATTCCATTCAGCCAGGAGCATTGATCTTTTAAATGCCTAAAGTCAAACATGAAAAAATGTCCAATTCCTTTAAATAACATGCCGGGGGGGGGGGGTCCTAATCCTGGGGGTTGTCCTAATCCTGGGGGGTGTCCTATTTCTGGGGGTTGTCTTAATCCTGGGGGGTGTCTTAATCCTGGGGAGTGTCCTAATCCGGGGGGGTGTCCTAATCCTGGGGGGGTTGTCCTAATCCTGGTGTGTCTTAATCTTGGGGGTGTCCTAATCCTGGGGGGGGGGGGGGTCCTAATCCTGGGGGTGTCCTAATCCTGGGGGTGTCCTAATCCTGGGGGGTGTCCTAATCCTGGGGGGTCCTAATCCTGGGGGGGGGGGTGTCCTAATCCTGGGGGTGTCCTAATCCTGGGGGGGGGGGTGTCCTAATCCCGGGGGGTGTCCTAATCCTGGGGGTGTTTTAATCCTGGGGGGGTGTCCTAATCCTGGGGGTGTTTTAATCCTGGGGGGGTGTCCTAATCCTGGGGGGTGTCCTAATCCTGGGGGATGTCCTAATCCTGGGGTATGTCCTAATCCTGGGGCTGTCCTAATCCTGGGGGTGTCTTAATCCTGGGGGTGTTATAATCCTGGGGGGTGTCTTAATCCTGGGGGGTGTTATAATCCTGGGGGGTTGTCCTAATCTTGGGGGTGTCCTAATCCTGGGGGGTGTCCTAATCGGACAGCCCCGTGAGGGGTCCCGGACCCAGGAGTGTCTGCTGCCCCCGTAAGCCTGGTCACCCTGACCAGCCCCAGAGGCCCTCATGGTCTGGGGTGGGGATCCGTCCGTTCCCAAGCCTCGGAACTGGCTAGTTCGTGGGCCCAGTAACTGAAGGAGGATTCAGAGGTGTCCCGGTGTCCTGTCAGGATTGGAGAGGCACAGCAACTCGTACAAGCGACCAGGGGAGGACTCTTCAGAGGTGGGCCAAGAAGCTGGCTGCTCGGTAAGAGCCTGGGAGCTGAGTTGTATGGACACTAGAGAATCCACATTTCTTACGGTACCGCCAAGGTGGCTGAGAGATCCGGGTACTGTGGGAAAAGTTCCTAATTCATCTTCAGTTACAACCTAGTCTGTGGCAGAGACTTTGCAAATCTTTGAATCACTTGTTGGCTGCTAAATCTACAGTTAGAGGTTTATCCAGCAGTGAAGCGCCCAGTTGCGAGTGGCTACTTTCTGGGCTATCTAAAGAGACATTCATTTGATGTCAGCGGTTCTAAAGTGCCTGAGTTTTATCACCCGTGCCCTCTATTCCCAATTGAGAGACTGTGTTATAGTTGAACGTTACCCTTTGCAAATAAAAATCCTTAAAAGGACATTCGAGTGTCGGCTTCTGAAGTTACTGGGTACTAACCCTGGGAACCCCTAGACAACGAACGACGAGCTACAAGGAGGAGGTAATTGGTAAGCATAGAAGATACATAGCCGCCCCCCCCCCCAGGGGTTATGGCGCTACACAGCAATTTAGAAATTGGATGAAACGTTTAGCTCTGGGAATCACTTTTTGAAAGATAAAAAGTGCATTTTATATACAACTATATAGATCAGACCAACATGAGGGGGACAGAGGGACATTGCTCCAAATCAGGGACAGTCCCTCGAAATCAGGGACAGTTGGGAGCTATGGCTCAAGGAACCCCTAGAAACCTTTGGAGGAACCCTGGCTGAGAAAGGCTGGACTAGGCAGTAATATATTTCTCTCCCCCTTGGTGGGAGTGGAGATGACCCCATCTATAAGGATATACAGTACATACACACACAGCACAAGGCCGTGTTCACACTACGAGGCGTTTCTCAGGGCTGCAGTTCCTCTAAGCTCCACAAGGTGGTGATCTCACTTTTTCCCAGACAGGAAGTCTCTATGGAAGACAGGAAGTGATGTCAGATACAGACAGGAAGTTGCGGGTGAGAGGTGAGTCGGGAGTAAATAGAGAGGAGACAAAGCTGGAAGAGGCAGTAGAGGAGGTAATAAGATCTTATTTTCTATTTACACCCAGTAACCCCCCCCCCCCGTCATGTCCGTCCTCTTCCTCCATAGTCACTGTGACGTCTTTTTATCTCCAGCAGATGATGATACACACATATATAGTGTGGAAACCTAGATTAACCCCTTCAGGGGCAGAACAGTCCCCGGGGCCGGAACATTCTCTTCATATTGGAGATGTGTCACCTTCTCCCCTTAGCACTCTCTTGTAACGAGGGATGAGTTTCGGATTCGGATTGCACTGAAATTGGCATTTCCACACCCTTCCTCCAAAGACACCAACCCCTCCCCCGCACTCTGCTACCTCCACCATTTTCCCCCGGGCTCCTCTGTAGGGTTGCCGCCTCATCCCTTTAAACCCGAACACATAATAATTACACGGGTTCTGAGGCTAATTAAATGCAGATAAGGCACCAAGTGAGTTTAATTACCACCTTAATTAGCCACAGAACCCGTGTAATTATTATGTGTTCGGGTTTAAAAGGAGGAGGTGGCAACTCTACTCCTCCGTCCCTCCTGCAGGCCGGGGACCGGTATGGCGGACGGAGTGGAGGCTGATCAGTTCTCGGATCTCCTCTCCGGTGAATGAACCAAGAAGAGACGAGCATTTCATCACTTCCAGGCTCAGAGCCACCATTCCCCCGGTCACTGTGGTCAGGGGAGAAGCTGATCGATCCCGATCTGTACTTCATCAGCTTCACTGAGGTCCATAGGTGATGTTAGGGGGTCTAATATACCTCTGATGTCTCCTGAAAGAGGACCTGTCATTTCTACAATACTGTCACATAGGGGGGTGTTGGCCGCACATTGTCACACCCCGGAGTGAGAGGAATAATTCTGGGGGCCGTTATTCCCGGTTTTCTCTAAGCTGATGACCTGTAGGAGCTTCTCCAGCGTTGTCTTTGCACCACAATTTTAACCACTTCAGCCCCGGACCAATTTGCAGCCAAAGGCCCAGGCCCCTTTTTGCGATTCGCCACTGCGTCGCTTTAACTGACAATTGCGCGGTCGTGCGACGTGGCTCCCAAACAAAATTGACGTCCTTTTTTTTCCCACAAATAGAGATTTCTTTTGGTGGTATTTGATCACCTATGCTTTTTTATTTTTTTTTTCCGCAAAAAAAAAAGAGTAACAATTTCGACAAAAACGCAATGTTTTTTACTTTTTGCTATAATAAATATCCCCCAAAAATATATAAAAAAAACATTTTTTTTCCTCAGTTTAGGCCGATACGTATTCTTCTACATATTTTTGGTAAAAAAAAAATCGCAATTAGCGATTATTGATTGGTTTGCGCAAAAGTTATAGCGTTTACAAAATAGGGGATAGTTTTATAACATTTTTATTAGTATTTTTTTTTTTTTACTAGTAATGGTGGCGATCAGCGATTTTTATCGTGACTGCAACATTATGGCGGACACATCAGACATTTTTGACACATGTTTGGGACCATTGTCATTTATATAGAAATCAGTGCTATTTAAATGCACTGATTCCTGTGTAAATGACACTGGCAGTGAAGGGGTTAACCACTAGGGGCGGGGAGGGGTTAAGTGTGACCTGTGCATGTTTTTTTTACTGTAGGGGGGCGTGGCTTGGCGTGTGACATCACTTTTCGTCTTTTCCTATGACAGGGAACAGATGATCAGTGACAGGCTTAGTAGGAAGCACGGGGATAGGTTTGTTTACACAGACCTCTCCTCGTTCTTCAGCTCTGTGACCCGATCGCGGGACACCAGCGGCGGAAGTGGGGGGGGGGGGGCTCAGGAGTGTAAAAGTACATCATATAAAAATAATAAACTCCGCCCCTCTGGAAGATATACCCAATATGTATTGTACAGCTGCTAAGCACCCACTATTGTCCTTATGGACAGTAGGCAACCGGAAGTGTGTCACCTCCTCTGTGTGCTGTGTTATTGGTTGGAGATGTACCCTGCCTCTAGTTTTTGCAGACCTACATCCAGTGGCGTCGGGATGGGGGCTGGAGCCAAAAAGCCCCGGGTCTCAGGCATGCACGATTCTATTATAACCCCCAAGTGGGGACCGATCTGATCCCGAGCGCGGCCGAGTGACATGGCAGGTCTGGAGCCTGCAGCGGCTATGATGGACATCCCACTGGTCCAATGCGGGGACCGCGGGACGTGTGACCTCCATCATAGGCGCTGCAGGCTCCAGAAGGTGGGAATTGCAATGCGGCCGCGTCACTATGAGATCCCCGCTCCCCGCTCGGGCGGGCGGGTGGCTCTCCTCCTCTGGCTCTGTCTCTGGCTGCCTGCTGTGAGGATGATGATGGGCGCGCCGCACACTACGGCTGAGTTTCAGGACACATGAAGTCTATCTCCTGGTCAGGTAGGTCAGTGTAATGGTCAGTGGGGGTCAGGTAGGTCAGTGTGTCAGGTAGGTGAGTTTTGTGGTCAGCATTGATGGGCACTGGTAAGCCAGGCAGCAACCAGCAAGTGAGCTTACCCCCTCCTCAGATGGTCTGATGAAGAAGCTGTAGCTTCGAAATGCATTACCAATCCTTGCCACTGTGAATAATCACATTCCCTGCTCCTGTGAAGTCACCACCAGCTGCTTCTTGTTTCCTGCTTCCTGGTTCCCAGCATTCTCTGGATCTCTGTAAGATCACCCCAGTGCCCCAGGCTGCAAAGGGAAGACATCTATGAGACTCCAGGACTGGCGATTTTTCACCACATACTGAACTCATCTAATTTAACCTGTGAGTTACTACTTGCTTTTATTAGATATATGATTTATACTGCACTAAGTCTGGCGCCCCTCTGTTCCCATTACCCCCTCCGCCACACAACCCCACCGCCCAGCCAAAAACCCCTGTGCCACACCACCCAGCCCCCCCCCCGGTGCCGGGCTCAGGACTTCGGGCTGAAGCCCCTGGTCTCTTTGCCACCTAGCAACGCACCTGCCTACCTCTGTTATGTTCCTCAGCAACTGCTCTCCCCCTACTATCTCCCCATGCAGCAACTGCTCCCCTCTACTATCTCACCGTGCAGCAACTGCTCCCCTCTACTATCTCACCGTGCAGCAACTGTTCTCCCCTACTATCTCCCTGTGAAGCAACTTCTCTTCCCCTACTATCTCCTCATGCAGCAACTGCTCTCCCCCTACTATCTCCCTGTGCAGCAACTGCTCTCCCCCTACTATCGCCCTGTGCAGCAACTTCTCTTCCCCTACTATCTCCTCATGCAGCAACTGCTCTCACCCTACTATCTCCCCGTGCAGCAACTGCTCCCCTCTACTATCTCACCGTGCAGCAACTGTTCTCCCCTACTATCTCCCTGTGAAGCAACTTCTCTTCCCCTACTATCTCCTCATGCAGCAACTGCTCTCCCCTACTATCTCCCTGTGCAGCAACTGCTCTCCCCCTACTATCGCCCTGTGCAGCAACTTCTCTTCCCCTACTATCTCCTCATGCAGCAACTGCTCTCCCCCTACTATCTCCCTGCAGCAACTGCTCTCACCCTACTATCTCCCTGTGAAGCAACTTCTCTTCCCCTACTATCTCCTCATGCAGCAACTGCTCTCCCCCTACTATCTCCCTGTGCAGCAACTGCTCTCACCCTACTATCTCCCTGTGAAGCAACTGCTCTCCCCCTACTATCTCCCCGTGCAGCAACTGCTCCCCTACTATCTCTCCGTGCAGCAACTGCTCCCCTCTACTAACTCCACGTGCAGCAACTGTTCTCCCCTACTATCTCCCCATGGGAGGGATAAATGTGTGGTGCTTTTATTGCGCTCTCTTTTTCACACAGCAAAGTGACAGCAGGCTGCATACAAATGGGGCTGCAACATGTGAGCGTTTTTTTTTACTCTGAGAGAACAGACGTTTTATTTAAGCCCAGTGTGCATGGAGCCTAACTCTTGTTGGAATAGGCGCATGTATTTCCTGTGCTCCTCAGCCCCATCTAGTGGCCCCAAAGTGGTATTTTACTACTTCCCATTATAAAAGAACTTTTGTTCAGAAAAGAACAAAAGTCTGAAGAATGTTTGTATTCACACAGTTTGCACGAAAGAAAACGATGTAAATGTAAATTTTCTGGATGATTATGCAAATTTTTTTTATAGATAGACTCCTAAGTAACCCGATCTACATGTGCCAATCCCCACGGGGGGGCAGCCGGCCAATCAACCCCTTATATCCCCATCCCAATATTGTACAACCAATACAGTCCAGATAATTCTCCACTATCCGTCTACAGAGAAACCTGCATAGATCACATGACCACATCAATGAGGATGGAGGAGGACCGGAGTCACATGACTGAGAGGATACTAAACCTCACCCTGGAGATCATCTACCTGCTGACCGGAGAGGTGAGGAGGATTCTGGGAGGTCACATGACATCACTCTTATCTCTATTAATAAAACACAGACCTGACCGGAGAGGTGAGGAGGATTCTGGGAGGTCACATGACATCACTCTTATCTCTATTAATAAAACACAGACCTGACCGGAGAGGTGAGGAGGATTCTGGGAGGTCACATGACATCACTCTTATCTCTATTAATAAAACACAGACCTGACCGGAGAGGTGAGGAGGATTCTGGGAGGTCACATGACATCACTCTTATCTCTATTAATAATACACAGACCTGACCGGAGAGGTGAGGAGGATTCTGGGAGGTCACATGACATCACTCTTATCTCTATTAATAATACACAGACCTGACCGGAGAGGTGAGGGGGATTCTGGGAGGTCACATGACATCACTCTTATCTCTATTAACAAAAACACAGACCTGACCGGGGAGGTGAGGAGGATTCTGGGAGGTCACATGACATCACTCTTATCTCTATTAATATTACACAGACCTGACCGGAGAGGTGAGGGGGATTCTGGGAGGTCACATGACATCACTCTTATCTCTATAATAATACACAGACCTGACCGGAGAGGTGAGGAGGATTCTGGGATTCTAACATGATATTCCTATTGGTTCCTCAATACAGAGATTTCCTCTTGTGAAGTCAGGTGATCATATGACCATCACAGTGCCTCCATGTGACTCCCTAAAACCTGAGAGACACAACATGGAGAAGATTCTAGAAGTCACCAAGAAGATGATGGAGCTGCTGACAGGAGAGGTGAGGAGGATTCTGGGAATTCTGGGACATTATCCAGTAACAGACAAGGGGTGTGTCTGGATGGTGACTGTAACGACACCCCCAGTATGAAAGGGGTTAAAGCCGTTTAGGACATTCTACTTCCGAACACAAAGGCAGCTACCGAACACTCCAATCAGCCAAACAAGAAACCCATATGAATAATTATTCCCCCCAAGTAGGAGACGAGGCTCTGTACAGAGGGTCAAACAGGAATCAGACTCTTTATTATTCTAAATGACAAGTATTTATATACAGTAGAAGAGGAGGTTCCCTCCTCCTGCTCATTTTACTCTAACAATACAACTGTAACCAGAAACCTAATTAACATGAGATAGTTTACTAAATCATTTACCCAGACTAGGTGACTCACAGACATGACCTTTAGGACAGACTTGTGGTCACCAAGCTTCACACATTAGTATAAACACAGGACACCTTCTCACAATAGTGGGCTAATTACAATCAACAATACAAACAGTGATCCCCCCCCCCTCAGCCCAGTAGGAGTAGACTGTCCGGTTCCTACCCAGTTCTAGAGGCCAATGTGATCATCTCTCTCAACTAACATGTTGAGTTCAGAATCAAACAAACCAAGAATAGTCTTTACATATATCCTGGGAGATATTGTGGATAAATATTACTGTCCCCTTTTAAGTAATCCAATCATATTCTCAGGGTTCATTCTTTTCTTGGTCACCCTGCGCCCAACAGTGACTCCCGTCACAGTGACTGTATCATTGTGTGTGTCAGGTTCCTATAAGGTGTCAGGATGTCACTGTCTATTTCTCCATGGAGGAGTGGGAGTATTTAGAAGGACACAAGGATCTCTACAAGGACGTCATGATGGACAATCAGCCGCCCCTCACATCACCGGGTAAGAGGAGACTTTATTGTAAAGGAGAGAGCAGTACGGAGGCTCCACCTAGATCCCCCATCATCTGATAAACACATAGAAACAATGTATTCAGTCAGTGTGTGTGTTTCCTACAGATGGATCCAGTAATGGGAACCCACCAGAGAGATGTCCCCGTCCTCTGTATTCCCGGGATCCCACACAGGAAGGTCACACCATCCCCCACCATCATCAGGTAGATGAGGAACAATCACTGATAGTATCATTAGGATCTGTACATTATCTGCATTGTTACCATTGATGTCATTTTTATTCTATATACAGAGTGGAAACCTCGGGTTTAATAATATTGCTGTTGAAGAAAAGATAAGAGAGGAGGATGATGAGGATGGGGTAATGGAGGAGTCAGGGTTTCCAAAAGGACACAAAGATCTGTACCAGGACACCATGGAGGAGTCATCCAGCTACAGAAACCCACCAGAGAGATGCCCCCGTCCTCTGTATTCCCGGGATCCCACACAAGAAGATCTCACCATCCCTCACTATAACAAGGTTGGTGGAACGGAGCATCTAGAACTTCAAAGGGACTCATGGAGATGATTTATGGACCTTACAGGGTGTGCTTTTCTCTTTTGTTTTAGGATGAAGATCTGATAGATATAAAAGTTGAGTTTAAATCAGAAGAAGAAGAAGAGACGTATATGAGTGATGATCAGCAGTCTATGGAGGAGGATGGAATAACGGGGACATTTATAGAGGAGGACACTCCTACAGAGATCAGCACAGGTGGGTCATTAACACTAAATACATTCCTCCACCCATACTGCTCACTGATTGGTCCAGAGTAGGGATGGGCGACCGGTTTGGGCCGAGCATAAGTTCAGGCTGAACTTTCATTGTTCGGGCGTTCGGCGAGTAGCCGAACAAACGGGTCGTTCGACCGTTTGGACGCCCCCCCCCCCGAACCCACCACAATGCATTGCGGCGCTGGACAGTGCATTGCAAGCCCAGATTGGCTGAAGCAGTGAAAGCTTCAGCCATTCGGCACAGAGAACTGTCAGAGTCATGATTGGACACTGTCATCATGACTTTATCCAATCATGGCTCATTCCCGCCCCACAGTATAAAGGTAGCCATTTTCGGTGTGATTTTGGCGTGGAGAGAGATAGAACAGGGCTCTGTTCAGTGATATTAGTTAGTGTGCTATACTCTGGTATTTTGCTTCAATTGTCAGTGTAGAATATTAGTTTAGTGTCAGTCTAGGGATAGTGTGAGTGTAGTGAGGAGGACCATAATTCAGCTTTTCATAGTGTGCAGCTAGAGTAGGGACAGCTCACATAGTTTCACTGTAGTGTAGGGAGACCGTGTCCGTAATCTTTACATTAGTGTATAACTAGAGTAGGGACAGTTCAGATAGCGTCAGTGTAGTGACGATTGAACACCGTCTATTTGAGTGCGTTACTGCCAGTTTAACACCATATAGTTTCGTGCGTTACTGCCAGTTTAACACCATATAGTTTTGTGCGTTACTGCCAGTTTAACACCATATAGTTTCGTGCGTTACTGCCAGTTTAACACCATATAGTTTTGTGCGTTACTGCCAGTTTAACACCATATAGTTTTGTGCGTTACTGCCAGTTTAACACCATATAGTTTCGTGCGTTACTGCCAGTTTAACACCATATAGTTTTGTGCGTTACTGCCAGTTTAACACCATATAGTTTTGTGCGTTACTGCCAGTTTTAACACCATATAGTTTTGTGCGTTACTGCCAGTTTAACACCATATAGTTTTGTGCGTTACTGCCAGTTTAACACCATATAGTTTTGTGCGTTACTGCCAGTTTAACACCATATAGTTTTGTGCGTTACTGCCAGTTTAACACCATATAGTTTTGTGCGTTACTGCAAGTTTAACACCATTTACTTCTGTGTGCGTTACTGCAAGTTTAACACCATATAGTTTTGTGCGTTACTGCCAGTTTAACACCATATAGTTTTGTGCGTTACTGCCAGTTTAACACCATATAGTTTTGTGCGTTACTGCCAGTTTAACACCATATAGTTTTGTGCGTTACTGCCAGTTTAACACCATATAGTTTTGTGCGTTACTGCCAGTTTAACGCCATTTACTTCTGTGTGCGTTACTGCAAGTTTAATGCCATATAGTTTTGTGTGTGTTACTGACAGTTAAACTACATATCGTTTTGCGTGTGTTACTGCCAGTTTAACGCCATATAGTTCTGTGCGTCGCTGTACGTTTGGCGCATTATATTGCAGTATATTATAGTGTATCCCTGGAGTGTGTCTGTGTAGTGAGTACTCAATTAAAGTGCACCAAACACCTCTTTACATTGATTAAACTGCATCTACATACAGATTTCCACTTTTTCTTTACATTTGCTTATAAGCACCGCCCTCCCTATAATGTCTGGGAGGACAACAAGGAGAGACAGACGTTCCCTTGGCACTGTAAGGGGGCCAGCAACAAATCTGTCCACAGGCAAAGGTGGACGTGGTGGTCGGTCCTGAGGCAGGGCATCATTTCCTCTGTTTAGTGAGTTTGCCCGTGCTATCCAACGTGCTTTCAAAACAGGTATTCAGTGCTGCAGGAGGTTTCGTTACTGATCATAGAACGCGTCTGTCCACAGACTCTGTGGACCGTTTGACTTTTATAAAAATGAATCAGTCCTGGATTACCAGCTATGAAGCCCCTGATGCCGATGTCACTGATTTAAGTCTTTTTGGGATGTGGAATTATAGAGGAGGACACATCTCCTACAGAGATCAGCACAGGTGGGTCATTAACACTAAATACCTCCCTCCACCCATACTGCTCACTGATTGGTCCAGAGTAGGGCGGGGACTGGGTGATATCAGCCTGTACCAGAGTCTTATAACGTGGCAGATTATCGTTTTATCTCTGGAGTATGTCCCCTTTTTAACGCATGCGAATAGTCTTCTGCCTTTGGTAGCCCCAACTTGGCATTGCTGAGTCTGTCTTCTAGGACCCCCAGATCCTTCTCCATCCTGGATTCCCCCAGAGGTTCTCCCCCTAGTGAGTAACTTGCTTTTATATTTTTAGCCCCCAAGTGCATCACTTTCATTTTTCAACATTAAAACTCGTATGCCATGTAGTTGCCAACCTCATATTTTTTTTCAGGTCTTCTTGTAAGGTTTCTATATCCTGATGTGAAGTTATCGTCCTGCTTAGCTTTGTGTCCTCAACAACCGCTGAGATTGAGCTATTTATACCAATTGCTATATCATATATCACTCGTCCTATAATCCCCTCATCACTGGCAAAAGGAGGACCTGCTCAATATTAGGTGGATGGTTATGATTTCATGGCCAATCGGTGTATTGTATGGTACATACTCCTGACCCCTGCACTGTATTCTCTATGTTGTACATTACATAGTCCTGACTTCTGCTCTCTCCCCTCCACCCACTGCTATATATACACATAATATGGATTCTCTTTTGTTACACCCATTTCCTACCAGCTGGACATTTTATATCTGATGATTTGATTGGAGCACAGACTTTTACATGTTGATAATAATGTGATAACATCCTCCAACAGAAAGTGATAATGAGGGAGGAGTCAGTAACCCAATGATGGAGGTCTTCAGGATCAGTCCAGTCTTCATCTTGGTTGTTCTCCCCCCATCCTCACTCTCTGACCTCTGGTGGGGCTCAGCCCCGCTGTTATTCATGACTAAATCATGGACTAAATAAGGAAGTGCAGGACTTCTTGTGTTGGGAAGATGGCAATGAGTGATAGAGGGGGAGGGGACACTCGTCCTATAATCCCCTCATCACTGTCACTCCTATAAAAGACAGTTCTCGTTGTTTCCTCTCTGACTGTGACAGATCTTGGATACCCCAGCTGGGCACCTCCGCCAGACCTGATCAGAGACCCATTTACTAGTTACCTTGAGGGGGGAATTGTAAGATCCTCAGAGACAAAGCTGCCTGATGTGGGCGGAGTCCTGGTTTAGGAGAACCAATCAGCTCATGTCTAGTAATAATCTTTGTATTTCTATTTTAGTAGATGGACGGGAGATGAGGAAAACCTCAGAGGATTGTCTCACTTTGTCTCCAGACTGTAAAGTAGAAGATGAGGACATCACACAGTATAGTCCAGGAGAAAACCCGACTACCTCAAATGTCCATCCGGCACCACACAGTGTAGATGGACCATCGTATTCCTCTTATCCTGAGGAACCTCAGACTGTGCGGGACGGTGCCGGACCATCGTATTCCTCTTATCCTGAGGAACCTCAGACTGTGCGGGACGGTGCCGGACCATCGTATTCCTCTTATCCCGAGGAACCTCAGACTATGCGGAACGGTGCCGGACCATCATATTCCTCTTATCCCGAGGAACCTCAGACTGTGCGGGACGGTGCCGGACCATCGTATTCCTCTTATCCTGAGGAACCTCAGACTGTGCGGGACGGTGCCGGACCATCGTATTCCTCTTATCCCGAGGAACCTCAGACTATGCGGAACGGTGCCGGACCATCGTATTCCTCTTATCCCGAGGAACCTCAGACTGTGCGGGACGGTGCCGGACCATCGTATTCCTCTTATCCTGAGGAACCTCAGACTGTGCGGGATGGTGCCGGACCATCGTATTCCTCTTATCCTGAGGAACCTCAGACTGTGCGGGACGGTGACGGACCATCATATTCCTCTTATCCTGAGGAACCTCAGACTGTGCGGGACGGTGCCGGACCATCGTATTCCTCTTATCCTGAGGAACCTCAGACTGTGCGGGACGGTGCCGGACCATCGTATTCCTCTTATCCTGAGGAACCTCAGACTGTGCGGGACGGTGCCGGACCATCGTATTCCTCTTATCCCGAGGAACCTCAGACTGTGCGGGGCGGTGCAGTCCTTCCAACAGATAAGAGGTTTTCCTGTACTGAGTGCGGGAAGGGTTTCCGTTCTAAATCAAAACTTAGTGACCATAAAAGATCTCACACAGGGGAAAAGCTGTATTCCTGTTCGGAGTGCGGGAAATGTTTTGTACAAATATCAGATTTTGTCACACATCAGAGGTCTCACACGGGGGAAAAACCATACTCCTGTCCTGAGTGCGGGAAATGTTTTTCACAGAAGTCCAAACTTAATTTACACCAGAGGTCTCACACGGAAGCAAAGCCATATTTTTGTCCTGAGTGCGGGGAAAGTTTTTCAGAGATGTTTAAGCTATACAGACATCAGAAATCTCACACGGGGGAGAAGCCGCATTCCTGTTCTGAGTGCGGGAAATGTTTTGTACAAAAATCAGAACTTGTCCTACATCAGAGGTCTCACACGGGGGAAAAAACATTTCCCTGTCCTGAGTGCGGGAAATGTTTGTCAGATAGGTCATGTCTTTGCAAGCATCAGAAATTGCACACGGAGGAGAAGCCGTATTTCTGTTCTAAATGTGAGAAATGTTTTCAAGCAAAATCAGACCTTGTCGCACATCAGAGGTTTCACACGGGGGAGAAGCCGTATTCCTGTCTTGAGTGCGGGAAATGTTTTTCAGTCATGTCCAATCTTTACACACATCAGAGATCTCACACGGGGGAGAAGCCGTATTCTTGCCCTGAGTGTGGGAAATGTTTTGCACATAAGTGTAGTCTTTACAAACATCAGAAATTGCACTCAGAGAAACCACATTCCTGTCCTGAGTGCGGGAAATGTTATTTACAGAGGTCCAGTCTTAACAAACATCAGAGATCTCACATGGGCCTGAAGCCATATTCCTGTCCTGAGTGCGGGAAATGTTTTCCCTATAGGTCCAATCTTTCTGTACATCAGAGATCTCACACGGGGGAGAGGCCGTATTCCTGTCCTGAGTGCGGGAAATGTTTTTCAGATTATTCCCGCCTTTACAGACATCAGATATTGCACACGGGGGAGAAGCCGTATTCCTGTCCCGAGTGCGGGAAATGTTTTTCACAGAAATCTAATCTTTACAAACATCAGAAATTGCACACGGGGGTGAAGCCGTATTCCTGTCCTGAGTGCGAGAAATGTTTTTCACAGAAGGGCTCTCTTGACGATCATCAGAAACTGCACACGGGGGAGAAACCACTTTCCTGTCCTGAGTGCGGGAAATGTTTTTTACAGAGGTCTAGTCTTAACAAACATCAGAGGTCTCACACGGGTGTGAAGCCGTATTCCTGCGCCGTGTGCGGGAAATGTTTTTCAGATAAGTCCAATTTTTACAGACATCAGAGGTCCCACACGGAGGAGAAGCCACTTTCCTGTCCTGAGTGCGGGAAATGTTTTTCACAGAAGTCCAGTCTTAACAGACATCAGAGATCTCACACGGGGGAGAAGCCGTATTCCTGTCCTGTGTGTGGGAAATGTTTTTCAGATAAGCACAATTTGTACAAACATCAGAGATCTCACACGGCGGGGAGAAGCCATATCCCTGTCCTGAGTGAGGGAAATGTTCCTCAGTGAAGTCCTGTCTTCCTGTACATCAGGGGTCCCACACAACCCTGGAGGTGTATTAGTGAGTGCGGGAAATGTCTTGTATATGAGTGTTGCTGGACATGTGGGGAAGAAGCACACCCTGATATACACCTCAGATATACTCCATGGCTGATCTTCATCATGGAAGAAACAGTTGATAAGGAGATCAGAGATCACCAAAGACATGGATGAAGTGTTGTACCGTGTCGGCCATTGATAGCAGGAGAAAAATAAAAATGGAGTCATTACCTCTCATTGGCTGAGTACATTTTGTGGTATGGAGACTTAGAGGTCTATTATTGTCTTGCAAGAGGTCTGTTTTCTTAAGTCGTCTTCCAGGACGAAACGCGTTAAACCCACCACTTAAAAGGCGGTCCTCTAGGGCTTTTAAAATAAAAAATAGAGTCATTACCTCCCCTTAGTACATTTTGTGGTGGAAGATTTCACAAACACTTATAGGTCTGTTTTTTTTATTTTAAATATGTGATTTTCTATAATCGTCAGTTCCATCTAGTGGCCATAATGTGTTATTTCACAATTTTTGTTCTCTGAATAACTGCAAGGTCAGTCCCAATATGTGGGGAACCGGTAGCCTAAGCACCGAGCTCCTTCATCACCAGGGCTTCCTTCCCCTATCTAAAATGTCACCCGCTTCCTGACTGGCTGGTTGCTTGTGCACCTGATACTAGCACTGTAGTCATTGATAACAGCAATATATCCTCCCCCGGACAGCTCCTCTGCTGGTTGAACATTGGCACAGCATTCACCAACTCCTCTCTTCCCCTGTCAGGCCTGGCTCTATTAATATGCCACGCATGCACCCCTTCACTGGTTTCAGATTAGGTATTTTAACTGCTTCCTGCCCGGGCCTATATAGGCAAACGATGGCCGAGTCGGGAGCCCCCTGTTATCCTGTGCGGACGTCATGTGATCAGATACGTCAGGATCTGCACCATGCACCAAGCTCCTTCATCACCAGGGCTTCCTTCCCCCTATCTAAAATGTCACCCGCTTCCTGACTGGCTGGTTGCTTGTGCACCTGATACTAGCACTGTAGTCATTGATAACAGCAATATATCCTCCTCCGGACAGCTCCTCTGCTGGTCGAAAATTGGTACAGCATTCACCAACTCCTCTCTTCCCCTGTCAGGCCCGGCTCTATTGATACGCCACGCATGCACCCCTTCACTGGTTTCAGATTAGGTATTTTAACTGCTTCCTGCCCGGGCCTATATAGGCAAACGATGGCCGAGCCGGGAGCCCCTGTTATCCGTCATGTGATCTGATACGTCAGAATCTGTCGCCCGCTGACGGTATCATGTGATCACTGTGACCAATCACAGCAGATCACACAACAGCTGGAAACAATGGAGGGCTTCCATTCATGTCATTCAATCTCAATACACACCGATTTAGGTATTTTAACTGCTTCCTGCTCGGGCCTATATAGGCAAACGATGGCTGAGCCGGGAGCCCCCTGTTATCCTGTGTGGACGTCATGTGATCAGATACGTCAGGATCTGCACCATGCACCAAGCTCCTTCATCACCAGGGCCTCCTTCCCCTACCTCAAATGTCACCCACTTCCTGACTGGCTGGTTGCTTGTGCACCTGATACTAGCACTGTAGTCATTGATAACAGCAATATATCCTCCTCCGGACAGCTCCTCTGCTGGTTGAAAATTGGTACAGCATTCACCAACTCCTCTCTTCCCCTGTCAGGCCCGGCTCTATTGATACGCCACGCATGCACCCCTTCACTGGTTTTAGATTAGGTATTTTAACTGCTTCCTGCCCGGGCCTATATAGGCAAACGATGGCCGAGGCGGGAGCCCCCTGTTATCCGTCATGTGATCTGATCCGTCAGAATCTGTCGCCCGCTGACGGTATCATGTGATCACTGTGACCAATCACAGCAGATCACACAACAGCTGGAAACAATGGAGGGCTTCCATTCATGTCATTCAATCTCAATACACACTGATTTAGGTATTTTAACTGCTTCCTGCTCGGGCCTATTAAGGGAAACGATGGCCGAGCCGGGAGCCCCTGTTATCCTGTGTGGACGTCATGTGATCTGATACGTCAGGATCTGCACCATGCACCAAGCTCCTTCATCACCAGGGCCTCCTTCCCCTACCTGAAATGTCACCCGCTTCCTGACTGGCTGGCTGCTTGTGCACCTGATACTAGCACTGTAGTCATTGATAACAGCAATATATCCTCCTCCGGACAGCTCCTCTGCTGGTTGAAAATTGGTACAGCATTCACCAACTCCTCTCTTCCCCTGTCAGGCCCGGCTCTATTGATACGCCACGCATGCACCCCTTCACTGGTTTTAGATTAGGTATTTTAACTGCTTCCTGCCCGGGCCTATATAGGCAAACGATGGCCGAGGCGGGAGCCCCCTGTTATCCGTCATGTGATCTGATCCGTCAGAATCTGTCGCCCGCTGACGGTATCATGTGATCACTGTGACCAATCACAGCAGATCACACAACAGCTGGAAACAATGGAGGGCTTCCATTCATGTCATTCAATGTGTACTATTGTGATTATCTCAATACACACCGAATGAAATGATTTAATTCAGAAAAAAAATGGCTGCTTATAACAATGAATATCACTTTTATAATGTGTAAAAAAGTAGTATGTTATTATGGTAACACTGTAATGCTCTGGTCACAGTAAATACAAACAAAAAAGTAATAAAAATATTAAAAATGTATTTATTTA
Organism: Lithobates sylvaticus; assembly: GCA_028564925.1. Classification (NCBI taxonomy): domain Eukaryota; kingdom Metazoa; phylum Chordata; class Amphibia; order Anura; family Ranidae; genus Lithobates; species Lithobates sylvaticus. The sequence goes on along the minus strand of CM053028.1, from coordinate 594,448,465 downwards.
ATTATTTTTTTACATACTGTTGCCAGTCAGTGTCGCTGGTCACCACTGTAATGCTCTGGTCATCGTATGTATGGAAAAAAAAACCCTAAAAAAATAAATAAAAAGTAATAAAAATATTATTAAAATGTATTTATTTATTTTATTTTATTATATACTGTTGCCAGTCAGTGTTGTTAATCAGTCCTGTATTGCTCTGGTCACACTATGTGTAATATTTTTTTATTAAAAATATATTTTTTTTACATACTGTTGCAAATCAGTGTGGCTGATCACCACTGTAATGCTCTGGTCACCGCATGTATGGAAAAAAAAATCCACCCCCCCCCCCCCCCCCCCAAAAAAAAGTATTAAAAATGTATTTATTTCTTTATTTTTTATATACTGTTGACAGAGTCAGTGATGTCAATCAGCACTCTGGTCGTAATATGTAAAAAAAAAAAAATCCACCCCCCAAAAAAAAGTATTAAAAATGTATTTATTTATTTTTTATATACTGTTGTTATTCAGCACTCTGGTCGTAATATGTAAAAAAAAATCATAAAAAATGTATTAAAAATGTATTTTTTTTAAATACTGTTGGCAGTCAGTGTTGCTGATCACATTGTAATGCTGTGGTCACAGTATGTACAAAAAAAATCATGAAAAAAATGTAATAAATATATTATTAAAAATGTATTATTTATTTTTGAATTATTTATTAAAAAAATGTTACATTTTTAATTTTGTTTTCTTAATTTAAATTTTTTTTTTTACATATTGTGACCAGAGCAATACAGTGGTGATCAGCGACACTGACTGGCAATTTTTTTTTGTTTTTACATACTTTTGCCAGTCAGTGTCGCTGATCACCACTGTATTGCTCTGGACACCGTATGTAAAAAAATCATAAAATTAAAAAAAAAATGTACAGGTGTTCTGCGCCTTGAGGACAATATGACACTGGCCAATTGGGGCCTCGGGTTGTGGTCACCTGCTTGTGAGATGGTGACGGACCTGGAAGAGACCTGTTGGTCCGGCGCCCCGCACAGTGCATGGCCACATACAGTGGTGTGAAAAAGTGTTTGCCCCCTTCCTCATTTCCTGTTCCTTTGCATGTTTGTCACACTTAAGTGTTTCGGAACATCAAACCAATTTAAACAATAGTCAAGGACAACACAAGTAAACACAAAATGCAATTTGTAAATGAAGGTGTTTATTATTAAAGGTGAAAAAAAATCCAAACCATCATGGCCCTGTGTGAAAAAGTGATTGCCCCCCTTGTTAAAACATACTATAACTGTGGTTGTCCACACCTGAGTTCAATTTCTCTAGCCACACCCAGGCCTGATTATTGCCACACCTGTTCACAATCAAGGCATCACTTAAATAGGAGCTGCTTGACACAGTAAGGTCCACCAGAAGATCCTTAAAAGCTACACATCATGCCGAGACCCAAAGAAATTCAGGAACAATTGAGAAAGAAAGTAATTGAGATCTATCAGTCTGGAAAGGGTTATAAAGCCATTTCCAAAGCTTTGGGAATCCAGCGAACCACAGTGAGAGCCATTATCCACAAATGGCGAAGACATGGAACAGTGGTGAACCTTCCCAGGAGTGGCCGGCCGCCCAAAATTACCCCAAGAGCGCAGCGACGACTCATCCAAGAGGTCACAAAAGACCCCACAACAACGTCCAAGGAACTGCAGGCCTCACTTGCCTCAGTTAAGGTCAGCGTTCATGCCTCCACCATCAGGAAAAGACTGGGCAAAAATGGCCTGCATGGCAGAGTTCCAAGGAGAAAACCACTGCTGAGCAAAAAGAACATCAAAGCTCGTCTCAATTTCTCCACAACACATCTTGATGATCCCCAAGACTTTTGGGACAACATTCTGTGGACCGATGAGACAAAAGTGGAACTCTTTGGAAGGTGTGTGTCCAAGTATATCTGGCGTAGAAGGAACACTGCATTTCAGAAAAAGAACATTATACCAACAGTAAAATATGGTGGTGGTAGTGTGATGGTCTGGGGCTGTTTTGCTGCTTCAGGACCTGGAAGACTTGCCGTGATAAAAGGAACTATGAATTCTGCTGTCTACCAAGAGATCCTGAAGGAGAATGTCCGACCATCTGTTCGTGTACTCAAGCTGAAACGAACTTGGGTTCTGCAGCAGGACAATGATCCTAAACACACCAGCAAGTCCACCACCGAATGGCTGAAGAAAAACAAAATGAAGACTTTGGAGTGGCCTAGCCAAAGTCCAGATCTGAATCCTATTGAGATGTTGTGGTATGACCTTAAAAAGGCCGTTCATGCTCGAAAACCCTCTAATGTAACTGAATTAGGACAATTCTGCAAAGATGAGTGGGCCAAAATTCCTCCAGGACGCTGTAAAAGCCTCATTGCACGTTATCACAAACGCTTGGTTGCAGTTGTTGCTGCTAAGGGTGGCCCAACCAGTTATTAGGTTTAGGGGGCAATCACTTTTTCACACAGGGCCATGATGGTTTGGATTTTTTTTCACCTTTAATAATAAACACCTTCATTTACAAATTGCATTTTGTGTTTACTTGTGTTGTCCTTGACTATTGTTTAAATTGGTTTGATGTTCCGAAACACTTAAGTGTGACAAACATGCAAAGGAACAGGAAATGAGGAAGGGGGCAAACACTTTTTCACACCACTGTAGATGGTACGGGCTGGGGGGCAGCACCCCGGCGCCCCTTGTGAACTGGCTGCCACTGGTATTTATAACAGAAACAAAGAAATGAATTTTTTTTTTTTTATAATTTTTGGTCTTTTTTAATTTGTTTAGCAAAAAAATAAAAGCCTCAGCAGTGGTGATTAAATATCACCAAAAGAAAGTTCTATTTGTGTGAAAAAAATGATAAAAATTTCGTATGGTTACAGTGTTACATGACCGCGTAATTGTCATTCAAAGTGTGACAGCGCTGAAAGCTGAACATTGGCCCTGGCAGGAAGGGGGTAAAAGTGCCCGGTATTGAAGGGGTTAAATAACAGCAAAGTTCTTTTACTGAAGGAGGAATAATTCTCTGAGACGTCCTCCATACACATTCCGGTACAAACTCCTCAAGGTGCTCCATTGTGCCCCTGGTGCTCCCCGATCACCCCATGAGGTTGTCATGCCTTTAACCCCTTGTCTCCCGGGCCCTTTCCCCTCCTTCCTGCCCAGGACAATTTTCAGCTCTCTGCGCTGTAAGCGTGAGTAGAGGATTGCCGATAACCGCCAAATCCTGTTTACACTGATCAGCTGTGATTGGACAGTCCGAAGGACACACAGATCACTGCTGTTGCGCGCTGCATGGGGCACTCGGGAAGCTTGATCAGGATCACTACTGTTGCTCGCTGCAGGGGGCGCTCGGGAAGCTTGATCAGGATCACTACTGTTGCTCGCTGCAGGGGGCGCTCGGGAAGCTTGATCAGGATCACTACTGTTGCGCGCTGCAGGGGGCGCTCGGGAAGCTTGATCAGGATCACTACTGTTGCGCGCTGCAGGGGGCGCTCGGGAAGCTTGATCAGGATCGCTGCTGTTGCGCGCTGCAGGGGGCACTTGGGAAACTTGATCAGGATCGCTGCTGTTGTGCGCTGCAGGGGGGGGGGGGGCGCTCATATTGGTGACCAATGGGTGAAGGTCCATCTTATATCAGTGGTCAGTGTAGTGGTCCCTTACATTGGTGACCAATGGCAGAAGGACCCCCTTATATCAGTGGTCAGTGTAGTGGTCCCTTAGATTGGTGACCAATAGGAGAAGGACCCCCTTATATCAGTGGTCAGTGTAGTGGTCCCTTACATTGGTGACCAATAGGAGAAGGACCCCCTTATATCAGTGGTCAGTGTAGTGGTCCCTTACATTGGTGACCAGTGGGAGAAGCATCCTCTTATATTGGTGGTCATTGGGAGAAGGACATTCTTCTATCATCATCAGTGGGATTCATATAGGCTTTTATATATTTCTATCCCCCTTGGTGGGAGTGGAGATGACCCCATCTATAAGGATGAAGCGCACCCATAAAGGAGCCGCTGGCTTTGACTGTCCCTTTCTCCAAACTCAGTGCACACACAGCCAAGCACACAGCATTTCCTTTTTCTCAATTGCTCCAGGGAGTGTCTTTTATGCTTTTTTTTACTGAAGTAAACATGGGTGGGTGAGGGGGACACATAGGATACCCCAAAAGGAAGCTGAATTGACTGATCTGACAGAGAGCTCCCTCCATGTTCACTACCGGCTGGGAAATTCCTAGGACAGTGATGGCGAACCTTGGCACCCCAGATGTTTTGGAACTACATTTCCCATAATGCTCATGCACTCTGCAGTGTAGTGGAGCATCATGGGAAATGTAGTTCCAAAACACCTGGGGTGCCCAGGTTGGCCTTCACTGGCCTAGGAGGACTGCACACAGACACTAGGGCACAGAATGGAGGTCAGAACTCACAATGCCACACGGTCATCAGTTGCCTCCTTCTGATATCCACCCAGCACTCTTGAGTGAGGGAGACACACAGCTAGACACTCCCCCCCCTCAACTTCCACCAGGTAGTCTCTATAGGAAAATCCCAGACTTTGGAAAATAGGCTCCCCAGCATAGACTACAACTGGGACCTGAATGACCTTCAAGTAACATCTCCAGCGGGCTGCCCTGAAGGGCAGAGCCCCTTAGACCGGGGGTTTCCATTTTGCAGGACTGGACACAGGAACCCACACCCCTCTACTTCAGGCCTCCAACTATTTATGGTGTCTCCAGCCACTGACTTGACACACCACCCCAGGGATTGGCTGGGTCCCCATAAATATTCAGGCTGCCTTTCTATTCTTGCTTCCACTGAGAATAAGGCCCCTTTCACACACTATATTTAGCGCTGCTTTACCGTCGTTTTAGCCACGGTATTCGGCCGATAGCGGGGCGGTATTAACCCCCGCTAGCAGCCGAAAAAGGATTAAACCCCCCTGCTGCAGCGGCGCTTTGCCGGCGGTATTGACGCGGTATTACCGCAGTGTCTCATTGATGTCAATGGGTAGGAGCGGTGAATACACCGGTCCTTCACCGCTCCAAAGATGCTGCTAGCAGGACTTTTTTTTACCGTCCCGCTAGCCCACCGCTCCAGTGTGAAAGCCCTCCGCTGTAGCGCCTGAAAAACGCTTAGGTGTGAAAGGGGTCTAATCTGAATCCTGCAGAATGCCGGGGAAAGTAATCATATCAGCGACCTGTGAAGCATTGAGCAGACTAAACCAATCAACCACTGCTCCTTTGAGTACAGAGGAGCTAAACTAAATTTATCTAGCATCCTACAGAGACAGAGAGGGTGCAACAAGGATCTAACGAGCAGGGCCCTCTGATTCTTCCCACATTGAATTGTATTGTAAGTGTACTGTCTGCCCTCACATTGTAAAGTGATTGTTGGCGCTATATATAAATCCTGTATAATAATAATATACAGTACAAGGTCATGTTCACACCACAAGATGTTTCTCGGGGGTGCAGTTCCTCTGAGCTCCACAAGGTGGTGATCTCGTTTCTACCCAAACAGGAAGTCTCTATGGAAGACAGGAAGTGATGTCAGGTATAAATAGGAAGTTCCGAGTGAGAGGTGAGTCGGGAGGAAGTTGAGAGGAGACATTGCTGGAATTGGTAGCAGAAGAGGTAATAAGATCTTATTTTCTATTTACACCCAGTAACCCCCCCGTCATGTCCGTCCTCTTCCTCCATAGTCACTGTGACGTCTTTTATCTCCAGCAGATGATAATACACATATATATAGTGTGGAAACCTAGATTAACCCCTTCAGGGGCAGAACATTCCCCCACTTATGGGCCGGAACCTTCTCTTTATTTTGGAGATGTGTCACCTTCTCAACTTAGAAGTCTCTTGTAACAAGGGATGAGATTCAGATTCGGGTTGTACTGAAACTTAAGCTTCCGCACCCGACCCCTTCCCTACACCTGACTACCTCTGCCGTGTACCACAGGCTCCTCTGCCCTCTCCTGCACGGCCAAGGACAGGCGCATTAGAGTTGCCACCTCATCCCTTTATACCCGAACACATATTGATTACACAAGTTCTGTGGCTGATTAACCACTTTCAGCCCCGGACCAATTGGCAGCCAACGGACCAGGCCCCTTTTTGCGATTCGGCACTGCGTCGCTTTAACTGACAATTGCGCGGTCGTGCGACGTGGCTCCCAAACAAAATTGGCGTCCTTTTTTTTCCCACAAATAGAGCTTTCTTTTGGTGGTATTTGATCGCCCCTGCGGTTTTTATTTTTTGCGCTATAAACAAAAATAGAGCGACAATTTTGCAAAAAAAAATGCAATATTTTTTACTTTTTGCTATAATAAATATCCCCAAAAAATATATAAAAAAAACTTTTTTTTTCCTCAGTTTAGGCCGATACGTATTCTTCTACATATTTTTGGTAAAAAAAATCGCAATTAGCGATTATTGATTGGTTTGCGCAAAAGTTTTAGCGTTTACAAAATAGGGGATAGTTTTATAGCATTTTTATTAATATATTTTTTTTTATTAGTAATGGCGGCGATCTGCGATATTTTTATTGTGACTGCGACATTATGGCGGACACATCGGACATTTTTGACACATTTTTGGGACCATTGTCATTTATACAGCAATCAATGCTATTTAAATGCATTAATTCCTGTATAAATGACAGTTGTAGTGAAGGGGTTAACCACTAAAGGGAGGGGAGGGGTTATGGGCTCTGACGTGTGTGTTTTTTTACATTAGGGGCGGGGCTGACGTCTGACGTCATTGATCGGCTTTCCCGATGACCAGGAACAGCCAATCAATGACAGGCAGTGTAGGAAGCACGGGGAGAGGTTTGTTTACACAGACCTCTCCCCGTTCCTCAGCTCTGTGACCCGATCGCGGGACACCAGCGGCGATCGGGTCCGCTGGTCCTGCGGTCCGGGGTCACGGAGCTCCCGACCGGGTCGCAAGCGCGCCGCTGGCGGCGCGCACGCGACCCACGGGCAGGCATTTAAAGGATCACGTATATATACGTGATTTTGCCTGCCCGTGCCATTATGCTCACGTATATCTGCGTGAGGCGGTCGGGAAGCAGTTAAGGTGGTAATTAAACTTACTTGTTGTGTTATCTGCATTTAATTAGTGTCAGAACCCGTGTAATTCATGTGTTTGGGTTTAAAGGGATGAGGTGGCAACCCTAACCGGCATGGCGGATGGAGTGGACGGGTGATCAGTTCTCGGATCTCCTCTCCGGTGAATGAACCCGGAAGAGACGAGCATTTCATCCCTTCCAGGCTCAGAGCCGTCATTCCCCGGTCACTGTGGTCAGGGAAGAAGCTGATCGATCCCGATCTGTACCTCATCAGCTTCACTGGGGGGTCCATAGGTGACGTTTCAAGTCTAAAAGACCCCTGATGTCTCCTTAAAGAGGACCTGTCATTTCTACTATACTATCACATAGGGGGGTGTTGGCCGCACATGGTCACACCCCGGAGTGAGAGGAATAATTCTGGGGCCGTTATTCCCGGTTTTCTCTAAACTGATGACCTGTAGGAGCTTCTCCAGCGTTGTTTTTGCACCATCTTGAGTAGTGAAGTTAGTCGCCGTTTCATAGGGACTTAAAATATTAAAAGTTGATAATTGTGTGTGTGAGGAGTAACTTTCTTTTGAACAAAAAAATGAAATTTTTTACCATGCGCGTGAACTTTTTTGAATTTTTTTTTTTTTAAAGCCCATCTCCGGAGAAAGGAAAATGACCGAAACCTACATGATCATTTAACCCTTACATAACGGGGGCAACCCCCACACCAAGGGCTGTATGGTCATTTGGGTGTAGGGAAACGGGAAAAGCATTTTTACTTCCCCAATCCTCTCCTCTCCTCCCCCTACACTCCAGCAATGGACTGTCCCTCCTCCTGTCCAAGGAAGGGCTATGGGCCCGGTATTGGGAACAAGAGGCTGTGTGGACCTGTCCTACAACCTGGAGGAGTCTGCGGAATTAGGGGGGCTCAGGGGAGTAAAAGTACATCATATCTGGTTATGATAAAAGTAATAAACTCTGCGCCTCTGGATGATATACCCAATCTGTATGGTGCAGCTGCTATGCGCCCCCTGTTGTCCTTATGGACAGGAGGTGACCAGAAGTGTGTCACCTCCTGTGTGTGCTGTGACTTAATTGATTGTAGATGTACCGTGCCTCTAGTTTGTGCAACCCTACCTCTGTTATGTTCCTCAGCAATTGCTCTCCCCTACTATCTCCCTGTGCAGCAATTGCTCTCCCCGTACTATCTTCCACTGTAGTAACTGCTCTCCCCCTTCTATCTCCCCTTGCAGTAACTGCTTTCCCCTTACTATTTCCCTGTGCAGCAACATGTAAATGTCAATTTTCTGGATGATTATGCAAATGTTTTTTTATAGATAGACTCCTAAGTAACCCGATCTACATGTGCCAATCCCCGCGGGGGGCAGCCGGCCAATCAACCCGTTATGTCCCCATCCTAACATTTTACAACCAATACAGTCCAGATAATTCTCCTCTATCCATCTACAGAGAAACCCGCATAGATCACATGACCACACCAATGAGGATGGAGGAGGACCGGAGTCACATGACTGAGAGGATACTAAACCTCACCCTGGAGATCATCTACCTGCTGACCGGAGAGGTGAGGAGGATTCTGGGAGGTCACATGACATCACTCTTATCTCTATTAATAAAACACAGACCTGACCGGAGAGGTGAGGAGGATTCTGGGAGGTCACATGACATCACTCTTATCTCTATTAATAAAACACAGACCTGACCGGAGAGGTGAGGAGGATTCTGGGAGGTCACATGACATCACTCTTATCTCTATTAATAATACACAGACCTGACCGGAGAGGTGAGGGGGATTCTGGGAGTCTAACATGATATTCCTATTGGTTCCTCAATACAGAGATTTCCTCTGGTGAAGTCCGGTGATCATATGACCATCACAGTCCCTCCATGTGACTCCCTAAAACCTGAGAGACACAACATGGAGAAGATTCTAGAAGTCACCAAGAAGATGATGGAGCTGCTGACAGGAGAGGTGAGGAGGATTCTGGGAATTCTGGGACATTATCCAGTAACAGACAAGGGATGTGTCTGGATGGTGACTGTATCATTGTGTGTGTCAGGTTCCTATAAGGTGTCAGGATGTCACTGTCTATTTCTCCATGGAGGAGTGGGAGTATTTAGAAGGACACAAGGATCTCTACAAGGACGTCATGATGGACAATCAGCCGCCCCTCACATCACCGGGTAAGAGGAGACTTTATTGTAAAGGAGAGAGCAGTACGGAGGCTCCACCTAGATCCCCCATCATCTGATAAACACATAGAAACAATGTATTCAGTCAGTGTGTGTGTTTCCTACAGATGGATCCAGTAATGGGAACCCACCAGAGAGATCCCCCCGTCCTCTGTATTCCCGGGATCCCACACAGGAAGATCACACCATCCCCCACCATCATCAGGTAGATGATTGACAATTATTGGTAGTTCTGATTTATACACAGCATGTTTGTTACAATGAATGTTTTATTATATATTCAGAGTGGAAACCTCAGGGATGATAATATTGCTGTTAAGGAAGAGTATAAAGAGGAGGATGATGAGTATGGAGTGATGGAGAAGTTTTCAGAAGGACACAAGGATATGATGGAGCCACCAAATACCAGGAACCCCCCAGAGAGATGTCCCCGTCCTCTGTATTCCCGGGATTCCACACAGGAAGATCACACCATCCCCCACTGTTACAAGGTTGGTGGGATGGAGCATCTAGAACATAGACTTGTGGAGACGATGTGTGGATTTCTTATGTGATGTCACAATTATAAAGCTTATATCTTACAGATGATATTTTCTCTCATTTTCTTGGTTTAGAGTGGAGATCCAATCGATATAGAATTTGAGGTGAAATCAGAAGAAGAAGAAGAGAGGTATGTGAGGGATGATCAGCAGTCTATGGAGGAGGATGGAATAACGGGGACATTTATAGAGGAGGACACTCCTACAGAGATCAGCACAGGTGGGTCATTAACACTAAATCCATTCCTCCACCCATACTGCTCACTGATTGGTCCAGAGTAGGGATGGGCGACCGGTTCGGCCCGAGCAGGGCGGGGACTGGGTGATATCAGCCTGTAATCCCCTGGTCACTTTCCTGAGCTGTGTTCCCCGTCCTGTATTCCTGTATTTCTCTCGGATAATCTTCCTTCTCTGTGCTGGCAATAAAATGTTGATTTTTGGAATAGGTGTTGCTCGGCCTAGGACCCTGGGGGATGTGTTTTGAATCTTGGCAAAAGGAGGACCTGCTCAATATTAGGTGTATGGTCACGATTTTTATGGCTGATCGGTGTATTGTATGGTACATACTCCTGACCCCTGCACTATATACTCTATGTTGTACATTACAAAGTCCTGACACTCGTCCTATAATCCCCTCATCACTGTCACTCCTATAAAAGACAGTTCTCGTTGGTTCCTCACTCTCTGACTGTGACAGATCTTGGATACCCCAGCTGGGCACCTCCGCCAGACCTGATCAGAGACCCATTTACTAGTTACCTTGAGGGGGGAATTGTAAGATCCTCAGAGACAAAGCTGCCTGATGTGGGCGGAGTCCTGGTTTAGGGGAACCAATCAGCTCATGTCTAGTAATAATCTTTGTGTTTCTATTTTAGTAGATGGACGGGAGATGAGGAAAACCTCAGAGGATTGTCTCACTTTGTCTCCAGACTGTAAAGTAGAAGATGAGGACATCACACAGTATAGTCCAGGAGAAAACCCGACTACCTCAAATGTCCATCCGGCACCACACAGTGTAGATGGACCATCGTATTCCTCTTATCCCGAGGAACCTCAGACTGTGCGGGACGGTGCCGGACCATCGTATTCCTCTTATCCTGAGGAACCTCAGACTGTGCGGGACGGTGCCGGACCATCGTATTCCTCTTATCCTGAGGAACCTCAGACTGTGCGGGACGATGCCGTCCTTCCAACAGATAAGAGTTTTTCCTGTACTGAGTGCGGGAAGTGTTTTTCAAAGAAGACCAACCTTAACAAACATCAGAGAACTCACACGGGAGAGAAGCCGTTTTCCTGTCCAGAGTGCGGAAAATGTTTTTCAGATAAGTCCAATCTTTACTCACATCGGAGATCTCACACGGGGGAGAAGCCGTTTTTCTGCCCTGAGTGCGGAAAATGTTTTTCACAGAAGTCCACCCTTAACTCACATCGGAGATCTCACACGGGGGAGAAGCCGTTTTTCTGCCCTGAGTGCGGAAAATGTTTTTCACAGAAGTCCACCCTTTACTCACATCGGAGATCTCACACGGGGGAGAAGCCTTATTCCTGTCCAGAGTGCGGGACATGTTATTCACAGGCATCCACCCTTTACAAACATCGGAGTTGTCACACGGGGGAGAAGCCGTATTCCTGTCCAGAGTGCGGGAAATGTTTTTCAAGGAAGTCCAGTCTTTACACACATCTGAGATCTCACACAGGGGAGAAGCCGTATTCCTGTCCTGAGTGTGGGACATGTTTTTCAAGGAAGTCCAGTCTTTCCAGACATCGGAGCACTCACATGGGGGAGAAGCTGTATTCCTGTCCTGAGTGAGGGAAATGTTCCTCACTGAAGTCCTGTCTTCCTGTACATCAGGGGTCCCACACAACCCTCGAGGTGTATTAGTGAGTGCGGGAAATGTCTTGTATATGGATGTTGCTGGACATGTGTGGAAGAAGCACACCCTGATATACACCTCAGATATACTCCATGGCTGATCTTCATCATGGAAGAAACAGTTGATAAGGAGATCAGAGATCACCAAAGACATGGATGAAGTGTTGTACCGTGTCGGCCATTGATATCAGGAGAAAAATAAAAATGGAGTCCTTACCTCTCGTTGGCTGAGTACAGTTTGTGGTATAAACTCTTGTAAGAGGTCTGTTTTCTCAAGTCGTCTTCCAGGACGAAACACGTTAACCTCACCACTTAGAAGGTGGTCCTCTAGGCCTTTTAAAATAAAAATGGAGTCATTACCTCTCATTGGCTGAGTACATTTTGTGGTATGGAGACTTGGAGGTCTATTATTCTCTTGCAAGAGGTCTGTTTTCTCAAGTCGTCTTCCAGGACGAAACACATTAACCCCACCACATAAAAGGCGGTCCTCTAGGCCTTTTAAAATAAAAATGGAGTCATTACCTCTCATTGTGAAAAGAAACAGTAACGGCGAGTGGCCTGTTGCATGAATCGTTGAAACAAAGAATTTATTGTAAACACAAAGGACATTCACAATGAAATACTACGTATTCGTACATATAGGTAAAAGCAATGTTAAACATTTAATGGATTGATATATGTTGTTGTTCACACACACAAGGGATATTCAAATGGTTGGCTAACTCGTTTCGAGGGTCATCCTCTTCATCAGAGCCTTAAAGGGGCAAATATAGTCTGTCTTTGCATATATTGAAGTAGATATACATATAGGAAGCTGGATGGGTAAGTATACCACTACATGGGTGGTGTAGTGTTGCGGGCAAATTATCTTTCGCTTTAAGGGGTATCTTTCCACATCTCGGCACTCTCAACACCGTAGGGATGGCGTGTAGATCTAGGGCCGTCTATTGTTTGCTGTTGGTCTTAGAACCCTATAGGTGTAACATGCCGGTGGTTGGTTTCCGGTATTGCAGCCGAAGGTCTATAGGTGTGTATCCACGTCCTTATTAGGCTATGCTGAACAACCCCCTGCGCTGTGGTTGTGCGCTTATCTCCTACCAGGCTGCAGTCATGTTGTGATTCTGGATTCCTGGTGGAGTGGTAGCGTGCGACTGCGCAGTATGGCCGTGCCACCTTGATACAGGAGAAGGAACGCGTCTCTCTTCTTTTTCTTTCGCTACACCCAATATATATATATATATATATATATATATATATATTTTTAGACATGAAGCCAGCCCATTCATACCACTACCTGGATTTCTGCCTTTCGTTTTCCTTGGGGATGATGTTTTGTGCACCCGGTCCCTCTCCTGCGGGCTCCTGCCACAGCTCCCGGTACAGACAATTGGGACAGCCTTTGATTCCTCGTTCCCCATTTTCCAGACTTATCAGGATGTAAGTACTGAATAGGGAAGAATAACTCTCTCCCTTTTCTTTTGTACACATCCTCCCTGTTGAGGGGTATAACGTTTGATCATACTGGTCTGCTCATGTTTTGTTGTCTTTTATAGAGTTGCATGCATGTCAGGTCACCTGAGATGACCAGGTGACAGGTGCACTCCGTAGGAGTCAGAAGTGCACAGCTAAGATAGACCCTAGGACCGACTGCTGCGGATTGTACCCAGGGAGGTTCAGGAAGCAGGTCTACTGGATCACTAACACAGAACCTAGTGGGAGCTAGAGCATAGATTCCCCAGGGCGTGGAGTCTAAGAGCCAGCAGGTGTTCACCAGAGCCTCTAGTGGTGAGGATGGAGTCTGGCTCCAGGTCGCGGCCCCTGGGGTCTCACAGCTCACGCTCACGGTAGACTACAGGAGAAGGAAGCAGCAGGCTGGAACAACAAGGATAGTAAGGGATAAGGCAGAAGTCAGGACGACTAGCAGACAGGAACAACAGAGAACACGCCAAAGGTTCAGGGTCACAGGCAAGCAGGGATAGTCGGGGACACGCCAATAGGTCAAGGTCACAAGCAGACAGGAATAGTCGAGAACATGCCAAGGTCAGTTATGGAGACAAACAAAGAGCACACGGCAAGCAGGAAACAGGAAGCCAAACGCAATGGATACACAATGGTTGATCAGCACAGCTGGCTTGCAGTGCACAGGTTCATATAGGGTTCCCTGATAGGGCCTGGGGTGGAGCCATGCTTAGAGGAGAGGTTATAAAAACAGCCGCGTGAGAGTGGCTGGCCTCTTAGTCTGAACACATGAGAAGAGGTAAGCTGACAGAGAAAGATTACTGCGTAACCATGACAATGCATCTGCCCCTGAAGAATGGTATTATCCACGAAACCCGTTGGGCTTTTAGGATGCATTCTCATGCCTACTGATAGAAACCTACTTAGACTCATTATCTACAACCAAATGATTATACAGTAAAACATTGGTTTGATAGTAACTTGATTTGAGAGCGTTTTGCAGGACAAGCAAAAAATTTTAATACATTTTGACTTGATATACAAGCGATGTCTTGATACACAAGTAGTGTCATGTCACAACTGAGTATAAAAGAGAAGAGAGGCGCCTCTAAGTGTATCAATGTGGTTACATTTAATGAAGTTACAACATTTAGCAACATATTGCTACACTTAGAGGCGCCTCTCTTCTCTTTTATACTCTCTAGCTCCTGCTGGATTTTACTTTGAATTTCCTTGTTGACACCTCTCCTTGGTGGCCTTCAGGACATGATGTATTTTGTGTTTTGTAACACCACTACACTGGCCTGTCCTGCATCCAGCGTGCTTTCTAAACTCACATTCAGTGCTGCTGGAGGGTTTGTAATGGATCAGAGTGTGCCTGTCCACAGACTCCGTTGATAGGCTCACACTTATTAAATGAATCAGCAGCTTTCAAGCACCTGATGCTGATATTTCTACTATGTGCATCATTGTTATGTATTGTCAGACTCAATGTGCCAATTAAATATATTTTCTAATTATCTCACCCCCACAAATCCATAGCCTCATTTAAAGTTCCACCTTCCTTTTTCTCATACCTCCAGCAGCATAACCAACACTGTGGTGGATTTAATGCTGGGGCTCTCCCATGCATGATGGTGGGGTTACGGAAGGAGTGACTATGGACTAGGAGCTGGTGGAATAGGCCGCTTTGGCAGCTGCAATGGTAGGCAAACTAAGTACCTGGGTCTGGGTGAAAGAGGATGAGGAGGGCTTCGTTATCCACTCCACCAACTCTTCTGCATTTTGTGGCTCAATAACACGCCCAGCAGCAGCAAAAAAGGACAAGCGTGCCCCACTGCCACCTGTCCACGACCACCACTGTAGACACAGGCTGCTTGCCCTCTTTTAGTGGCCTGTGAGCATCTGCCTCTCCTTGGTGGCCTTCCAGCCATGGTGTATTTTCTGTTTTGTAACACCACACTACAGTGGCCTGTCCTGCACCCAGCATGCTTTCTGAATGCACATTCAGTGCTGCTGGAGGGTTTGTAATGGATCAGAGTGTGCCTGTCCACAGACTCCGTTGATAGGCTCACATTTATTAAATGAATCAACAGCTTTCAAGCACCTGATGCTGATATAACTGATTGAATTTGCTATGGATCTGGAATGCCTTGAAGACTGCCTATGCTGCCTATCCTATTCCTCCTCAATCTTGATGATGCTAGCTTTCAACGATATTTTTGTTTTAGGGCACCTCCACCACCACCCAAGGTCCAATTTTTCGGCCCCTGTTTAACACAATATTTCACAGCAGGGCCAGTTCCTGCGCCCAACAAGAGTATCTGTGAGGGGTTAAAGTTCTCTGGTACCACCAACACCTAAGGCCCAATTTTTCTGCAGAGTATATAGGGCAGGTCATATAGTATATATACTGCTGTTCAGAGTATATAGTGCCTGGGGGACCCCCACGCCATTTTTTGTGGTATTTTTGGTGCAGGGTTCACATTAATATTCCTACAAGACCCAAAGGGCCTGGTAATAGACTGGGGGAGGCCCACGCCATTTTTTCAATGATTTTTATCTATATTGCCAGGATCCGACAGTACATTACAGCCGCAAGCAGTTTTAAATTACATTTTTTCCTTTAGAAATTTCAGTTTGCTGCAGTACTCTTTTATATATACATGGGAAATTTGCACTACTTTACAAGCAGACTAGGGAAACCCTCCCAGGCACGATATTGAAAGGAATATTTAATTTTTATTGTTTCACTTTAAGCATTATTAAAATCACTGCCTGCTCGCATGTTCTGGTGCGAACCAAACGGGGGGGTGGGGGGTATGTTCAGCTCATCGCCACTTATGAGTACAGAAGACATCGAAGAACGTGAGTTAATGAAGCCAACAATACCAACCATTGATTTAGAAAGAACATTTCTACATTTGGTCTTAGATGGCGCTAAGTATGGGGATTAGGGCCATCTAGTGGATAAATGTGGTATTTTACATTTTAAATCAATGGAAAACATATGAAAAGCGCAGCAAATGGCCAAATAACATAAATTTTTTATCCCGCTACACATAGAAGGAATGTGCATGCACTTTACCTGGGCAAATTACTGTGCAAATTATTTCTGAATAGATCCCTAAGTGTCAGGAGATGTTTATTTAACCACTTCAATACCGGGCCCTTTCGCCCCTTCCTGCCCAGGACAATTTTCAGCTTTCAACTTTGAATGACAATTGCACGTTAATGCAATGTTGTACCCAAACTAAATTTTTATCATTTTCTTCCCACAAATAGAGATTTCTTTTGGTGGTATTTGATCACCACTGGGGTTTTTATTTTTTGCTAAAAAAGACCACATTTTTGAAAAAAAAAAAAAAGTTTTTCTTCGTTTCGGTTATAAAATGTAGTTTTCTCCTTCACTGACGGGCACAGGTGAGGCGGCACTAATGGGCACTGATGAGGAGGCACTGATATGTAGAATTGATGGGCATTGATACGCAACAATGATGGGCACCAATAGTCGGCACTCATATGCAGCACTGATGGGGCACTGATAGGTGGCAGTGATGGGCACTGCCAGGCGGCTGTAATGGGCACTGCCAGGCGGCTGTGATGGGCACTGACAAGCAGCACTGATTGGCACTGATAGGCGGTACTGATTGGCACTGACAGGTTGCACCGATGGGCAGCACTGATGATAAGGTACTTTTGAGGTTTTAACAGGTGTTACTCTAGGGCACTGGTTGGCAATGTGATGGGCACTAACTGGCACCGTGGTGGGCATTATATGGCACTGATTGGCACTTTATTGGGCACTAATAGGCGATCCTCAGGGGGCAATGTCGGGGTCCCTTTTTGGCACATCTGATGGGGCTGTGCTGATAATCAATGTGCTGATTATAAGCACAGACTCCCCTCTGACAGGGAGAGCCGCCGCTCGGCTCTCCCTGTCAGCGCGAACCGAGGAATGGCGTTTACCGGCACTTCCTGGTTCACGCGATGATCAGCTGTGATTGGTCACAGCTGATCACGTGGTAAGAAGCCTCTGACAGAGGCTTCTTATCACGATCGGAGATGCGGCGTGTCAGATTGACACGGCGCACTCGCATTCGGCGCGCGCCGGCATGTTAATGAGTGACATTAGCATCAGGGGCTTGACAGCTGCTGCTAATCCAAGAATGATTTCTCTTGATAAATGTTAGCCGGTCAACGGAGTCTGTGGACAAACGCACTATGGTCTATTCTCATGACCTAGTAACTCAGTGGAGTGAAAACTTTCCAAGTCTGTGTTCACCCCTAGATAATGTCCCACCATCTGATGCCTTTGGGATGTGGAATGTGACAGCTCTGGGCGTCGAGGACTAAACAATTTTTGAAAGGCATAACTGAGGTGGCCCGCTCTCCACCGCTCCTCCTTTGACCAACAGAAGCCTCAAAACTAGCCTTTCCATGAGACTAACCTAGCAGAGTCTGGAAAGGCATTACATAAACTCCTCTTAAAGGTGTGCTCAAGATATTTCATCCTCTGCTCCCTCTGTGGAGATGGGATGATTTCCGAGACTTTCCCCTGCTAACGGTGGTCAAGAAGGGTTGCCAACCAATAATTATCCTTCTCTTTGATGCCATAAATTCTCAGGTCCTTTCGCAGGCTTTGAAGAATAAGGGAGCCCATGCACTGCAAGTTTGCGGAGGCACGAAAAGCAGAGTCCTCGTGGTCACTGAGGATTACAGTATCTCGAACTGCCTCCACCCAGCCACATACTACTCCCAAGGGTTCTGGTGACGGCAAACCATCTCTTAAGGTTTGACGTATGTCTTCCTTTGCTTCAATGCCTCCAAAACTGCAGTGGCATGGCAAGAATGGTGTCTGCAGGCATTGAGAGGAAAGGAAGTTCTCCTCCTCCTCCCACTGCTCTGCCTTGAGTGCCCTGTCCATAATACCATGCAGAGTCTGCTCCAGCAGGAACACAACAGAGATTGTGTCACTGATGAATGCATTGTCACGGCTCACCATCCTTGTGGCCTCCTCAAATAGTAACAGTACAGTGCATGCATCCTTTATCAGAAGCCATTGGCGTGGGTAAAAAAAAAGCCAAGTCGGCCGGAGTCTGTCGTTATGTCATACTCACACTGGGTACTCGTTGACTTGCTGGACCATGAGTCAGCAGTAACGTGGACCTTGCAGCTGACTGCCTTGCCCAACGATGCAAAAACATTGCCTTCCACGTGATGGTACAGAGCTGGAATGGCCTTACGTGAAAAATAGCGACTGGGAACCTGCCATTGTGGTACAGCACATTCTGCAAATTCACGGAAGGGAAAGAATCCACTAGATGGAAAGGCAGGAGTTGTAAAGCTAGCAATTGGGACAAGCTGGAATTTAGATGCTTGGGCATATGGGTGGCAGTGACTATTTTTTATTTTTTTTGCTACAGCAGCTGGGGCAGAGAAATTTGCTTGCTATACTCTACATGCAGCTGGTGGTGTGCTGCTGGCAGACGTTTTGCAAGGACCTGTGACGCCCTTTGCTATACCATCATCCCTGTCAGTGGAGAGTGCTGAGAGGTCATGAGATATAGCGGGGGTAGAGCTGAAAGATGAGGAAGAGAAAAATCCCATCCCTTTTGTGTGGCTTTCAGGTGCTCTTGCCAACGTGCTGAGTGGTGGGAGGTTAAATGCCTTATCAAGCATGTGCTACTCAAATGGCTGGTGTTTTTGTCACGCTTCATCTGCTTGAGGCAAAGTTTGTAAATTGCAACAGTGTGATCAGCTGCACATGTACTAAAAAAAGGCCCAGACAGCTGAGCTGTGGGAAGTGGGCCGGGAGATGACAGCTCCACAATCTGGTGGGTACTCTCTACTCTTCCTTGATGGCTGCCTCTGGAGGACATTCTGCCTCGTTGGGGTTGTGCCTCAACCTCACTTTCCTCCTCTGCTCTATCTGGCACCCAAGTCATGTCAGTGACCTCATCATCAGCATCCCCTCCATCCTCATCATTACTGGAGACAACTTGGCAATACGCTGCAGCTGGGGAAACATGACTTCCAATTTGTGTACCAGTTTTCTCCCCTCTCTGTAGGCTCATGTTCCTACCTTTCTCAACCTCAGAATCAACATCTGAATCAAGTAATGCCTGTGCATCAAGGAGCAAGTGTCTGACGCTTTGTTCAAATTACTGTTGTTCAGCATGATGCTGAGGCTATAGCAGGAGTAGCTGTGGACAAGGAGTCAGAATAAACCACTCTGGCAGCTGCGGTGGACTGCGCACTAGTCTCTGCTTGGGTGACGGAGGAGGAGGAGGATGGTTTAGTAAGCCAGTCCACCACCCCCTCTGCATGCTGTGACTGGATAGCACGGGCAACATCACTAAACAGAGGAAATTATGCCCTGCCTGAGGACGGACCACATCCACTTTTGCTTGTGGACACCTATGCTGCTGGCCCCCTCTCATTGCCATGGGAACATCTGCCTCCTAGACATGATGGAGGAGGCTTATTACCAAAAAGTAATATGGGGAAATGTTAGATTCGATGCACTTTAATCAATGGAAAGTGGTGTTTGGTGCCCTTTAACTTGAGGGCTGTGTGGTGCGAAGTGCATTGTGGGGCGTTCGAAGGGCTGAACAAACGGTCGAACCTCCTTGCAATTCCTCTGTTTGCCGAATGGATGAACAGCCGATGTTCAGGCCGAACTTATGCTCGAACCGAACCGTTCGCCCAACAATAGTGATCAATGAGAGAAGGACATTCTTACATTGTCATCAGTGGGTAGACTGCCCCCCT
Organism: Lithobates sylvaticus; assembly: GCA_028564925.1. Classification (NCBI taxonomy): domain Eukaryota; kingdom Metazoa; phylum Chordata; class Amphibia; order Anura; family Ranidae; genus Lithobates; species Lithobates sylvaticus. Next base: position 594,428,547 of record CM053028.1, on the reverse strand, counting down.
CACAGATCATTGATGTCAGTTGTTACTGAGAGACAGAAATTGTTCATTGCTCAAGGAATTCCTAGAACCCTTTGGAGGAACCCTGGCTGAGAAAGGCTGGACTAGGCAGTAATATATTTCTATCCCCCTTGGTGGGAGTGGAAAAGACCCCATCTATGAGGATATACAGTGCATACACACACAGCACAAGGCCGTGTTCACACTACAAAAGGTTTCTTGGGGCTGCAGTTCCTCTGACCTCCGCAAGGTGGTGATCTCCCTTCTACCAAAGAGACAGGAAGTCTCTATGGAAGACAGGAAATGATGTCAGGTATAAAAAGGAAGTCCCGGGTGAGAGGTGAGTTGGGAGGAAGTAGAGAGGAGACATTGCTGGATGTGGCAGCAGAGGAGGTAATAAGATCTTATTTTCGATTTACACCCAGTAACCCCCCCCCCGTCATGTCCGTCCTCTTCCTCCATAGTCACTGTGACGTCTTTAATCTCCAGCAGATGATGCTACACACATATATATATAGTGGGGAAACCTAGATTAACCCCTTCGGGGGCAGAACATTCCCAACTTACATATATATTTTTATTATCAATTTTCATCCTTACCTGTCTAGACAGAAACCTGTATAGATCAAATGAAGGAACGAATGATGGAGGAGGATCGGAGTCACATGACAGAGGAGATACTAAACCTCACCCTGGAGATCATTTACCTGCTGACCGGAGAGGTGAGGAGGATTCTGGGAGGTCACATGACATCTCTCTTATCTCTATTAATAAAACACAGACCTGACCGGAGAGGTGAGGGGGATTCTGGGAGGTCACATGACATCACTCTTATCTCTATTAATAAAACACAGACCTGACCGGAGAGGTGAGGGGGATTCTGGGAGGTCACATGACATCACTCTTATCTCTATTAATAAAACACAGACCTGACCGGAGAGGTGAGGAGGATTCTGGGATTCTAACATGATATTCCTATTGGTTCTCCAATACAGAGATTTCCTCTTGTGAAGTCAGGTGATCATATGACCATCACAGTGCCTCCATGTGACTCCCTAAAACCTGAGAGACACAACATGGAGAAGATTCTAAAAGTCACCAAGAAGATGATGGAGCTGCTGACAGGAGAGGTAAGGAGGATTCTGGGAATTCTGGGACATTATCCAGTAACAGACAAGGGATGTGTCTGGATGGTGACTGTATCATTGTGTGTGTCAGGTTCCTATAAGGTGTCAGGATGTCACTGTCTATTTCTCCATGGAGGAGTGGGAGTATTTAGAAGGACACAAGGATCTCTACAAGGACGTCATGATGGACAATCAGCCGCCCCTCACATCACCGGGTAAGAGGAGACTTTATTGTAAAGGAGAGAGCAGTACGGAGGCTCCACCTAGATCCCCCATCATCTGATAAACACATAGAAACAATGTATTCAGTCAGTGTGTGTGTTTCCTACAGATGGATCCAGTAATGGGAACCCACCAGAGAGATCCCCCCGTCCTCTGTATTCCCGGGATCCCACACAGGAAGATCACACCATCCCCCACCATCATCAGGTAGATGAGGAACAATCACTGATAGTATCATTAGGATCTGTACATTATCTGCATTGTTACCATTGATGTCATTTTTATTATATATTCAGAGTGGAAACCTGAGAGATCCTAAAGTTGAGGTTAAAGAAGAGATAAAAGAGGAGGATGATGAGGATGGGGTGATGGAGGAAATACACAAATATCTGTACCAGGACACCATGGTGGAGTCATCCAGCTACAGAAACCCACCAGAGAGATGTCCCCGTCCTCTGTATTCCACACAGGAAGGTCACACCATCCCCCACTGTTACAAGGTTGGTGGGACGGAGATTACAAAACAGACTCATGGAGACGATGTGTGGATTTCTTATGTGATGTCACAATAATAAAGCTTCTATCTTACAGATGATATTTTCTCTCATTTTCTTGGTTTAGAGTGGAGATCCAATCGATATAGAATTTGAGGTTAAATCAGAAGAAGAAGAAGAAGAGAGGTATGTGAGGGGTGATCAGCAGTCTATGGAGGAGGATGGAATAACGGGGACATTTATAGAGGAGGACACTCCTACAGAGATCAGTACAGGTGGGTCATTAACACTAAATCCATTCCTCCACCCATACTGCTCACTGATTGGTCCAGAGTAGGGTGGGGACTGGGTGATATCAGCCTGTAATCCCCTGGTCACTTTCCTGAGCTGTGTTCCCCGTCCTGTATTTCTCTCGGATAATCTTCCTTCTCTGTGCTGGCAGTGTATAGGTGTTGCCTGGCCTAGGACCCTGGGGGATGTGTTTTGGATCTTGGCAAATGGAGGACCGACTCAACATTAGGTGGATGGTCATGATTTATGGCTGATCAGTGTATTGTACATTACATACTCCTGACCCCTGCACTATATACTCTATGTTGTACATAATTCTAACACTCGTCCTATAATCCCCTCATCACTGTCACTCCTATAATAGACAGTTCTCGTTGTTTCCTCACTCTCTGACTAAGGTCCATGAATAAAGAAATGAACTGGTAGGAGATCAGAGGACCCATTTACTAGTTACCTTGAGGGGGGAATTGTAAGATCCTCAGAGACAAAGCTGCCTGATGTGGGCGGAGTCCTGGTTTAGGGGAACCAATCAGCTCATGTCTAGTAATAATCTTTGTATTTCTATTTTAGTAGATGGACGGGAGATGAGGAAAACCTCAGAGGATTGTCTCACTTTGTCTCCAGACTGTAAAGTAGAAGATGAGGACATCACACAGTATAGTCCAGGAGAAAACCCGACTACCTCAAATGTCCATCCGGCACCACACAGTGTAGATGGACCATCGTATTCCTCTTATCCTGAGGAACCTCAGACTGTGCGGGACGGTGCCGGACCATCGTATTCCTCTTATCCTGAGGAACCTCAGACTGTGCGGGACGGTGCCGGACCATCGTATTCCTCTTATCCTGAGGAACCTCAGACTGTGCGGGACGGTGCCGGACCATCGTATTCCTCTTATCCTGAGGAACCTCAGACTGTGCGGGACGGTGCCGGACCATCGTATTCCTCTTATCCCGAGGAACCTCAGACTGTGCGGGACGGTGCCGGACCATCGTATTCCTCTTATCCTGAGGAACCTCAGACTGTGCGGGACGGTGCCGGACCATCATATTCCTCTTATCCTGAGGAACCTCAGACTGTGCGGGACGGTGCCGTCCTTCCAACACTTAAGAGGTTTCTCTGTACTGAGTGCGGGAAGTGTTTTTCAAAGAAGGCCCTTCTTTACAGACATCAGAAATCTCACACGGGTGAGAAGTCGTATTCCTGTCCTCAATGCGGGAAATGTTTTTCACAGAAGTCCAGTCTTAACTCACATCAGAGATTGCACACGGGGGAAAAGCCGTATTCCTGCCCTGAGTGTGGGAAATGTTTTTCGCACCAGTCCAGTCTTAACACACATCAGAGATCTCACACTGGGGAAAAGCCATATTTCTGTCCAAATTGCGGGAAAAGTTTTTCAAAGATTTCCAATTTTTACACACATCAGAGATGTCACACAGGGGAGAAGCCGTATTCCTGTCCTGAGTGCGGTAAATGTTTTGCACAGAAGTCCTCCCTTTACACACATCTGAGGTCTCACACGGGGGAGAAGCCGTTTTCCTGTCCTGAGTGTGGGAAATGTTTTTCTAGAACGTCCACCCTTTACACACATCAGAGATCTCACACGGGGGAGAAGAAGCAGTATTCCTGTCCTGAGTACGGGAATTGTCAGTCACAGAAGTCCTCTGTTTACAGTCATCTGAGATTGGACAAGGAGGAGAATAAACTTTCCTGGTCTGATTGAAGTCCTGTCTTCCTGTACATCAGGGGTCCCACACAACCCTCGAGGTGTATTAGTGAGTGCGGGAAATGTCTTGTTTATGAAGAAGCACACACTGATATACACCTCAGATATACTCCATGGCTGATCTTCATCATGGAAGAAACAGTTGATAAGGAGATCAGAGATCACCAAAGACATGGATGAAGTGTTGTACCGTGTCGGCCATTGATAGCAGGAGAAAAATAAAAATGGAGTCATTACCTCTCATTGGCTGAGTACATTTTGTGGTGTAAACTCTTGCAAGAGGTCTGTTTTCTCAAGTCGTCTTCCAGGACGAAACACGCTAACCTCACCACTTAAAAGGCGGCACATTTTGTGGTGGAAGATTTCACAAACACTTACAGGTCTGCTTTTTAAAACTCCTTGAAGAAATATGATGCGCATTTACCCAACTGTGATGAATTGTATCCATATTTTATTTCTTATGATGATTTCCTATGATCATTGGCTCCATCTTGTGGCCATAATGCGGTGTTGCACTAGTTTTACTGATGAAGGTATTTCAGGAAAAAATACTGCATTATAAACACTAGATGGAGCTGAGGGTCATAGGAAATCACTGTGTTCATTATAAAATGGACAGAATTTTTCAAGGCTGGGCAAATGTTTGTCACAATCATCAACTAATATTCTATAAAATAGACCCCTTAGTTTCCTCCATCAGATGTGATTTCATACAAATAACTGAGATCATACACTTATGAGTACAGAAGACATCGAAGAACGTGAGTTAATGAAGCCAACAATATTATACCGACCATTGATATAGAAAGGACAATTCTACATTTGGTCATTAGGTGGCGCTAAGTATGGGGATTAGGGCCAACTAGTGGCAAATTTGGTATTTTCCATTTTAAATCAATAGAAAATATATGAAAAGCTCAGCAAATAGCCAAATAACATTACATTTTTACCCGATACACAGAGAAGGAATGTACATGCACTTTACCCGGGCAAATTGCTCAGCAAATTATTTCTGAATAGACCCCTAAGTGTCCGGAGATGTTTATTTAACCATCTCCCGCCCAGTCATTATTCATATACAGTTGGACGTGAGCTTTGTCTATTTAGGAGAACGTACCCATACATCCTCCCACTGTAGCCCTCTGGGGCATGTAGCGGTGTGACCTGTGATCATTGTGTCACTTGGACACCTCCAATCACAGATCGGGTATAGGGCCCCATCAACATCTGTACCAGTGTCACTGACATACCAGTACCTGATCACCGTCACACCAGTACAGTGTCACCAGAGTCGGCAAAAACCTGAACGCCATGTCTGAAAAAGGTACAGAAGTGAGGGGAACCTTTCAGATTTTGATGACAGATGAGAGTAGTTGGGAGGAGCTCTCGCTGATGTAAAGAAAAAGATTTGCTAGCGATGAAAAAGAAAAAAATATGGCATGGGGCCCACCCAATCCGAAGGGTCTGGTATGAATTTTGAGGAGAACCCTCACACCAAAATGTAAAAACAAATGGCGTGCCCCCCCTTCTTCAAATCCATACCAAACCCTTATCTGAGCATGCAGCCCAACAGGACAGGAAGGAGGGGGGATAAGGGAGCCCCCCCTCCTGTACCAGGCCACATACCCTCAACACGGGGGGTGTGCTTTGGCAGAGAGTGGGCTACCCCCCCCCCAAAGCACCTTGTGCCCGTGTTGATGGGCCTCTTCTCCACAAGCCTGGTGGTGGTGGTGTATGTGCAGGGGGCTTATCGGAATCTGTATCCCAGCCCCCCCCCCCCCCCATGTGAATGAGCATGGTGTACATGATACCCCTTCTCTTTCACCATAAAATAACAGGAGAAAAAATGTAAGAAAAAGTCCCACCATCAAAAACCCCTCCCCATACACGGATACCGTAAGATACCACAGTTTTTGAGAAAAAATGTAAGAAAAAGTCCCTGGGTGTGTAGATCCATCGTCAATCGTGATGACCTCCCCATACACGGATACCGTAAGATACCACTTTGAGAATGGAGCCCTATGACTCTAGCCCAGAAGGAAGACTTTCTTGTCATTGTCTCAACCTGAAGAAGTGTATCTGAGTTAGCGGCCAAGGCCGTGTTCACACTATGAGGCGTTTCTTGGTGGTGCAGTTCCTCTGAGCTCTACACGGTGGTGACCTTCTCACTTATACCCAGACAGGAAGTCTCTATGGAAGACAGGAAGTGATGTCAGGTACAGACAGGAAGTTCCGGGTGAGAGGTGAGTTGGGAGGAATTAGTGAGGAGACATTGCTGGATGAAGCAGCAGAGGAGGTAATAAGATCTTATTTTCTATTTACACCCAGTAACCCCCCCCGTCATGTCCGTCCTCTTCCTCCATAGTCACGGTGACGTCTTTTATATCCAGCAGATGATGATACACACATATATAGTGTGGAAACTTTGATTAACCCCTTCAGGGGCAGAACATTCCCCCACTTACCGGGCCGGAACATTCTCTTCATTTTGGAGATAAATTCTAGTAATTTGTTCCTCTAAACAAACTGTACTGACAATAAATAGACAAGACAATGACCATCCTGACCATACATGGCCTACAAAGGGCAATTATTACCCTACACAGGCAGCCAATGGGCAATAATTACACTATGCAGCAAACACAATGATGGAGTGCAGGGGTCAGGAGTATGGAGCATAGAGCCCCTTACATTGCTGGTCAGGAGGAAGAAAACATTCCACAGCCTGCCATGAAGAATATGTTCCATCATTGGTGCCAGAGGGAGGAAAATACTAAGGGTTCTGAGGGATGAAAGAGAGCTGAGGAACACCTCAGGGGGTACTGAGGCTAGAGGACTTTGGGGCCCCTGAGGGGTTAGTGGAGTTGAATGGTTCTGGGCCCTTGACAGGGTTAGCAAGCATGGTCAGGGATAATATATTTTGTTCACAGCACACTGGGTAACTGCTCGCAACTCAGAAGGATCCAGGACAGGGCTCAGTGCTGCAGCTTGTTTTGTGCTGCCACGTCTCCATACAGCTAGTGGTGATGATGCAGGATTTGTCCGCGCTACCTCCTCCTCCTCCTCAATGCTCTCCTCTGCTGAATTGTCCTATGAACTACAAGTACCCCCTAAGCATCCAAGGGGCTTTTCAATGAGTCAGGCTAAAAGGTGCCATGCAGTGCTTCAGCTGGTGTGTCTAGGAGATGGGAACCACATCAGAGAAGAGATTCTAGCAGCTCTGCAGGGGCAGGCCCAAAGGTGGTTTACGCCACATCAGCTGGAGCCAGGAATGGTGGTGTGCGATAATGGCACAAACCTCCTGTCTGCCCTTAGACAAGGAAAGTTGACACATGCCATGCCGGGCACATGTCCTTAATTCGGTGGTGGAGCATTTTTTAAACAGGTACCCAGAGTTGGAAGATCTGCTCAAGCAGGCCAGAAGAGTCTGTAGCCATTTCATACACAGCCAGTGCTTGGTTGGGGGGAATTCTACCCGCCTTAATAAACGGCCTGATTTGTGACATGCCCACCAAGTGGAATTTGACTTGGGCAATGCTGCAGCAGAGAGCCATCAACGAGTACCTGTGTGAATATGGCACAACGACAGGCTCAGGGCGGCTCAACTTTTTTCCCCATGCCAATGGCTGCTGATAAAGGATGCATGCACTGCACTGTCACCATTTGAGGAGACCACAAGGATGGTGAGCCGTGACAATGCAAGCATCAGTGACACAATCCCTGTTGTGTTCCTGCTGGAGCAGACTCTGCGTGGCATTATGGACAGGGCACTTGAGGCAGAGCAGCAGGAGGAAGAGGAAGACCTTCTTTCCTCTCAAGGCCCACTTTATGCAGACATCATTGTTCCTACACCACAGAACACACAAGAGGAGAGGGAGAAGGAGGATTCTGGCAGTTTTGGAGGCATTGAAGCAGAGGAAGACATACGCCAAACAGTAAGAGATGGTTTTCCATCCACAGAACCCTTGGGGGTAGTACATGGTTGGGAGGAGGCAGTTGCAGATACTGTAATCCTCAGTGACCCTAAGGAGGCTGCTTCTCATGCCTTTGCAAATTTGCGGTGCATGGGCACCCTCATACTTCAAAGCATGCGAAAGGACCCAAGAATATGTGGCATAAAACAGAAAGCTCACTATTGGTTGGCAACCCTCCTTGAACACCGTTACAAGGGGAAAATCTCAGAAGTCATCCAGTCCCCACAGATAGTGCAGAAGATGAAATCTCTTAAGGACACCTTAAAGTAGAATTTACCTAACACTTTTCCCAACTCTGGTAGGTTACAGTGTCGTGGAAAACGCAGTTGTGAGGTTTTTGTTGGTCAAGAGAGGAGCGGTGGAGAAGGCGTCCACCTAAGTGATGCATTTTACAATTTCTTTAGTCCTCGACGTCCAGGGCTGTCAGCTTCCACATCCCATCTGCAACGTCTGCATCAAATGGTGGACGATTATCTAGGGGCAAAAACAGAGATGGAGAGCTTTCCAGTCAACAATCCACTGGCTTACTAGGTCATGAGAATAGACCACTGGCCAGAACTTGCCTAGTATGCAATTGAGCTGCTGGGATGCCCTGCATTCAGCGGGCATTCAGTGTTGCTGAAGGTTTTGTTTCTCATAATAGAATGCGTCTGTCCACAGACTCCGTGAACCATCTGACATTTATTAAAATGAATCAGTCCTGGATTACCAGCAGCTATGAAGCCACTGATGCCGATGCCGCTGATTAAGTGTTTTTGGGATGTGAAATCTCTGCAGGACTTTTAGGCTGCCTAGCATTGTGGGTGTTGATTTCATCTGGAGGAATGCTTTTGGGCACAATTAACACCCAAAGACCAATTTTTCCGCACCTGTTTAACAGGTGCATATCATTTCAATTTTTGACAGCGAGGCCAATTCTTGCTTTTATCAAGAGTACTTATATAGGGTTACGATGTGAAGGTGCCCCCGAATCCCAAAGACAAATTTTTGCTGCACCTGTTCTATCCAAAGTCTGTGGAAGAAACACCAGAATTTATCCAAAAAATCTTGAATCTTGTTCCCAGTTCACTACATTGTGGCCTCATCATACAGACTGGCTCCGCAAGCCGTTGCTTACAAAATAAAGAAAGCTTGCAGGGAAAATTTAATTTCTTTGGCTTTACAAATGCAATTATTACTGCAGCAGGTTCTATACACAGTACAGATGCACCACTTTACACGTGGACTAAGGGGACCCCCCAGGCACTATAGTAAAAGGATTTTTTCATTTTTATTCTTTAAGCATCAGTAAGTCAATGCTCATTTAAAAAAAAACATTTTTACAAACTTTTTTTCATTGATAAATGTCCCACAGGACAGTACCGGACCATCATAACCATTGTATATTGTATGCCCAATTACTTGCATATAAGCCTTCAAAATGGGCACTTTTTTTTTTTTTTTTAGGTTCAATACGTTTTTTATTGTCTTATCAACACAAAATAAAGATGTGACAAGGTGCGAACCTGTAGGCAAACTGGCATATCGATGTTACCGGGTACCGGTAAATAGTCCAGCAGGGATTGTGAGATTAGAATGTAGTCTATATGGCTATATGAGGAATGTGCAGGGGAGTAGTATGTGTAGTCCCTATTTGAGGGGTTTAACACTCGCCATACGTCTACCAGCGACAGCTCAGAAAAGAGCAAACAAATTTTAGTCAGGGAGGCTGGGGACACTGAGGATTTCCCCGTAGATGAGTCTAAGCAGGGGCATAACTATAGGGGGTGCAGCAGTCGCGAGTGCAACCGGGCCCTGTGCTGCAAGGGGTCCATGTGGCCCCCCTCTACATATGGCCGGTGGCAGCATAGGTGGTTAGGCACCGGGCGCACGGGTGGCTGGAGGTGGGGGGTGACCAGCAGAGCTCCATGCTTGACTACCGCACTGGCTGCTCTTTAGTTGTGCATTCCCCACACAACCTGTGTCCTCTGTTCCTCCTCTGGGTCCCCCTCTCCTGCTCCATGCAGTGCTGCTCAGTCCGGTGTCTGTCCTCCCCAGCCAGAGTCCCGCCCCCTGAGTCCGGCTCACACTGCACTGCATGCTTCTCCCGGGCAAACAAACTTTAAGCACACAGATGCAGTGCAGCCCTATGAGAGCCGGCTCCCCAAAGGACACCGCAGTCATACACAGATGTTGACAGGTCTTTCTGGGAGATATGTCCCCTAAGGACAGGGACCCCACCTCCCCTGGGGACAGGGCCCACTTCTCCCCAGAGGACAGGCACCCCATTTCCCTTAGGGACAGGGACTCCTACTTACGTGGGGACAGGGACCCCATCTCCCCTAAAGACAAGGACCCAATCTCTCCTGGGGACAGGGCCCACTTCTCCCCAGAGGACAGGGACCCAATTTCCCTTTCCCTTCTTCCTCTTTGTCTCAAAGGTGTAACATCATAGGTCTGTTTAGACCTCTGATATCAACGGGACTTCCAAACAATTGTAAAAAATAATAAAAAAACTGCTGATACCAGTGGTGGAACTACAGGGCTCACAAAAGTCATACCTGTGACCGAGCCCTGGAGTTCCACCACCGGACTCGGAGGGAAGGGCCTCGGCTGGGGTTCAGGGGGGCCCTTCATGGTTTCTTGCACCGGGGCCCTGAAGGTTCTAGTTACACCACTGAGTCTAAGCATGGTACCAAGGCAGCATTGAGGTCGCCCCCTAGGATCACTTTGACGGCGCCAAACCATTTTAGACGGGACATCACAGAGGAGAGGAATCGCAGTGGATACTGGTTGTGAGAATACACGTTTATATATAGTGAAAATCTAGTTCATATATGACAGTTTCAGAATGATATATCTTCCTAGAGGATCAATGTCTGAGTCAAGAACATCTGGGGTGAAGGAAGCGTGAAAGGCGATAGAGACCCCTTAGTCTTTGCAGAAGGGTTGGTGCTGTGAGACCATGTAGGATAGCGCTTGTGGAGAAGTCGCGGGACAGCATCAGATCTTGAGTGCGGAGTTTGTAAAAATGGTATAAGACTTGCCTCCTTTTCTCAGGGGTGTTAAAACCTCTGCAATTTAGAGAGGAAAACTGCAGAGAGATTCATGGAGCCATTTGGGAAATAACATGGGGTCAAGAATAATGTAGATAAGATTGGAGCTTGCTGTTTCAATGAGAAAGATGGGAAGAAAATACAGGTGGGTAGAGCGGCCTCTAGTGGTGAAAGAATAGAAAGTAGAAAAGGAGGGTAAAGGAGGAAGACAGAAAGAAAGGAGGGTAAATAACCAAGGCCTCAACAGCCAAACTAAGAATTTTGTAAACAACATGTCAGCTAAGACCATTATGGGCACTGAAAACCCTAATGTGGGGATCGCACACCAGGTAACAATAAAGAACTTTTCATGTACAGATTGCAGCTCAGAGCCTTGAGAGTTGCGTGAAGAAAAAACTGAATCTGATAACTTACAATTAAACATTTTGATATACAGGGCCAGTCACCAACGCTACATATATCTATGTAATGTGGTCGGTAGGAGGGGGGGTGGGGAGGATGGAGTTGGGAATGGGATAGCAGCATCTAACAAGGGGAGAAACTTATTGTAATAACACAACCTGTTTGAGGGAGATAAAAGAAGGTTAGCAGTGCCCCAACATAACTAGGAACGGGGGGGGGGGGGAGACTTTACAGGACTTTACAGGTTTGGAACCTGAAAAAAGTAATGTGCCCTGCACGCAAGCTGCCTGCATGATGTCAGCTTTAACAGCATAAAAGTGCACCCTGCATATAACATCTCTGGGGTATTCCGGGTTCTTAGGGTCCAGGGCCCTATGTATGTGATCAAGTTCCAAGGGAGAGTCCTTAGCTTTTTGGAGCAGTTCATTAAACATGGCGGAATCAGTGGAGGCTAGATCTTTAGTTTCCACAGATTCCTGGAGGCTGCGTATATGCATGCTGTTGCGTCAAACCCTATTTTCCTGATCATCCTGGTCATATATCAGCTGTTGAATCTGTGAGGTATGTTCGTGCAGAATAGCCTCATGTGAGTTTAGTGTGGAAATTGTGTCTTCCACTGTGTGCTCGACATCTTCCAGCCTGTTGGTGACATCCCTGTGCAGACATTTCTTGTTTGTATGAATGCTCAAGTCTTTTGATACAGGCTTCAAAATCATGTCTAGTTGGCAAGGCCTTAATGTAGGCCTCCATATCCCAGCTGGTGTAGCAGCGCCATGAGTCAGGAGAAGGGCAGCCTGAGTGGACGGGCCGCGCTCTGACTCTGAAGGGGATTGGGTGTGCTGTCTGGTCCTCATGTGTGAAGCTGAGTGCTGTGAAGCCGCATGGGAGCCTGAGGACCGGGACGGCGCCATCTTGGATGAGGTGGGGCCATTCTGACTCAAACCCAAACTGGCGAAAAAGCGTCCGATCTACCCTTCCTTGTGCTGGTCGGGGGTCTTCTGGCCCTCTCACCCACCTTTCTTTCCCATTACCCAGCTGCAGGGCTGTTGTAGGGGTGCCAGGAGCCGTTGATTGCCTGGTGTGTGTGGGAGCCGAGGAAGGAAGCATCCTATCTCTCCATGCGCTCGGTGAATGTGGAAAAAAATGGGCACTTTTGATTTTTCCAGTTTGAGTGCCATAAATAGACTTCAACAGTTTTTTTTTCGGTTCCAAACTTTTGCTATGTTCGAAAGTTCTGGTGTGAACCGAACAGGGGGTCGTTTGGCCAGTTTGAGTGCCATAAATAGACTTCAACTGTTTTTTTTTCCGGTTCCAAACTATAACTTGCTATGTTCGAGAGTTCTGGTGTGAACCGAACAGGGGGTCGTTCGGCCCATCCCTAGTCCCGGGTCCTCTAATATGTAACAAACAGTAATCCAGGCTCAACAAACCCCAGGTGCCAGGCCGCCATGGACGACAAAAAAATTGCGTCCTTGCACCTGGGCTGCCATCCGAATACTCCGCTCAGCCCATGCGCACTCTCCGCTATGTGTTCTGATTGCCCATTTGCAGGCTCGGGACTGGCATAGCGGGTGCTGCCGGGTATAGGGGAGGGAGGAGAGTGGAGAATCATCCTCTCTCCTCCCCTTCTTGTTGCTGACCCAGAACAATGACTTCCAGGTCCTCATTGGCAGTTTCCCCGCCCATCGATGTGCATTGCATTACATTTAGTGGAGCTCAGGGGGGACATTGGGGGTCTTTTAGACCCTGGATGTCTCAATAAAGAGAACCTGTCACCAAAAAAATAGGGGACTTTTTTATGTAATGGGGAAAAAAGTTACGTAAAATAAAAAAATAAAAATGTATTGTAAAAAGTTAAAGTTACACCCAAGCACATAAAATCCCTCCCCACCACCACACATACACACACACCTGAAAAGTCGATTGCGATACACATGTTACATATCGCCGCACATGCCGGAAGGAAATCGATAATTCTACACCAGACCTCTGCTGTAACACTAAACTGATGACATATAGGGGGCTTTTAAAGCAGATATAAATACTGTATATATATATATATATATATATATATATATATATATAATATCGGGTACTGAAGTTAGCCGCAATTTCACGGGCGCACGGAAATTTAAGGTTTGACATGTTTGGTATCTAATTAATCAGTGCAAACAGTCCTAATCATAAATGTGTTACCATGGGATTAGTAGTTCTTTAATATCCAGCAACCCTCCTATTGCCCCCCCCCCCCCCCCCCACATTCTATTATTGTATGACCAATAACATCCAAATCATTTTTACTTTAATTTCCCAAAGTTATCCGTCTACAAGGAGACCTGTATAGATTAAATGACGACACCAATGAGGATGGAGGAGGACCGGAGTCACATGACTGAGAAGATACTAAACTTCACCCTGGAGATCATCTACCTGCTGACCGGAGAGGTGAGGGGGATTCTGGGAGGTCACATGACATCACTCTTATCTCTATTAATAAAACACAGACCTGACCAAAGAGGTGAGGAGGATTCTGGGAGGTCACATGACATCACTCTTATCTCTATTAACCACTTAAGCCCCGGACCAATTTGCAGCCAAAGGACCAGGCCCCTTTTTGCGATTCGGCACTGCATCGCTTTAACTGACAATTGCGCGGTCGTGTGACGTGGCTCCCTAACAAAATTGATGTCCTTTTTTTCCCACAAATAGAGCTTTCTTTTGGTGGTATTTTATCGCCCCTGCGGTTTTTATTTTTTGTGCTATAAACAAAAATAGAGCGACAATTTGGAAAAAAATTCAATATTTTTTACTTTTTGCTATAATAAACATCCCCAAAAAATATATAAAAAAATTTTTTTTTTTCCTCAGTTTAGGCCGATACGTATTCTTCTACATATTTTTGGTAAAAAAAATCGCAATTAGCGGTTATTGATTGGTTTGCGCAAAAGTTATATCGTTTACAAAATTGGGGATAGTTTTATAGCATTTTTATTAATTTTTTTTTTTTTACTAGTAATGGCGGCGATCATCGATTTTTATTGTGACTGCGACATTATGGCGGACACATCGGACATTTTTGACACATTTTTGGGACCATTGTCATTTATACGGAAATCAGTGCTATTTAAATGCATTGATTCCTGTGTAAATTACACTGGCAGTGAAGGAGTTAACCACTAGGGGGTGGGGAGGGGTTAAGTGTGTGTTTTTTATTTTACTGTAGGGGGCGTGGCTTTGGGTCTGACGTCACTGATCGGCTTTCCCGATGACAGGGAACTGCCGATCAGTGTCAGTTGCGCTAGGAAGCACGGGGAGAGGTTTGTTTACACAGACCTCTCCCCGTTCTTCAGCTCTGTGACCCAATCGTGGGACACCAGCGGCGATCGGGTCCGCTGGTCCCACGGTCGCGATCACGGAGCCCAGGACCGGGTCGCGAGCGTGCCGCCGGCGGCGCGTGCGCGACCTACGGCTGGGCTCTAAAAGGGCCACGTAGGTACGTGGTTGTGCCCAGCCGTGCCATACTGCCGACGTATATCGGCGTGAGGCAGTCCTTAAGCGGTTAATAAAACACAGACCTGACCGGAGAGGTGAGGAGGATTCTGGGAGATCACATGACATCACTCTTATCTCTATTAATAAAACACAGACCTGACCGGAGAGGTGAGGAGGATTCTGGGATTCTAACATGATGTTCCTATTGGTTCTCCAATACAGAGATTTCCTCTTGTGAAGTCAGGTGATCATATGACCATCACAGTGCCTCCATGTGACTCCCTAAAACCTGAGAGACACAACATGGAGAAGATTCTAGAAGTCACCAAGAAGATGATGGAGCTGCTGACAGGAGAGGTGAGGAGGATTCTGGGAATTCTGGGACATTATCCAGTAACAGACAAGGGATGTGTCTGGATGGTGACTGTATCATTGTGTGTGTCAGGTTCCTATAAGGTGTCAGGATGTCACTGTCTATTTCTCCATGGAGGAGTGGGAGTATTTAGAAGGACACAAGGATCTCTACAAGGACGTCATGGTGGACAATCAGCCGCCCCTCACATCACCGGGTAAGAGGAGACTTTATTGTAAAGGAGAGAGCAGTACGGAGGCTCCACCTAGATCCCCCATCATCTGATAAACACATAGAAACAATGTATTCAGTCAGTGTGTGTGTGTTTCCTACAGATGGATCCAGTAATGGGAACCCACCAGAGAGATCCCCCCGTCCTCTGTATTCCCGGCATTCCACACAGGAAGGTCACACCATCCCCCACCATCATCAGGTAGATGAGGAACAATCACTGATAGTATCATTAGGATCTGTACATTATCTGCATTGTTACCATTGATGTCATTTTTATTATATATTCAGAGTGGAAACCTGAGAGATCCTAAAGTTGAGGTTAAATCAGAAGAAGAAGAGAGGTATGTGAGGGATGATCAGCAGTCTATGGAGGAGGATGGAATAACGGGGACATTTATAGAGGAGGACACTCCTACAGAGATCAGCACAGGTGGGTCATTAACACTAAATACATTCCTCCACCCATACTGCTCACTGATTGGTCCAGAGTGGGGCGGGGACTGGGTGATATCAGCCTGTAATCCCCGGGTCACTTTCCTGAGCTGTGTTCCCCGTCCTGTATTCCTGTATTTCTCTCGGATAATCTTCCTTCTCTGTGCTGGCAGTAAAATGTTGGTATTTATAATAGACGTTGCTCGGCCTCGGCACCTGGGGGATGTGTTTTGGATCTTGGCAAAAGGAGGACCTGCTCAATATTAGGTGGATGGTCATGATTTATGGCTGATCAGTGTATTGTACATTACATACTGCTGACCCCTGCACTATATTCTCTATGTTGTACATAATTCTAACACTCGTCCTATAATCCCCTCATCACTGTCACTCCTATAAAAGACAGTTCTCGTTGTTTCCTCACTCTCTGACTAAGGTCCATGAATAAAGAAATGAACTGGTAGGAGATCAGAGGACCCATTTACTAGTTACCTTGAGGGGGGAATTGTAAGATCCTCAGAGACAAAGCTGCCTGATGTGGGCGGAGTCCTGGTTTAGGGGAACCAATCAGCTCATGTCTAGTAATAATCTTTGTATTTCTATTTTAGTAGATGGACGGGAGATGAGGAAAACCTCAGAGGATTGTCTCACTTTGTCTCCAGACTGTAAAGTAGAAGATGAGGACATCACACAGTATAGTCCAGGAGAAAACCCGACTACCTCAAATGTCCATCCGGCACCACACAGTGTAGATGGACCATCGTATTCCTCTTATCCTGAGGAACCTCAGACTGTGCGGGACGGTGCCGGACCATCGTATTCCTCTTATCCTGAGGAACCTCAGACTGTGCGGGACGGTGCCGGACCATCGTATTCCTCTTATCCTGAGGAACCTCAGACTGTGCGGGACGGTGCCGGACCATCGTATTCCTCTTATCCCGAGGAACCTCAGACTGTGCGGGACGGTGCCGGACCATCGTATTCCTCTTATCCTGAGGAACCTCAGACTGTGCGGGACGGTGCCGGACCATCGTATTCCTCTTATCCTGAGGAACCTCAGACTGTGCGGGACGGTGCCGGACCATCGTATTCCTCTTATCCCGTGGAACCTCAGACTGTGCGGGACGGTGCCGGACCATCGTATTCCTCTTATCCTGAGGAACCTCAGACTGTGCGGGACGGTGCCGGACCATCGTATTCCTCTTATCCCGAGGAACCTCAGACTGTGCGGGACGGTGCCGGACCATCGTATTCCTCTTATCCTGAGGAACCTCAGACTGTGCGGGACGGTGCCGGACCATCGTATTCCTCTTATCCTGAGGAACCTCAGACTGTGCGGGACGGGGCCGGACCATCGTATTCCTCTTATCCTGAGGAACCTCAGACTGTGCGGGACGGTGCCGGACCATCATATTCCTCTTATACTGAGGAACCTCAGACTGTGCGGGACGGTGCCGGACCATCGTATTCCTCTTATCCTGAGGAACCTCAGACTGTGCGGGACGGTGCCGGACCATCGCATTCCTCTTATCCTGAGGAACCTCAGACTGTGCGGGACGGTGCCGGACCATCGTATTCCTCTTATCCTGAGGAACCTCAGACTGTGCGGGACGGTGCCGTCCTCCCAACACTTAAGAGGTTTCTCTGTACTGAGTGCGGGAAGTGTTTTTCAAAGAAGGCCCTTCTTTACAGACATCAGAAATCTCACACGGGTGAGAAGTCGTATTCCTGTCCTCAATGCTGGAAATGTTTTTCACAGAAGTCCAGTCTTAACTCACATCAGAGATTGCACACGGGGGAAAAGCCGTATTCCTGCCCTGAGTGTGGCAAATGTTTTTCGCACCAGTCCAGTCTTAACACACATCAGAGATCTCACACTGGGGAAAAGCCATATTTCTGTCCAAATTGCGGGAAAAGTTTTTCAAAGATTTCCAATTTTTACACACATCAGAGATGTCACACGGGGGAGAAGCCGTATTCCTGTCCTGAGTGCGGTAAATGTTTTGCACAGAAGTCCTCCCTTTACACACATCAGAGTTCGCACTTAGGGGAGAAGCCACATTCCTGTCCTGAGTGCGGGAAATGTTTTGCACAGAAGTCCTCCCTTTACACACATCTGAGGTCTCACACGGGGGAGAAGCCGTTTTCCTGTCCTGAGTGTGGGAAATGTTTTTCTAGAACGTCCACCCTTTACACACATCAGAGATCTCACACGGGGGAGAAGCCACATTCCTGTCCTGACTGCGGTAAATGTTTTGCACAGAAGGACCATCTTTACAGACATCAGAGATCTCACACGGGGGAGAAGCCGTATTCCTGTTCTGAATGCGGGAAATGTTTTTCCCAGAAGTCCAGTCTTAACACACATCAGAGATCTCACACGGGGGAGAAGAAGCCGTATTCCTGTCCTGAGTACGGGAATTGTCAGTCACAGAAGTCCTCTGTTTACAGTCATCTGAGATTGGACAAGGAGGAGAATAAACTTTCCTGGTCTGATTGAAGTCCTGTCTTCCTGTACATCAGGGATCCCACACAACCCTCGAGGTGTATTAGTGAGTGCGGGAAATGTCTTGTATATGAAGAAGCACACACTGATATACACCTCAGATATACTCCATGGCTGATCTTCATCATGGAAGAAACAGTTGATAAGGAGATGGATGAAGTGTTGTACCGTGTCGGCCATTGATAGCAGGAGAAAAATAAAAATGGAGTCATTACCTCTCATTGGCTGAGTACATTTTGTGGTGTAAACTCTTGCAAGAGGTCTGTTTTCTCAAGTCGTCTTCCAGGACGAAACACGCTAACCTCGCCACTGAAAAGGCAGCACATTTTGTGGTGGAAGATTTCACAAACACTTAGAGGTCTGCTTTTTAAAACTCCTTGAAGAAATATGATGCGCATTTACCCAACTGTAATGAATTGTGTCCATATTTTATTTCTTATGATGATTTCCTATGATCATTGGTTCCATCTTGTGGCCATATTGCGGTGTTGCACTAGTTTTACTGATGAATGGTATTTCAGGAAAAAATACTGCATTATAAACACTAGATGGAGCTGAGGGTCATAGGAAATCACTGTGTTCATTATAAAATGGACAGAATTTTTCAAGGCTGGGCAAATGTTTGTCACAATCATCAACTAATATTCTATAAAATAGACCCCTTAGTTTCCTCCATCAGATGTGATTTCATACAAATAACTGAGATCATACACTTATGAGTACAGAAGACATCGAAGAACGTGAGTTAATGAAGCCAACAATATTATACCGACCATTGATATAGAAAGGACAATTCTACATTTGGTCATTAGGTGGCGCTAAGTATGGGGATTAGGGCCAACTAGTGGCCAAATGTGGTATTTTGCATTTTAAATCAATGGAAAAGATATGAAAAGCTCAGCAAATAGCCAAATAACATAAAATTTTTACCCGATACACAGAGAAGGAATGTACATGCACTTTCCCCGGGCAAATTGCTGAGCAAATTATTTCTGAATAGATCCCTAAGTGTCAGGAGATGTTTATTTAACCACCTCCCGCCCAGTCATTATACATATACAGTTGGACGGGAGCTTTGTCTATTTAGGAGAACGTACCCATACATCCTCCCACTGTAGCCCTCTGGGGCATGTAGCGGTGTGACCTGTGATCATTGTGTCACTTGGACACCTCCAATCACAGATCGGGTATAGGGCCCCATCAACATCTGTACCAGTGTCACTGACATACCAGTACCTGATCACCGTCACACCAGTACAGTGTCACCAGAGTCGGCAAAAACCTGAACGCCATGTCTGAAAAAGGTACAGAAGTGAGGGGAACCTTTCAGATTTTGATGACAGATGAGAGTAGTTGGGAGGAGCTCTCGCTGATGTAAAGAAAAAGATTTGCTAGCGATGAAAAAGAAAAAAATATGGCATGGGGCCCACCCAATCCGAAGGGTCTGGTATGAATTTTGAGGAGAACCCTCACACCAAAATTTAAAAAAATATGGCGTGCCCCCCTTCTTCAAATCCATACCAAACCCTTATCTGAGCATGCAGCCCAACAGGACAGGAAAGAGGGGGGGATAAGGGAGCCCCACCCCTCCTGGACCAGGCCACATACCCTCAACACGGGGGGTGTGCTTTGGCAGAGAGTGGGCTCCCCCCCCCCAAAGCACCTTGTGCCCGTGTTGATGGGCCTCTTCTCCACAACCCTGGTTGTGGGGGTGTATGTGCAGGGGGCTTATCGGAATCTGGATCCCAGCCCCCCCCCCCCCATGTGAATGAGCATGGTGTACATGATACCCCTTCTCTTTCACCATAAAATAACAGGAGACAGTTTTTGACAAGTCCTTAAAAAAGCAAAAAAATTTAAGAAAAAGTCCCTGGGTGTGTAGATCCATCGTCAATCATGATGACCTCCCCATACACGGATACCGTAAGATACCACTTTGGGAATGGAGCCCTATGACTCTAGCCCGGAAGGAAGCCTTTCTTGTCATTGTCTCAACCTGAAGAAGTGTATCTGAGTTAGCGGCCAAGGCCGTGTTCACACTATGAGGCGTTTCTTGGTGGTGCAGTTCCTCTGAGCTCTACACGATGGTGACCTTCTCACTTATACCCAGACAGGAAGTCTCTATGGAAGACAGGAAGTGATGTCAGGTACAGACAGGAAGTTCCGGGTGAGAGGTGAGTTGGGAGGAATTAGTGAGGAGACATTGCTGGATGAGGCAGCAGAAGCGGTAATAAGATCTTATTTTCTATTTACACCCAGTAACCCCCCCCCCCCCCCCCCCGTCATGTCCGTCCTCTTCCTCCATAGTCACTGTGACATCTTTTATCTCCAGCAAATGATGATATACACATATATAGTGTGGAAACTTTGATTAAACCCTTCAGGATCAGAACATTCCCCCACTTACCGGGCCGGAACATTCTCTTCATTTTGGAGATAAATTCTAGTAATTTGTTCCTCTAAACAAACTGTACTGACAATAAATAGACAAGACAATGACCATCCTGACCATACATGGCCTACAAAGGGCAATTATTACCCTACCCAGGCAGCCAATGGGCAATAATTACACTATGCAGCAAACACAATGATGGAGTGCAGGGGTCAGGAGTATGGAGCATAGAGCCCCTTACATTGCTGGTCAGGAGGAAGAAAACATTCCACAGCCTGCCATGAAGAATATGTTCCATCATTGGTGCCAGAGGGAGGAAAATACTAAGGGTTCTGAGGGATGAAAGAGAGCTGAGGAACACCACAGGGGGTACTGAGGCTAGAGGACTTTGGGGCCCCTGAGGGGTTAGTGGAGTTGAATGGTTCTGGGCCCTTGATAGGGTTAGCAAGCATGGTCAGGGATAATATATTTTGTTCACAGCACACTGGGTAACTGCTCGCAACTCGGAAGGATCCAGGACAGGGCTCAGTGCTGCAGCTTGTTTTGTGCTGCCACGTCTCCATACAGCTAGTGGTGATGATGCAGGATTTGTCCGCGCTACCTCCTTCTCCTCCTCAATGCTCTCCTCTGCTGAATTGTCCTATGAACTACAAGTACCCCCTAAGCATCCAAGGGGCTTTTCAATGAGTCAGGCTAAAAGGTGCCATGCAGTGCTTCAGCTGGTGTGTCTAGGAGATGGGAACCACATCAGAGAAGAGATTCTAACAGCTCTGCAGGGGCAGGCCCAAAGGTGGTTTACGCCACATCAGCTGGAGCCAGGAATGGTGGTGTGCGATAATGGCACAAACCTCCTGTCTGCCCTTAGACAAGGAAAGTTGACACGTGCCATGCCGGGCACATGTCCTTAATTCGGTGGTGGATCATTTTTTAAACAGGTACCCAGAGTTGGAAGATCTGCTCAAGCAGGCCAGAAGAGTCTGTAGCCATTTCATACACAGCCAGTACTTGGTTGGGGGGAATTCTACCCGCCTTAATAAACGGCCTGATTTGTGACATGCCCACCAAGTGGAATTTGACTTGGGCAATGCTGCAGCAGAGAGCCATCAACGAGTACCTGTGTGAATATGGCACAACGACAGGCTCAGGGCGGCTCAACTTTTTTCCCCATGCCAATGGCTGCTGATAAAGGATGCATGCACTGCACTGTCACCATTTGAGGAGACCACAAGGATGGTGAGCCGTGACAATGCAAGCATCAGTGACACAATCCCTGTTGTGTTCCTGCTGGAGCAGACTCTGCGTGGCATTATGGACAGGGCACTTGAGGCAGAGCAGCGGGAGGAAGAGGAAGACCTTCTTTCCTCTCAAGGCCCACTTTATGCAGACATCATTGTTCCTACACCACAGAACACACAAGAGGAGAGGGAGAAGGAGGATTCTGGCAGTTTTGGAGGCATTGAAGCAGAGGAAGACATACGCCAAACAGTAAGAGATGGTTTTCCATCCACAGAACCCTTGGGGGTAGTACATGGTTGGGAGGAGGCAGTTGCAGATACTGTAATCCTCAGTGACCCTAAGGAGTCTGCTTCTCATGCCTTTGCAAATTTGCGGTGCATGGGCACCCTCATACTTCACGGCATGCGAAAGGACCCAAGAATATGTGGCATAAAACAGAAAGCTCACTATTGGTTGGCAACCCTCCTTGAACACCGTTACAAGGGGAAAATCTCAGAAGTCATCCAGTCCCCCACAGATGCAGAAGATGAAATCTCTTAAGGACACCTTAAAGTAGAGTTTACCTAACGCTTTTCCCAACTCTGGTAGGTTACAGTGTCGTGGAAAACATAGTTTTGAGGTTTTTGTTGGTCAAGAGAGGAGCGGTGGAGAAGGCGTCCACCTAAGTGATGCATTTTACAATTTCTTTAGTCCTCGACGTCCAGGGCTGTCAGCTTCCACATCCCATCTTCAATGTCTGCATCAAATGGTGGATGATTATCTAGGGGCAAAAACAGAGATGGAGAGCTTTCCAGTCAACAATCCACTGGCTTACTAGGTCATGAGAATAGACCACTGGCCAGAACTTGCCTAGTATGCAATTGAGCTGCTGGGATGCCCTGCATTCAGCGGGCATTCAGTGTTGAAGGTTTTGTTTCTCATAATAGAATGCGTCTGTCCACAGACTCCGTGGACCATCTGACATTTATTAAAATGAATCAGTCCTGGACTACCAGCAGCTATGAAGCCCCTGATGCCGATGCCGCTGATTAAGTGTTTTTGGGATGTGAAATCTCTGCAGGACTTTTAGGCTGCCTAGCATTGTTGGTGTTGATTTCATCTGGAGGAATGCTTTTGGGCACAATTAACACCCAAAGACCAATTTTTCCGCACCTGTTTAACAGGTGCATATCATTTCAATTTTTGACAGCAAGGCCAATTCTTGCTTTTATCAAGAGTACTTATATAGGGTTACGAAGTGAAGGTGCCCCCGAATCCCAAAGACAAATTTTTGCTGCACCTGTTCTACAAGGGGACAGGGTCACATGCTCATGTCACATGGTGACCCCGCCCCTTGTGATGTCACAGTCCCAGCATCCTCCGGGACTGTGACATCACAAGGGGGCGGGGTCACCATGTGACATGAGCATGTGACCCTGTCCCCTTGTCCCTATATAAGTCCCAGAAAGCGACGACAGCGGCAAGAACAGAAGAGACCCCGAAAGACCTCGGAAGACCCCCGAAGGCGGATCGAGACCCCCAGACGACGGCGGCGACGACGAAGAAGGTAGCCGGACTTCTCCACTCGGTAAAAGAGCTAGGTAAATGGCGGAGGAGTCCGGCGAGAAGACCCCCAAGACGGAAGAAGACCCCCGGAGCAGTGCAATAAAATATTTTTTCAAAAGTGTGTTTTTTTACTTTACATTTTACACCTTAGGTGAATGGGTAGGGGTACATCGTACCCCATACTCATTCACATAGGGTGGGGGGCCGGGATCTGGGGGCCCCCTTATAAAAGGGGGCTCCCAGATTCCGATAAGCCCCCCGCCCGCAGACCCCGACAACCAATGGCCAGGGTTGTCGGGAAGAGGCCCTTGTCCCATCATCAACATGGGGACAAGGTGCTTTGGGGGTGGGGGGGCCGCACGGCCCCCTTTCCCCAGGGCACCCCCCATGTTGAGGGCACGCGGCCTGGAACGGCTCAGGAGGGGGGGGGCGCTCGCTCATCCCCACCCCTTTCCTGGCCCGCCGGGCTGCGTGCTCGGATAAGGGTCTGAGATGGATTTGGGGGGGATCCCCACGCCGTTTTTTGGCGTGAGGAGTCCCTTTAAATCCATGCCAGGTTACGGGGCTAGCGCGCCGGCATTTACTACTGGAAACTGGAAATTGTACTGGAAATTTTGTCTTCCACTGTGTGCTCGACATCTTCCAGGGCTCACAAAAGTCATACCTGTGACCGAGCCCTGGAGTTCCACTGTGTGCTCGACATCTTCCAGCCTGTTGGTAACATCCCTGTTCAGACATTTCTTGTCAAAATCATGTCTGGTCGGCAGGGCCTTAATGTAGGCCTCCGTGTCCCAGCTGGTGTAGGAGCGCCGTGAGTCAGGAGAAGGGCAGCCTGAGCGCTCTGACTCTGAAGGGGATCGGGTGTGCTGTCTGGTCCTCATGTGTGAAGCTGAGTGCTGTGAAGCCGCATGGGAGCCTGAGGATCGGGACGGCGCCATCTTGGATGAGGTGGGGCCGTTCTGACTCAAACCCAAACTGGCGAAAAAGCGTCCGCTCTACCCTTCCTTGTGCTGGTCGGGGGTCTTCTGGCCCTCTCCCCCACCTTTCTTTCCCATTACCCAGCTGCAGGGCTGTTGTAGGGGTGCCAGGAGCCGTTGATTGCCTGGTGTGTGTGGGAGCCGAGGAAGGAAGCGTCCTATCTCTCCATGCGCTCGGTGAATGTGGAAAAAAATGGGCACTTTTGATTTTTCCAGTTTGAGTGCCATAAATAGACTTCAACTGTTTTTTTTTTCGGTTCCAAACTTTTGCTATGTTCCAAAGTTCTGGTGTGAACCGAGCAGGGGGTCTTTCGGCCCATCCCTAGTCCCGGGTCCTCTAATATGTAACAAACACTAATCCAGGCTCAACAAACCCCAGGTGCCAGGCGCCATGGACGACAAAAAAATTGTGTCCTTGCACCTGGGCTGCCATCCGAATACTCCGCACAGCCCATGCGCACCCTCCGCTATGTGTTCTGATTGCCCATCTGCAGGCTCGGGACTGGCATAGCGGGTGCTGGTATAGGGGAGGGAGGAGAGTGGAGAATCATCCTCTCTCCTCCCCTTTTTGTTGCTGACCCAGAACAATGACTTCCAGGTCCTCATTGGCAGTTTCCCCGCCCATCGATGTGCATTGCATTACATTTAGTGGAGCTCAGGGGGGACATTGGGGGTCTTTTAGACCCTGAATGTCTCAATAAAGAGAACCTGTCACCAAAAAAATAGGGGACTTTTTTATGTAATGGGGAAAAAAGTTACGTAAAATAAAAAAATAAAATGTTTTAACACTAAACTGATGACATATCAAGCAGATATCAAGCAGATATCAAGACATATCAAGCAGATATAAATACTGTATATATATATATATATATATATATATATATATATATATATATAATATTGGGTACTGAGGTTAGCCGCAATTTCACGGGCGCACGGAAATTTAAGGTTTGACATGTTTGGTATCTAATTAATCAGTGCAAACAGTCCTAATCATAAATGTGTTACCATGGGATTAGTAGTTCTTTAATATCCAGCAACCCTCCTATTGCGCCCCCCCCACATTCTATTATCCATAACATCCAAATAATTTTTACTTTAATTTCCCAAAGTTATCCGTCTACAAGGAGACCTGTATAGATCAAATGACGACACCAATGAGGATGGAGGAGGACCGGAGTCACATGACTGAGAAGATACTAAACTTCACCCTGGAGATCATCTACCTGCTGACCGGAGAGGTGAGGGGGATTCTGGGAGGTCACATGACATCACTCTTATCTCTATTAATAAAACACAGACCTGACCGGAGAGGTGAGGAGGATCCTGGGAGGTTACATGACATCACTCTTATTGCTATTAATAAAACACAGACCTGACCGGAGAGGTGAGGGGGATTCTGGGATTCTAACATGATATTCCTATTGGTTCACCAATACAGAGATTTCCTCTTGTGAAGTCAGGTGATCATATGACCATCACAGTGCCTCCATGTGACTCCCTAAAACCTGAGAGACACAACATGGAGAAGATTCTAGAAGTCACCAAGAAGATGATGGAGCTGCTGACAGGAGAGGTGAGGAGGATTCTGGGAATTCTGGGACATTATCCAGTAACAGACAAGGGATGTGTCTGGATGGTGACTGTATCATTGTGTGTGTCAGGTTCCTATAAGGTGTCAGGATGTCACTGTCTATTTCTCCATGGAGGAGTGGGAGTATTTAGAAGGACACAAGGATCTCTACAAGGACGTCATGATGGACAATCAGCCGCCCCTCACATCACCGGGTAAGAGGAGACTTTATTGTAAAGGAGAGAGCAGTACGGAGGCTCCACCTAGATCCCCCATCATCTGATAAACACATAGAAACAATGTATTCAGTCAGTGTGTGTGTTTCCTACAGATGGATCCAGTAATGGGAACCCACCAGAGAGATCCCCCCGTCCTCTGTATTCCCGGGATTCTACACAGGAAGGTCACACAATCCCTCAATATTGCAAGGTTGGTGGGACGGAGATTATAAAACACACTCATGGAGATGATGTGTGGATTTTTTATGTGATGTCACAATAATAAAGCTTCTATCTTACAGATGATCTTCTCTCTCTTTTCTTGGTTTAGAGTGGAGATCCAATCGATATAGAATTTGAGGTTAAATCAGAAGAAGAAGAAGAGAGGTATGTGAGGGATGATCAGCAGTCTATGGAGGAGGATGGAATAACGGGGACATTTATAGAGGAGGACACTCCTACAGAGATCAGCACAGGTGGGTCATTAACACTAAATACATTCCTCCACCCATAATCTTCCTTCTCTGTGCTGGCAGCTAAAATGTTGGTATTTAGCATAGGCGTTGCTCGGCCTAGGCACCTGGGGGATGTGTTTTGGATCTTGGCAAGAGGGGGACCTACTCAATATTAGGTGGATGGTTATGATTTTATGGCCGATCAGTGATTTGTATGGAACATACTGCTGACCCCTGCACTATATACTCTATGTTATACATTACATAGTCCTGAGACCCGTCCTATAATCCCCTCATCACTGTCACTCCTATAGAAGACAGTTCTCGTTGTTTCCTCACTCTCTGACTGTGACAGATCTTGGATACCCCAGCTGGGCACCTCCGCCAGACCTGATCAGAGACCCATTTACTAGTTACCTTGAGGGGGGAATTGTAAGATCCTCAGAGACAAAGCTGCCTGATGTGGGCGGAGTCCTGGTTTAGGGGAACCAATCAGCTCATGTCTAGTAATAATCTTTGTATTTCTATTTTAGTAGATGGACGGGAGATGAGGAAAACCTCAGAGGATTGTCTCACTTTGTCTCCAGACTGTAAAGTAGAAGATGAGGACATCACACAGTATAGTCCAGGAGAAAACCCGACTACCTCAAATGTCCATCCGGCACCACACAGTGTAGATGGACCATCGTATTCCTCTTATCCCGAGGAACATCAGACTGTGAGGGACGGTGCCGGACCATCGTATTCCTCTTATCCTGAGGAACCTCAGACTGTGCGGGACGGTGCCGGACCATCGTATTCCTCTTATCCTGAGGAACCTCAGACTGTGCGGGACGGTGCCGGACCATCGTATTCCTCTTATCCTGAGGAACCTCAGACTGTGCGGGACGGTGCCGGACCATCGTATTCCTCTTATCCTGAGGAACCTCAGACTGTGCGGGACGGTGCCGGACCATCGTATTCCTCTTATCCTGAGGAACCTCAGACTGTGCGGGATGGTGCCGGACCATCGTATTCCTCTTATCCTGAGGAACCTCAGACTGTGCGGGATGGTGCCGGACCATCGTATTCCTCTTATCCTGAGGAGCCTCAGACTGTGCGGGACGGTGCCGGACTATCGTATTCCTCTTATCCTGAGGAGCCTCAGACTGTGCGGGACGGTGCCGGACCATCGTATTTCTCTTATCCTGAGGAACCTCAGACTGTGAGGGACGGTGCCGGACCATCGTATTCCTCTTATCCTGAGGAACCTCAGACTGTGCGGGACGGTGCCAGACCATCGTATTCCTCTTATCCTGAGGAACCTCAGACTGTGCGGGACGGTGCAGTGCTTCCAACACACAAGAAGTTTTCATGTCCTAAATGTGGGAAGTGTTTTTCAAAGAAGGCCTATCTTTACACACATCAGAAATCTCACTCGGGGGAGAAGCCGTTTTCCTGTCCTGAGTGCGAGAAATGTTTTTCACACAAGTACACCCTTTACAAACATCAGAGGTCTCACGCAGTGGTGAAGCCATTTTCCTGTTCTGAGTGCGGGAAATGTTTTTCAGACAGGTCCACCCTTTACAAACATCAGAGATTGCACACGGGGGAGAAGCCATTTTCCTGTCCTGAGTGCGGGAAATGTTTTTCAGATAAGTCCAATATTTATAAACATCAGAGATTGCACACGGGGGAGAAGCCATATTCCTGTCCTGAGTGTGGGAAATGTTTTTCACAGTTGTCCACCCTTTACAAACATCAGAGATTGCACACGGGGGAGAAGCCGTATTCCTGTCCTGAGTGTGGGAAATGTTTTTCACAGAAATCCAATCTTTCCAGACATCAGAGATCTCACACAAAGAAGAAGTCACTTTCCTGTCCTGAGTGAGGGAATTGTTCCTCACTGAAGTCCTGTCTTCCTGTACATCAGGGGTCCCACACATCTCTCGAGGTGTATTAGTGAGTGTGGGAAATGGCTTGTATATGAATGTTGCTGGACATGTGGGGAAGAAGCACACCCTGATATACACCTCAGATATACTCCATGGCTGATCTTCATCATGGAAGAAACAGTTGATAAGGAGATCAGAGATCACCAAAGACATGGATGAAGTGTTGTACCGTGTCGGCCATTGATAGCAGGAGAAAAATAAAAATGGAGTCATTACCTCTCATTGGCTGAGTACATTTTGTGGTGAAAAAACTCTTGCAAGAGGTCTGTTTTTACTCAAGTCATCTTCCAGGACGAAACATGTTAACCCCGCCACTTAAAAGACGGCCCTCTAGGGCTTTTAAAATACAAATGTAGTCATTACCTCTCATTGGCTGAGTACATTTTGAGGTGGAAGATTTCACAAACACTTACAGGTCTGTTTTCCAAAACTCCTTGAAGAAATATGATGCACATTCACCCAACTGTGATGAATTTTGGCCATATTTTATTTTTTAGGATGATTTCCTATGATCATTGGCTCCATCTTGTGGCCATAATGCGGCGTTGCACTCGTTTTAACGATGAAGGTATTTCAGGAAAAAATACTGCATTATAAACACTAGATGGAGCTGAGGATCATAGGAAATCACTGTGTTCATTATAAAATGGACAGAATTTTTTATGGCTGGGCAAATGTTTGTCACAATCATTACCTAATATTCTATAAAATAGACCCCTTAGTTTCCTCCATCAGACGTGATTTCATACAAATAATTGAGATCATACACTTATGAGTACAGAAGACATCGAAGAACGTGAGTTAATGAAGTCATCAATATTATACCTGTGACAGACCTAGCCGGGACAGAGGCTTTTGGAGAGGATTGAATGCTAGCCTCTTGCCTTGCGATTATGGGCCCTGGCATTTGGGAGAATGGTGCTCTTTGTGATCTGTATGCCTGAGTGTACCCTTGAGGGGGGTGTTACTTTAGATTCAGGTCCCCTAAGACACACAGACTCTGGGAACCCTGTGTATGCCCAATGACTATTCTTGGTTGTTAATTCTGAACAATACATGATCATTGAAAGAGCTGATCACATTGACCTCTGGAGACGGACTGTCTGGTCACCTAGACTGCCTTAAGTGCTGTGTTTATTAACATGTTAATTATATAATTGTCTTTTAAGTTGTTGCTAGAGGGGAGGGGGCAGGATCCATGAGCCAGCTCTACCTCGTTATCTAAACCCTTGTGTTAAAAGTGTATAAAAAGACTGTATTCTGGTTCTAATAAACAGTCCATGTCAGCAGCTAAACAAGTCTCGTCTTGTTTTGTGCTTGGGAGCGGTTGGAATATCTGATATCTATATTCAGACTGGGAGGAAGTGGTATATGACGAAAGCACTCAAGCGGAGTGTAGGGACGTTTCATCACAAAACTAACCATTGATTTAGAAAGGACAATTCTACATTTGGTTATTAGGTGGCGGATTAGGGCCATCTACTGGCCACATGTGGTATTTTCCATTTTAATTCAATGGAAAACATATGAAAAGCTCAACAAATAGCCAAATAACATTCATTTTTCCCCACGATACACAGAGAAGGAATGTACATGCACTTTAACCGGGCAAAATACTGTGCAAATTATTTCTAAATAGACCCCTAAGTGTCAGGAGATGTTTATTTAACCACCTCCCGCCCAGCCATTATACATATACAGTTGGACGGGAGCTTTGTCTATTTAGGAGAACGTACCCATACATCCTCCCACTGTAGCCCTCGGGGGTGTGTAGTGATGAAAACTGTGATTATTGTGTCTCTTGGACTCCACTAATCACAGATCAGGGTACAGGGCCCCATCAATACAGGGCCCCAACCTATGCTTCCACTCATACGCAGATGATACTCAACTCTACCTTCGGATCCCCGGACAAAAAGACCAATATCAGGAATTGGGAAAATGCCTCGCATCAATAGAGGACTGGATGTCCACAAGCTCACTCAAACTTAATGGAACCAAAACAGAACTCCTTCTCCTAAATGCAAACAGGAAAACTTATTCTACAACACCATGGACTCCGCCCACCATCCTTGGACAGACCATCCCCCTAAGCTTAAAATCCAAAAGTCTCGGAGTCACTTTCGATTCAGAAATGTCAATGGATGCACAAATAGGATCAGTAGTCAGCGGATCCTACCATCTTCTACACCTGCTGCGTAGACTCATCCCCTTCATTCCAGGAAAGGACAAAGCCATAGTGGTAGGAACAATCATCAACTCTCGACTCGACTACGCAAACTCCCTCTACATAGGACTACCTAAATTCCAGATTGCACGCCTACAAGTCGTTCAAAACACGGCAGCAAGACTAGTCACGGGAAAAAAAACATGGGAATCGATCTCCCCCTCCCTGAGGATCCTCCATTGGCTAACCGTAAAGGATCGTATAACATTCAAGACCCTCTGCCTGACCCACAAATGCACACAAGGAGACGCTCCTCAATACTTATGTGAAAAAATACAACACTACACCCCCAATCGCAACCTCCGATCTACCAACCAAAACCTCCTCCTCGTCCCCAAGTCCCGGTACAAATCAAGGGGAGAACGAAGATTTGCAGTCCAAGGACCACGGCTATGGAACGCTCTACCTACGAACATCCACTTAGAAAAAGACCATCAGGCCTTCAGGAAAAAACTCAAGACCCACCTCTTCTAAGAAGGAATCAACCCAGGTCGGATCAAGCGCCTCGAGGCGATTCAGTTCGCAGTTGCAGCGCTATGCAAATCATTCATTCATTCAATATCTGTACCAGTGTCACTGACATACCAGTACCTGATCACCGTCACACCAGTACCATGTGACCAGTGCTGCCAGTAATATCTGTACCAGTGTCACTGACATACCAGTACCTGATCACCGTCACACCAGTACCATGTGACCAGTGCAGCCAGTAATATCTATACCAGTGTCACTGATATACCAGTACCTGATCACCCTCACACCAGTACCATGTGACCAGTGCAGCCAGTAATATCTGTACCAGTGTTACATCAGTTACATTGTCCCGTGGCTCTATGTGTTATCAGCACTTCAGTATCCTTTCTTCAAACCATTGCCCAAGGTTCCTTCTACGACCCCAGCAAAAAGGCATCCTTCCTTGTTACTGTCGTCTCAATCTGAGTTGGTGGCCAATCACCTTTTCTTTTTCTTCTCAAGAACATGATAGATTTACAGCTCATCCTTCCTTTCATAGACTGTCCACCTTTCACCTTTCTGAGGATACCATGTTACCTTCCAATTGTCTGTCTTCTTCTCACTGGAATGAAGTTGCTCTTCAATTAGAAAAAATAATCGGAAATACTCCGTTCCCCCCCCCCCCACCTCTGGCCACATGCGTTATTGCATGAAATAGAAGTCAATGTGGAACGAATTATCTTCATTTTCATTGACTTCTATGGGGAAACTCGCTTTTATATGTGAGTGCTTTGGATTACAAGCCTTCTCCTGGAACGGATTATACTCGTAATCCAAAGTTCCACTGTACATACACACACAGCACAAGGCTGTGTTCACACTACGAGACGTTTCTCGGGGGTGCAGTTCCTCTGAGCTCCACAAGGTGGTGATCTCACTTATACCCAGACAATAAGTCTCTATGGAAGACAGGAAGTGATGTCAGATACAGACAGGAAGTTTCGGGTGAGAGGTGAGTCGGGAGGAAGTAGAAAGGAGACATCTCTGGAATCGGCAGCAGAGGAGGTAATAAGATCTTATCTTCTATTTACGCCCAGTAACCCCCCCCCCCCCCCCGTCATGTCCGTCCTCTTCCTCCATAGTCACTGTGACGTCTTTTATCTCCAGCAGATGATGATACACACATATATAGTGTGGAAACCTAGATTAACCCCTTCAGGGACAGAACATTCCCCCACTTACCGGGCCGGAACATTCTCTTCATTTTGGAGATAAATTCTAGTAATATGGTCCTCTAAACAAACAGCACTGACCATAAATAGATAAGACAATGACCATCCTGACCATACATGGCCTACATGCTGACTACACAGCTAGCAAATGGGCATACTGGTATCGGGGCCAATACTAGGCATTTTTACGTGTATCGGTACTCGCGAAAATACTCTGATACCCAAAGTGACGTCACCTTGGGAGTGGAACGCCTCCTCCTCCCCTCGGGTCGGCTGTCTCCTCTTAATGCACGGGCCAACCTGGGCACTGCCTATGTGAGCGGGATCTGTAGTGCTCCAATCACAGGGCATGGAGAGGAGAGCCGGTGGGGATCGGAGCAGTAGACATTCCTCCAGCACAAGTAGCAGAGGTAAGATCATGCCCTGATCTGGGGGGGGGGGGTATTGGGGACGGGTGGGCTCCCTCTTCCAAGCCCTCCACCACCCCTGACGCTTGCCGGCAGTCTCCCATCTCCGCATGGCACACATCTTGAGCACAGAACTAAGAGCTCCTCCTCCCCATCCCATTCCCTTACAGCTCCAATGTGCATAGTGTATAGCTGGCTACTGCAACTCCGTTCCCACCATGGAAGGTCACAGGTCAGAACTGCAACCAGTAGCCAGATATACACTGTGCAGGGGATGGGATTTCACCTCCAGTGTGTGCTGTGTGGGGAGCTCTGCCTGTGTTCAGGATGTGTACAATGCAGGGTTGGGAGACAGAGCTCGGCCAGCAGTGACCCCTTACTGTGCCCTCCTACACCCCTTACTGTGCCCTCCTAACCCCCTGCACTGTGCCCACCTCCCCTTCTTACTGTGCTCTCCTACACCCCTTATACCGTGCCCTCCTAGATCCCTTACTGTGCCCTCCTCCCCTTCTCACTGTGCCCTCCTCCCCTTCTCACTGTGCCCTCCTAACCCCCTACTGTGCCCTCCTACACCCTTTACTGTGCCCTCCTAACCCCCTGTACTGTGCCCTCCTAACCCCCTACTGTGCCCTCCTACACCCTTTACTGTGCCCTCATAACCCCCTGTACTGTGTCCTCCTAACCCCTTGCTGTGCCCTCTTATACCCCTGTACTGTGCCGTTCTAACCCCCTGTACTGTGACGTTCTAGCCCCCTGTACTGTGCCCTCCTAACCCCCTGTACTGTGCCCTCCTAACCCCCTGTACTGTGCCCTCCTAACTCCCTGTACTGTGCCCTCCTAACTCCCTGTACTGTGCCCTCCTAACTCCCTGTACTGTGCCCTCCTAACTCCCTGTACTGTGCCCTCCTAACCCCCTGTACTGTGCCCTCCTAACCCCCTGTACTGTGCCCTCCTAACCCCCTGTACTGTGCCCTCCTAACCCCCTGTACTGTGCCCTCCTAACTCCCTGTACTGTGCCCTCCTAACTCCCTGTACTGTGCCCTCCTAGCCCTATGTACTGTGCCCTCCTAACTCCCTGTACTGTGCCCTCCTAACTCCCTGTACTGTGCCCTCCTAACCCCCTGTACTGTGCTCTCCTAACCCCCTGTACTGTGTTCTCCTAACCCCCTGTACTGTGCCCTCCACAATGACAGGTTTCCAGTTACTATTTATTTTCACGTAAGGCAGTTCCAGTTCTGTACCATCATGTGAAAGCCAATGTTGTGGCATCGTTGGGCAAGGCAGTCAGCGGCAAAGTCCACATTACTGCTGACACGTGGTCCAGCAAGCATGGTCAGGGATGATATATTTTGTTCGCAGCACACTGGGTAACTCTGCTTGCAACTCGGAAGGATCCAGCACAGGGCTCAGTGCTGCAGCTTGTTTTGTGCTGCCACGTCTCCATACAGCTAGTGGTGATGATGCAGGATTTGTCAGCTCTACCTCCTCCCCCTCAATGCTCTCCTCTGCTGAATTGTCCTATGAACTACAAGTACCCCCTAAGCGTCCAAGGGGCTTTTCAATGAGTCAGGCTAAAAGATGCCATAAAGTGCTTCAGCTGGTGTGTCTAGGGGACAGGAACCACATTAGAGCAGAGATTCTAGCAGCTCTGCAGGGGCAGGCCCAGAGGTGGTTCACGCCACTAGGGATGAGCCGAACACCCCCCCGTTCGGCTCGCACCAGAACCCGCGAACGGACCTAAAGTCCGTGCGAGCTTTAGAACCCTATTAGTTCTAATGAATGCGAACGTTCGATATCAAAAGTGCTAATTTTAAAGGCTAATATGCATGTTATTGTCATAAAAAGTGTTTGGGGACCCGGGTCCTGCCCCAGGGGACATGTATCAATGCAAAATTTTTTTTTTTAAAACGGCCGTTTTTTCAGGAGCAGTGATTTTAATAATGCTTAAATTGAAACAATAAAAGTGTAATATTCCTTTAAATTTCGTACCTGGGGGGTGTCTATAGTATGCCTGTGAAGGGGCGCATGTTTCCCGTGCTTAGAACTGTCCCTGCACAAAGTGTAATTTTTGCAGGAAAGAAAGCTATTTAAAATCACTCGCGGCTAATGTTAATTGACGGCTCCCGTAATACAGAGAACAGTCATTCATTGAAAGTCATTCATAAAAAAAAAGTAATTGATAAAAAATAAAAATAAAAAAGCGTGGGGGTCCCCCCAAATTCAATAACCAGGCCCTTCAGGTCTGGGATGGATATTAAGGGGGACCCCAGCATAAAAAAATAAAAATGGCGTAGGGTCCCCCTCAAAATCCATACCAGACCCTTGAGGTCTGGGATGGATTTTAAGGGAACCCCAGCCAAAAAAAATGGCGTGGGGTCCCCCTCAAAATCCATACCAGACCCTTATCCGAGCACGCAACCTGGCAGGCCGCAGGAAAAGAGGGGGGACGAGAGCGGCCCCCCCTCCCGCCTGAACCGTACCAGGCCACATGCCCTCAACATTGGGAGGATGCTTTGGGGGTCTAAGACCCCCAAAGCACCTTGTCCCCATGTTGATGAGGACAAGGGCCTCATCCCCACAACCGTGCCCGGTGGTTGTGGGGGTCTGCGGGCGGGGGGCTTATCGGAATCTGGAAGCCCCCTTTAACAAGGGGACCCCCAGATCCCGCCCCCCCCTGTGTGAAATGGTAAGGGGGTACAAAAGTACCCCTACCATTTCACCAAAAAAGTGTCAAAAATTGTAAAAATGACAGGAGACGGTCTTTGACAATTCCTTTATTAAAATCTTCTTTCTTCTTTCTTCATCCTTCGGTTTCTTCATCTTCTCCTTCGGTCATCTTCTTCCATCTTCTTCCATTTTCTTCTTCCTCCGATCCGCTTCTTCTTGCGCTGGTCTTCTCGTCCGGCATCTTCTTCCATGGCGTCGGCATCTGTTCTTCTGTCGGGCCGCTACTCGCAATGGGAGGCTCCCGCTGTGTGAGGCTTCGCTCCGTCTGACAGTTCTTTTATAACGGAGGGCACCTGGTGACCCCGCCCCCCTCTGACGTAATGGGGAAAGCCATAGGGAATTCCCCATGACGTCCCCGTGCGTCAGAGGGGGCGGGGTCACCAGGTGCCCTCCATTATAAAAGACCTGTCAGAGGCAGCGGAGCCTCCCATTGCGAGGAGTGGCCCAAGAAGAGACACCGACGCCATGGAAGAAGATGCCGAACGAGAAGACCAGCGCAAGAAGAAGCGGATCGGAGGAAGAAGAAAATGGAAGAAGAAGATGACGGAAGGAGAAGATGAAGAAACCGAAGGATGAAGAAAGAAGAAAGAAGATTTTAATAATTTTTACAATTTTTGACACTTTTTTGGTGAAATGGTAGGTAAAGTACCCCCTTACCATTTCACACAGGGGGGGGGACCGGGATCTGGGGGTCCCCTTGTTAAAGGGGGCTTCCAGATTCCGATAAGCCCCCCGCCCGCAGACCCCCACAACCACCGGGCACGGTTGTGGGGATGAGGCCTTTGTCCTCATCAACATGGGGACAAGGTGCTTTGGGGGTCTTAGACCCCCAAAGCATCCTCCCAATGTTGAGGGCATGTGGCCTGGTACGGTTCAGGCGGGAGCGCTCTCGTCCCCCCCTCTTTTCCTGCGGCCTGCCAGATTGCGTGCTCGGATAAGGGTCTGGTATGGATTTTGAGGGGGATCCCACGCCATTTTTTTTGGCTGGGGTTCCCCTTAAAATCCATCCCAGACCTCAAGGGTCTGGTATGGATTTTGAGGGGGACCCTACGCCATTTTTTTTTTGGCTGGGGTCCCCCTTAATATCCATCCCAGACCTGAAGGGCCTGGTTATTGAATTTGGGGGGACCCACACGCTTTTTTTTTTTTTTTGTTTTTTATCAATGAATGACAGTTCTCTGTGTTACGGGAGCCATCAATTCATTAGCCGCGAGTGCTTTTAAATAGCTTTTTTCCTGCAAAAATGACACTTTTTGCAGGGACAGTTCTAAGCACAGGAAACCTGCCCCCTTCACAGGCAACCTATAGACACCCCCCAGATGTGATACTGCAATTCTGTACTAACAGCACGCACACACAAATCCCCAGAAATAAAGCACATATTGTCAGCAGTCAGCAGCACACTGACACGCTGACACTGAAACACAATATGCGAGGCTGCCGCCGCGGCGGCCTCTTATACCGTGGGGCGTGTACTAAAGCCCCTGAGCTATAATTGGCTACAGGCAATTTCCTGCGGCCGAGACGAGAATTCTGACCGTGTGTGCATTAGACTTTGCAGAAGGGTTGGTGCTGTGAGGCCATGTAGGATAGCGCTTGTGGAGAAGTCGCGGGACAGCATCGGATCTTGAGTGCGGAGTTTGTGAAAATGGTATAAGATTTGCCTCCTTTTCTCAGGGGTGTTAAAACCTCTGCAATTTAGAGAGGAAACCTGCAGAGAGATTCGTGGAGCCATTTGGGAAATAATATGGGGTCAAGAATAATGTAGATAAGATTGGAGCTTGCTGTTTCAATGAGAGGGATGGGAATAAAATACAGGTGGGTAGAGCGGCCTCTAGTGGTGAAAGAATAGAAAGTAGAAAAGGGGGGTAAAGAAGGAAGACAGAAAGAAAGGAGGGTAAATAACCAAGGCCTCAACAGCCAAACTAAGAATTTTGTAAACAACATGTCAGCTAAGACCACTATGGGCGCTGAAAACCCTAATGTGGGGATCGCACACCAAGTAACAATAAAGAACTTTTCATGTACAGATTTCAGCTCAGAGCCTTGAGAGTTGTGTGAAGAAAAAACTGAATCTGATAACTTACAATTAAACATTTTGATATACAGGGCCAGTCACCAACGCTACATATATCTATGTAATGTGGTCGGTAGGAGGGGGGGGGGGGGGGGGGTTGAGTTGGGAATGGGATAGCAGCATCTAACAAGGGGAGAGTCTTATTGTAATAACACAACCTGTTTGAGGGAGATAAAAGAAGGTTAGCAGTGCCCCAACATAACTGGGGGGGGGGGACTTTGCAGGACTTTACAGGTTTGGAACCTGAAAAAAGTAATGTGCCCTGCACGCAAGCTGCCTGCATGATGTCAGCTTTAACAGCATAAAATTGCACCCTGCATATAACATCTATGGGGTTTTTCGGGTTCTTAGGGTCCAGGGCCCTATGTATGCGATCAAGTTCCAAGGGAGAGTCCTTAGCTTTTTGGAGCAGTTCATTAAACATGGCGGAATCGGTGGAGGCTAGATCTTTAGTTTCCACGGATTCCTGGAGGCTGCGTATATGCATGTTGTTGCGTCAAACCCTATTTTCCTGATCATCCTGGTCATATATCAGCTGTTGAATCTGTGAGGTATGTTCGTGCAGAATAGCCTCATGTGAGTTTAGTGTGGAAATTGTGTCTTCCACTGTGTGCTCGACATCTTCCAGCCTGTTGGTGACATCCCTGCGCAGTTCACACATTTCTTGTTTGTATGAATGCTCAAGTCTTTTGATACAAGCTTCAAAATCATGTCTGGTTGGCAAGGCCTTAATGTAGGCCTCCATGTCCCAGCTGGTGTAGGAGCGCCGTGAGTCAGGAGAAGGGCAGCCTGAGCGGACGGGCCGCGCTCTGACTCTAAAGGGGATCGGGTGTGCTGTCTGGTCCTCATGTGTGAAGCTGAGTGCTGTGAAGCCGCATGGGAGTCTGAGGACCGGGACGGCGCCATCTTGGATGAGGGGGGGGAGTTCTGACTTTGAGGGGGGGGAGCCCTTCCATGTGCTGGTCAGGGGTCTTGTGGCTCTCTCCCCCACCTTTCTTTCCCATTACCGAGCTGCAGGGCTGTTGTAGGGGCGCCAGGAGCCGTTGATTGCCTGGTGTGTGTGGGACCCGAGGAAGGAAGCGTCCTATCTCTCCATGCGCTCGGTGAATGTGGAAAAAAATGGGCACTTTTGATTTTTCCAGTTTGAGTGCCATAAATAGACTTCAACAGTTTTTTTTTTTCGGTTCCAAACTTTTGCTATGTTCGAAAGTTCTGGTGTGAACCGAA
Source organism: Lithobates sylvaticus (assembly GCA_028564925.1). Taxonomy (NCBI): domain Eukaryota; kingdom Metazoa; phylum Chordata; class Amphibia; order Anura; family Ranidae; genus Lithobates; species Lithobates sylvaticus. Next base: position 594,389,579 of record CM053028.1, on the reverse strand, counting down.
CAGGGGGTCATTTGGCCCATCCCTAGTCCCGGGTCCTCTAATATACAACAAACACTAATCCAGGCACAACAAACCCCAGGTGCCAGGCTGCCATGGACGACAAAAAATTGCATCCTTGCACCTGGGCTGCCATCCGAATACTCCGCACAGCCCATGCGCGCCCTCTGCTGTGTTCCGATTGCCCATCTGCAGGCTCGGGACTGGCATAGATAGGTGCTGCCGGGTATAGGGGAGGGAGGAGAGTGGACAATCATCCATGTTTGGTATCTATTTAATCGGTGCAAACCGTCCTAATCATAAATGTGTTACCATGGGATTAGTAGTTATTTAATATCCAGCATCCCCCCATTCTATTATTGTGTGACCAATACCATCTAAATAATTTTTACTTTAATTTCCAAAAGTTATCCGTCTACAAGGAGACCTGTATAGATTAAATGACGACACCAATGAGGATGGAGGAGGACTGGAGTCGCATGACTGAGAAGATACGAAACCTCACCCTGGAGATCATCTACCTGCTGACCGGAGAGGTGAGGAGGATTCTGGGAGGTCACATGACATCACTCTTATCTCTGTTAATAAAACACAGACCTGACCGGAGAGGTGAGGAGGATTCTGGGATTCTAACATGATATTCCTATTGGTTCTCCAATACAGAGATTTCCTCTTGTGAAGTCAGGTGATCATATGACCATCACAGTGCCTCCATGTGACTCCCTAAAACCTGAGAGACACAACATGGAGAAGATTCTAGAAGTCACCAAGAAGATGATGGAGCTGCTGACAGGAGAGGTGAGGAGGATTCTGGGAATTCTGGGAGATTATCCAGTAACAGACAAGGGATGTGTCTGGATGGTGACTGTATCATTGTGTGTGTCAGGTTCCTATAAGGTGTCAGGATGTCACTGTCTATTTCTCCATGGAGGAGTGGGAGTATTTAGAAGGACACAAGGATCTCTACAAGGACGTCATGATGGACAATCAGCCGCCCCTCACATCACCGGGTAAGAGGAGACTTTATTGTAAAGGAGAGAGCAGTACGGAGGCTCCACCTAGATCCCCCATCATCTGATAAACACATAGAAACAATGTATTCAGTCAGTGTGTGTGTTTCCTACAGATGGATCCAGTAATGGGAACCCACCAGAGAGATGTCCCCGTCCTCTGTATTCCCGGGATTCGAGGCTAGGTCACACCATCCCTCAATATTGCAAGGTTGGTGGGACGGAGATTATAAAACAGACTCATGGAGACCATGTGTGGATTTATTATGTGATGTCACAATAATAAAGCTTTTATCTTACAGATGATCTTCTCTCTCTTTTCTTGGTTTAGAGTGGAGATCCAATCGATATAGAATTTGAGGTTAAATCAGAAGAAGAAGAGAGGTATGTGAGGGATGATCAGCAGTCTATGGAGGAGGATGGAATAACGGGGACATTTATAGAGGAGGACACTCCTACAGAGATCAGCACAGGTGGGTCATTAACACTAAATACATTCCTCCACCCATAATCTTCCTTCTCTGTGCTGGCAGTAAAATGTTGGTATTTAGCATAGGCGTTGCTCGGCCGAGGCACCCGGGGGATGTGTTTTGGATCTTGGCAAGAGGGGGACCTACTCAATATTAGGTGGATGGTTATGATTTTATGGCCGATCAGTGATTTGTATGGAACATACTGCTGACCCCTGCACTATATACTCTATGTTATACATTACATAGTCCTGAGACCCGTCCTATAATCTCCTCATCACTGTCACTCCTATAGAAGACAGTTCTCGTTGTTTCCTCACTCTCTGACTAAGGTCCATGAATAAAGAAATTAACTGGTAGGAGATCAGAGGACCCATTTACTAGTTACCTTGAGGGGGGAATTATAAGATCCTCAGAGACAAAGCTGCCTGATGTGGGCGGGGTCCTGGTTTAGGGGAACCAATCAGCTCATGTCTAGTAATAATCTTTGTATTTCTATTTTAGTAGATGGACGGGAGATGAGGAAAACCTCAGAGGATTGTCTCACTTTGTCTCCAGACTGTAAAGTAGAAGATGAGGACATCACACAGTATAGTCCAGGAGAAAACCCGACTACCTCAAATGTCCATCCGGCACCACACAGTGTAGATGGACCATCGTATTCCTCTTATCCTGAGGAACCTCAGACTGTGCGGGACGGTGCCGGACCATCGTATTCCTCTTATCCTGAGGAACCTCAGACTGTGCGGGACGGTGCCGGACCATCGTATTCCTCTTATCCCGAGGAACCTCAGACTGTGCGGGACGGTGCCGGATCATCGTATTCCTCTTATCCTGAGGGACCTCAGACTGTGCGGGATGGTGCCGGACCATCGTATTCCTCTTATCCTGAGGAACCTCAGACTGTGCGGGACGGTGCCGGACCATTGTATTCCTCTTATCCTGAGGAACCTCAGACTGTGCGGGGCGGTGCCGGACCATCGTATTCCTCTTATCCCGAGGAACCTCAGACTGTGCGGGACGGTGCCGGACCATCGTATTCCTCTTATCCCGAGGAACCTCAGACTGTGCGGGACGGTGCCGGACCATCGTATTCCTCTTATCCTGAGGAACCTCAGACTGTGCGGGATGGTGCAGTGCTTCCAACACACAAGAAGTTTTCATGTCCTGAATGTGGGAAATGTTTTTCAAAGAAGGCCTATCTTTACACACATCAGAGATTGCACACGGGGGAGAAGCCGTATTCCTGTTCTCAGTGTGGGAAATGTTTTTCAGACAGGTCCAATTTTTACAAACATCAGAAATCTCACTCGGGGGAAAAGCAGTTTTCCTGTCCTGAGTGCGAGAAATGTTTTTCACACAAGTCCACCCTTTACAAACATCAGAAGTCTCACGCAGTGGTGAAGCCATTCTCCTGTTCTGAGTGTGATAAATGTTTTTCAGACAGGTCCACCCTTTACACACATCAGAAGTCTCACGCAGTGGTAAAGCCATTTTCCTGTTCTGAGTGCGGGAAATGTTTTTCAGACAGGTCCACCCTTTACAAACATCAAAAATCCCACACGGGGGAGAAGCCATTTTCCTGTCCTGAGTGCGGGAAATGTTTTTCACAGAAGTCCAATCTTTACACACATCAGAAGTCTCACGCAGTGGTAAAGCCATTTTCCTGTTCTGAGTGCGGGAAATGTTTTTCAGACAGGTCCACCCTTTACAAACATCAAAAATCCCACACGGGGGAGAAGCCATTTTCCTGTCCCGATTGCAAGAAATTTTTTTCACACAAGTCCAATTTTTCCAAACATCAGAGATCTCACATGGGGGAGAAGCCATATTCCTGTCCAAAGTGCAGGAAATGTTTTTCACAGTTGTCTACCCTTTACAAACACCAGAGATCCCTCACTGGGGAGAAGCCGTATTCCTGTCCTGAGTGTGGGAAATGTTTTTCACAGTTGTCCACCCTTTACAAACACCAGAGATCTCACACGGGGAGAAGCCGTATTCCTGTCCTGAGTGTGGGAAATGTTTTTCACAGAAGTCCAATCTTTCCAGACATCAGAGATCTCACACAAAGAAGAAGTCACTTTCCTGTCCTGAGTGAGGGAATTGTTCCTCACTGAATTCCTGTCTTCCTGTACATCAGGGGGTCCCACACACCCTTTGAGGTGTATTAGTGAGTGCGGGAAATGTCTTGTATATGAATGTTGCTGGACATGTGGGGAAGAAGCACCCCCTGATATACACCTCAGATATACTCCATGGCTGATCTTCATCATGGAAGAAACAGTTGATAAGGAGATCAGAGATCACCAAAGACATGGATGAAGTGTTGTACCGTGTCGGCCATTGATAGCAGGAGAAAAATAAAAATTGAGTCATCACCTCTCATTGGCTGAGTACATTTTGTGGTGAAAAAACTCTTGCAAGAGGTCTGTTTTTACTCAAGTCAACTTCCAGGACGAAACAGGTTAACCCCACTACTTAAAAGACGGCCCTCTAAGGCTTTTAAAATAAAAATGTAGTCATTACCTCTCATTGGCTGAGTACATTTTGTGGTGGAAGATTTCACAAACACTTACAGGTCTGTTTTTTAAAACTCCTTGAAGAAATATGATGCACATTCAACCAACTGTGATGAATTTTGGCCATATTTTATTTTTTAGGATGATTTCCTAAGATCATTGGCTCCATCTTGTGGCCATAATGCGGTGTTGCACTAGTTTTAATGATGAAGGTATTTCAGGAAAAAATACTGCATTATAAACACTAGGTGTCGCTGAGGATCATAGGAAATCACTGTGTTCATTATAAAAAGGACAGAATTTTTCATGGCTGGGCAAATGTTTGTCACAATCATTACCTAATATTCTATAAAATAGACCCCTTGGTTTCCTCCATCAGACGTGATTTCATACAAATAACTGAGATCATACACTTATGAGTAGACATGTGCAAAAGGAAAAAATTTGTTTAGTTTCGTTTCGTTTTAATTTGTTAATTAATTAATTTCGTTTAGTTAGATTCGTTACATTTGTTAAATTCGTTTTCGGATTTCGTTTAGTTTTCGACCGATTTTCGAATTCGAAAATATTTTGCGACCCGACTTTGGGTCCACGTATCTCGGGGTTACTTGGTGATATAAACTTTTGGAGAGGTTGTAGTGCTAGTTCTACTGTGTTTGCATACCAATTTGGGGTTTCTAGCTATAAGTGGCCCCGAGATATGTGGCCCCAAAGTCGGGTCACAAAATGTCAAGCACTTTTCTGCAGCAGAGAATGACATTTTTCGACCCGACTTTGGGGCCACATATCTCAGGGCCACTTGTAGCTAGAAACCCCAAATTTGGTATGCAAACACAGTAGAACTAGCACTATAACATATCCAAATTTGGGGTTTCTATCACTAAGTGACCCTGAGATATTTAGATATTAGAAAAAAATTCGGATTCGGTTAAATTCGTTAGTATTGTAATTCGGTAATTCGGATGCATCCGAATGTCCGAATAATGAAAAATTCGTCCGAATTTCGATTCGGAACATAACGAATTGCACATGTCTACTTATGAGTACAGAAGACATCGAAGAACGTGAGTTAATGAAGTCATCAATATTATACCTGTGACAGACCTAGCCGGGACAGAGGCTTTTGGAGAGGATTGAATGCTAGCCTCTTGCCTTGCGATTATGGGCCCTGGCATTTGGGAGAATGGTGCTCTTTGTGAGCTGTATGCCTGGGTACCCTTGAGGTGGTGTTACTTTAGATTCAAGTCCCCCAAGACACACAGACTCTGGGAACCCTGTATATGCCCAAAGACTATTCTTGGTTGTTATTTCTGAACAATACATGATCATTGAAAGAGCTGATCACATTGACCTCCATCTGGTCACCTAGACTGCCTTAAGTGCTGTGTTAATTAACATGTTAATTATATAATTGTCTTTTAAGTTGTTGCTAGAGGGGAGGGGGCAGGATCCATGAGCCAGCCCTACCTCGTTATCTAACCCCTTGTGTTAAAAGTGTATAAAAAGACTGTATTCTGGTTCTAATAAACAGTCCATGTCAGCAGCTAAACAAGTCTCGTCTTGTTTTGTGCTTGGGAGCGGTTGGAATATCTGATATCATCTATATTCAGACTGGGAGGAAGTGGTATATGACGAAAGCACTCAAGCGGAGTGTAGGGACGTTTCATCACAATACTAACCATTGATTTAGAAAGGACAATTCTACATTTGGTTATTAGGCGGCGGATTAGGGCCATCTACTGGCCACATGTGGTATTTTCCCTTTTAATTCAATGGAAAACATATGAAAAGCTCAGCAAATAGCCAAATAACATTCATTTTTCCCCACGATATACAGAGAAGGAATGTACATGCACTACCCGGGCAAAATACTGTGCAAATTATTTCTAAATAGACCCCTAAGTGTCAGGAGATGTTTATTTAACCACCTCCCGCCCAGCCATTATACATATACAGTTGGACGGGAGCTTTGTCTATTTAGGAGAACGTACACGTACATCCTCCCACTGTAGCCCTCGGGGGCGTGTAGTGATGAAAACTGTGATTGTTGTGTCTCTTGGACTCCACTAATCACAGATCAGGGTACAGGGCCCCATCAATATCTGTACCAGTGTCACTGACATACCAGTACCCGATCACCGTCACACCAGTACCATGTGATCAGTGCTGCCAGTAATATCTATACCAGTGTCACTGATATACCAGTACCTGATCACCCTCACACTAGTACCATGTGACCGATGCTGCCAGTAATATCTGTACCAGTGTCACTGATATACCAGTACCTGATCACCCTCACACCAGTACCATGTGACCAGTGCTGCCAGTAATATCTATACCAGTGTCACTGACATACCAGTACCTGATCACCCTCACACCAGTACCATGTGACCGGTGCTGCCAGTAATATGTGTACCAGTGTCACTGATATACCAGTACCCGATCACCGTCACACCAGTACCATGTGACCAGTGCTGCCAGTAATATCTATACCAGTGTCACTGATATACCAGTACCTGATCACCCTCACACCAGTACCATGTGACCAGTGCTGCCAGTAATATCTATACCAGTGTCACTGACATACCAGTACCTGATCACCCTCACACCAGTACCATGTGACCGGTGCTGCCAGTAATATGTGTACCAGTGTCACTGATATACCAGTACCTGATCACCCTCACACCAGTACCATGTGACCGGTGCTGCCAGTAATATCTGTACCAGTGTCACTGATATACCAGTACCTGATCACCCTCACACCAGTACCATGTGACCGGTGCTGCCAGTAATATCTGTACCAGTGTCACTGATATACCAGTACCTGATCACCCTCACACCAGTACCATGTGACCGGTGCAGCCAGTAATATCTGTACCAGTGTTACATCAGTTACATTGTCCCGTGGCTCTATGTGGTATCAGCACTTCAGTATCCTTTCTTCAAACCATTGCCCAAGGTTCCTTCTACGACCCCAGCACAGAAGGCATCCTTCCTTGTTACTGTCGTCTCAATCTGAGTTGGTGGCCAATCACCTTTTCTTTTTCTTCTCAAGAACATGATCGATTTACAGCCCATCCTTCCTTTCATAGACTGTCCACCTTTCACCTTTCTGAGGATACCATGTTACCTTCCAATTGTCTGTCTTCTTCTCACTGGAATGAAGTTGCTCTTCAATTAGAAAAAATAATTGGAAATATTCCGTTCCCTCCGTTCCCCCCCCCCCCCACCTCCCACCTCTGGCCACATGCGTTAAAGTCAATGTGGAACGAATTATCTTCATTTCCATTGACTTCTATGGGGAAACTCGCTTTTATATGTGAGTGCTTTGGATTACAAGCCTTCTCCTGGAACGGATTATACTCGTAATCCAAAGTTCCACTGTACATACACACACAGCACAAGGCTGTGTTCACACTACGAGACGTTTCTCGGGGGTGCAGTTCCTCTGAGCTCCACAAGGTGGTGATCTCACTTATACCCAGACAATAAGTCTCTATGGAAGACAGGAAGTGATGTCAGGTACAGACAGGAGGTTTCAGGTGAGAGGTGAGTCGGGAGGAAGTAGAAAGGAGACATCGCTGGAAGTGGCAGCAGAGGAGGTAATAAGATCTTATCTTCTATTTACGCCCAGTAACCCCCCCCCCCCCGTCATGTCCGTCCTCTTCCTCCATAGTCACTGTGACGTCTTTTATCTCCAGCAGGTGATGATACACACATATATAGTGTGGAAACCTCGATTAACCCCTTCAGGGACAGAACATTCCCCCACTTACGGGGCCGGAATATTCTCTCCATTTTGGAGATAAATTCTAGTAATATGGTCCTCTAAACAAACAGCACTGACCATAAATAGATAAGACAATGACCATCCTGGCCATACATGGCCTACATGCTGACTACACAGCTAGCAAATGGGCATACTGGTATCAGGGGCCAATACTAGGCATTTTTACGTGTATCGGTACTAGCGAAAATGCTCTGATACCCAAAGTGACGTCACCTTGGGAGTGGAACGCCTCCTCCTCCCCTCGGGCCGGCTGTCTCCTCTTAATGCACGGGCCAACCTGGGCACTGCCTATGTGAGCGGGATCTGTAGTGCTTCAATCACAGGGCATGGAGAGGAGAGCCGCTGGGGATCGGAGCAGTAGACATTCCTCCAGCACAAGTAGCAGAGGTAAGATCATGTCCTGATCTGGGGGGGTACTGGGGACGGGTGGGGTACTGGGGAGGGGACTTCCAAGCCCTCCACCACCCCTGACGCTTGCCGGCAGTCTCCCATCTCCGCATGGCACACATCTTGAGCACAGAACTAAGAGCTCCTCCTCCCCATCCCATTCCCTTACAGCTCCAATGTGCATAGTGTATAGCTGGCTACTGCAACTCCGTTCCCACCATGGAAGGTCACAGGTCAGAACTGCAACCAGTAGCCAGATATACACTGTGCAGGGGATGGGATTTCACCTCCAGTGTGTGCTGTGTGGGGAGCTCTGCCTGTGTTCAGGATGTGTACAATGCAGGGTTGGGAGACAGAGCTCGGCCAGCAGTGACCCCTTACTGTGCCCTCCTACACCCCTTACTGTGCCCTCCTACACCCCTTACTGTGCCCTCCTAACCCCCTGTACTGTGCCCTCCTAACCCCCTGTACTGTGCCCACCTCCCCGTTCTTACTGTGCTCTCCTACACCCCTTATACCGTGCCCTCCTAGATCCCTTACTGTGCCCTCCTAACCTCTTACTGTGTCCTCCTCCCCTTCTCACTGTGCCCTCCTAACCCCCTACTGTGCCCTCCTACACCCTTTACTGTGCCCTCCTAACCCCCCCTACTGTGCTCTCCTAACCCCCTACTGTGCCCTCCTACACCTTTTACTGTGCCCTCCTAACACCCTGTACTGTGCCCTCCTAACCACTTGCTGTGCCCTCTTATACCCCTGTACTGTGCCTTCCTAACCCCCTGTACTGTGCTGTTCTAACCCCCTGTACTGTGACGTTCTAGCCCCCTGTACTGTGCCGTCCTAACCCCCTTACTGTGCCCTCTTCCCCTTCTCACTGTGCCCTCTTAACCCCCTACTGTGCCCTCCTACACCCTGTACTGTGCCCTCCTAACCCCCTGTACTGTGCCCTCCTAACCCCCTGTACTGTGCCCTCCTACACCCTTTACTGTGCCCTCCTAACTCCCTGTACTGTGCCCTCCTAACCCCTTGCTGTGCCCTCTTATACCCCTGTACTGTGCCTTCCTAACCCCCTGTACTGTGCCGTTCTAACCCCCTGTACTGTAACGTTCTAGCCCCCTGTACTGTGCCCTCCTAACCCTATGTACTGTGCCCCCTAACTCCCTGTACTGTGCCCTCCTAACCCCCTGTACTGTGCCCTCCTAACCCCCTGTACTGTGCCCTCCTAACCCCCTGTACTGTGCCCTCCTAACCCCCTGTACTGTGCCCTCCTAACCCCCTGTACTGTGCCCTCCTAACCCCTGTACTGTGCCCTCCTAACTCCCTGTACTGTGCCCTCCTAACTCCCTGTACTGTGCCCTCCTAACTCCCTGTACTGTGCCCTCCTAACTCCCTGTACTGTGCCCTCCTAACTCCTGTACTGTGCCCTCCTAACTCCCTGTACTGTGCCCTCCTAACTCCCTGTACTGTGCCTGTACTGTGCCCTCCTAACCCTCTGTACTGTGCCCTCCTAACCGCTGTACTGTGCCCTCCTAACCCCATGTGCCCTCCTAACTCCCTGTACTGTGCCCTCCTAACCGCTGTACTGTGCCCTCCTAACCCTATGTACTGTGCCCTCCTAACCCTATGTACTGTGCCCTCCTAACTCCCTGTACTGTGCCCTCCTAACCCCATGTACTGTGCCCTCCTAACTCCCTGTACTGTGCCCTCCTAACCCCATGTACTGTGCTCTCCTAACCCCATGTACTGTGCTCTCCTAACCCCCTGTACTGTGTTCTCCTAACCCCCTGTACTGTGCCCTCCACAATGACAGGTTCCCAGTTACTATTTATTTTCACGTAAGGCCATTCCAGTTCTGTACCATCATGTGAAAGCCAATGTTGTGGCATCGTTTGGCAAGGCAGTCAGCGGCAAAGTCCACATTACTGCTGACATGTGGTCCAGCAAGCATGGTCAGGGATGATATATTTTGTTCACAGCACACTGGGTAACTCTGCTTGCAACTCGGAAGGATCCAGCACAGGGCTCAGTGCTGCAGCTTGTTTTGTGCTGCCACGTCTCCATACAGCTAGTGGTGATGATGCAGGATTTGTCAGCTCTACCTCCTCCCCCTCAATGCTCTCCTCTGCTGAATTGTCCTATGAACTACAAGTACCCCCTAAGCGTCCAAGGGGCTTTTCAATGAGTCAGGCTAAAAGATGCCATAAAGTGCTTCAGCTGGTGTGTCTAGGGGACAGGAACCACATTAGAGCAGAGATTCTAGCAGCTCTGCAGGGGCAGGCCCAGAGGTGGTTCACGCCACATGAGCTGGAGCCACGAATGATGATGTGTGATAATGGCACAAACCTCCTGTCTGCCCTTAGACAAGGAAAGTTGACACGTGCCATGCCTGGCACATGTCCTTAATTCGGTGGTGCATTTTTTTTTAACAGGTACCCAGGGTTGGAAGATCTGCTAAAGCAGGTCAGTCTGTAGCAATTTCAGGCGGTCATACACAGCCAGTGCTTGGTTGGGGGGAATTCCACCCGCCTGAATAAACTGCCTGATTTTGACATGCCCACCAAGTGGAATTTGACTTTAGCAATGCTGCAGCAGCTCCACATGCAGCAGAGGGCTGTCAACGAGTACCTGTGTGAATATGGCACAACGACAGGCTCGGGGCAGCTCAACTTTTTTCCCCCATGCCAATGGCTGCTCATAAAAGATGCATGCACTGCACTGTCACCATTTGAGGAGACCACAAGGACGCTGAGCCGTGACAATGCAAGCATCAGTGACACAATCCCTGTTGTGTTCCTGCTGGAGCAGACTCTGCATGGCATTATGGACAGGGCACTTGAGGCAGAGCAAGAGGAGGACTTTCTTTCCTCTGAAGGACCACTTTATGCAGACACCATTGTTCCTACACCACAGAACACACACGAGGAGAGGGAGGAGGAGGATTCTGGCAGTTTTGGAGGCATTGAAGCAGAGGAAGACATACGCCAAACATTAATGCCTTGTACACACGGTCGGATATTCCGATGGATAAAGTCTGATCGGATTATGTTGTCGGAAAATCTGATCGTGTGGGGGCTCTAGCAGGCTTTTTCCATCAGAATTTCCGCCAGAAAAATTTGAGAGCAGGATCTAAAATTTTCCAACAACAAAATCCGATCAGATTTTTTCCGATCGTGTGTAGAGAATGTGCCACGCATGCTCAGATCAAATTATGAGATCAAAGCTATTGGCTACTAGCCTCTACGTAGTTCCGTCGTACGTGTTCAACGTCACCACGTTCAGAATGATCAGATTTTCCGACAACTTTGTCCAACCGTGTGTATGCAACACCAGTTTCGGACAAAATCCGTCAGAAAAAATCAGACGGATTTTGGGGTCGGAAATTCTGACCATGTGTACAGGGCATTAGAGATGGTTTTCCATCCGCAGAACCCTTGGGAGTAGTACGTGGTTGGTGGGAAGCAGTTCCAGATACTGTAATCCTCAGTGACCCTAAGGAGTCTGCTTCTCATGCCTCCGCAAATTTGCTGTGCATGGGCACCCTCATACTTCAAAGCCTGCGAAAGGACCCAAGAATGTGTGGCATAAAACAGAAGGATCACTATTGGTTGGCAACCCCCCCTTGACCACCGTTACAAGGGGAAAATCTCAGAACTCATCCAGTCCCCCACAGCTAGTGCAGAAGATGAAATCTCTTGAGGACACCTTAAAGAGGAGTTTATCTAATGCTTTTCCCAACTCTGGTAGGTTACAGTGTTGTGGAAAACGTAGTTTGGAGGCTTCTGTTGGTCAAGAGAGGAGCGGTGGAGAAGGCGTCCGCCTAAGTGATGCATTTTACAATTTCTTTAGTCCTCGACACCCAGGGCTGTCAGCTTCCACATCGCATCTGCAGCGTCTGCATCAAATGGTGGACGATTATCTAGGGGCAAAAACAGAGATGGAGAGCTTTCCAGTCAACAATCCACTGGCCTACTATGTCATGAGAATAGACCACTGGCCAGAACTTGCCTAGTATGCAATTGAGCTGCTGGGATGCCCTGCATTCAGCGTGCTTTCCAAACGGGCATTCAGTGCTGCTGAAGGTTTTTGTTACTGATAATAGAATGCGTCTGTCCACAGACTCCGTGGACCATCTGACATTTATCAAAATTAATCAGTCCTGGATTACCAGCAGCTATGAAGCCACTGATGCCGATGTCGCTGATTAAGTGTTTTTGGGATGTGGAATCTCTGCAGGACTTCTAGGCTGCCTAACATTGTGGGTGTTGATTTAATCTGGAAGAATGTTTTTGGGCACAATTATCACCCAAAGACCAATTTTCCCGCACCTGTTTGACAGATGCATATCATTTAAATTTTTGACAGCAAGGTCAATTCTTGCTTTCATCAAGAGAACTTCTATAGGGTTATGCTGTGAAGGCGCCACCGAAACCCAAAGACTAATTTTTCCGCACCTGTTACTTCTATCCAAAGTCCTGAAGAAACACCATCATTTATCCAGAACATCTCTAATCTTGTTCATAGTGCACTACATTGTGGCCTCATCATACAGACTGGCTCCCCAAGCCATTGCTTACAAAATAAAGAAAGCTTGCAGGTAAAATGTAATTTCTTTGGCTTTACAAATGCAACTATTACTGCAGCAGGTTCTATACACAGTACAGATGCACCACTTTACATGTAGACTAATGGGACCCCCCCAGTCACTATAGTAAAAGGATCTTTTCATTTTTATGCTTTAAGCATCAGTAAATCACTGCTCATTTAAAAATTATGTTTCTTACAAACTTTTTTTCATTAATAAATGTCCCCCATGGCAGTACCGGGACCCTCATAACCATTGTATGCCCAATTACTTGCATATAAGCCTTCAAAATGGGCACTTTTTTTTTTAAGGTTCAATACATTTTTTATTGTCTTATCAACACAAAATAAACAAAGATGTGACAAGGTGCGAACCAGTAGACAAACTGGCATATTGATGTTACCAGGGAATAGTCCAGCAGGGATTGTGAGATTAGAATGTAGTCTATACGGCTATATGAGGAATGTGCAGGGGAGTAGTATGTGTAGTCCCTATTTGAGGGGTTTAACACTCACCATACGTCTACCAGCAACAGCTCAGAAAAGAGCAAACAAATTTTGGTCAGGGAGGCTGGGGACACTGAGGACTTTGCTGTAGATGAGTCTAAGCGTGGTACCAAGGCAGCATTGAGGTCGCCCCCTAGGATCACTTTGACGGCGCCAAACCATTTTAGACGGGACGTCACCGAGGAGAGGAATCGCAGTGGATCCTGTTTTGGAGAATACACGTTAACTTAAGTGAAAATCAAGTTCATATATGACAGTTTCAGAATGATATATCTTCCTAGCGGATCAATGTCTGAGTCGAGAACATCTGGGGTGAAGGAAGCATGAAAGGTGATAGAGACCCCCTTATGCCGCGTACACATGGTCGGAATTTCCGATGGAAACAGTCCGATGGGAGCTTTTCATCGGATTTTCCGATTGTGTATATGCCCATCGGTCTTTTTCTGTCGGAATTTCTGACGGACTTTGGATTGAGAACCTGTTCTTAATTTTTCAGACGGAAAACCTTTCTATCGGATTTTCCGATCGTGTGTATGCAATTCCGACACGCAAAATTCAGACGCATGCTCGGAAACAATTCGACGCATGCTCAGAAGCATTAAACTTTCCTTTTATAGTGCAGTCGAACGTTTTTTAAGGCGTGGTGTTATTGACCGTCGGAATTTGGTGTGACCGTGTGTAGGCAAGACAGTTTGAGCGAAATTCCGTCGGAATTCCGACGGGAAAACCATCAGAGCTTTTTCCGACGAGAATTCCGACCGTGTGTGCATTAGACTTTGCAGAAGGGTTGGTGCTGTGAGGCCATGTAGGATAGCGCTTGTGGAGAAGTCGCGGGACAGCATCGGATCTTGAGTGCGGAGTTTGTGAAAATGGTATAAGATTTGCCTCCTTTTCTCAGGGGTGTTAAAACCTCTGCAATTTAGAGAGGAAACCTGCAGAGAGATTTGTGGAGCCATTTGGGAAATAACATGGGGTCAAGAATAATGTAGATAAGATTGGAGCTTGCTGTTTCAATGAGAGGGATGGGAATAAAATACAGGTGGGTAGAGCGGCCTCTAGTGGTGAAAGAATAGAAAGTAGAAAAGAGGGGTAAAGGAGGAAGACAGAAAGAAAGGAGGGTAAATAACCAAGGCCTCAACAGCCAAACTAAGAATTTTGTAAACAACATATCAGCTAAGACCACTATGGGCGCTGAAAACCCTAATGTGGGGATCGCACACCAGGTAACAATAAAGAACTTTTCATGTACAGATTTCAGCTCAGAGCCTTGAGAGTTGCGTGAAGAAAAAACTGAATCTGATAACTTACAATTAAACATTTTGATATACAGGGCCAGTCACCAACGCTACATATATCTATGTAATGTGGTCGGTAGGAGGGGGGGGAGGATGAAGTTGGGAATGGGATAGCAGCATCTAACAAGGGGAAAGTCTTATTGTAATAACACAACCTGTTTGAGGGAGATAAAAGAAGGTTAGCAGTGCCCCAACATAACTAGGAACGGGGTGGGGGGGGGACTTTACAGGTTTGGAACCTGAAAAAAGTAATGTGCCCTGCACGCAAGCTGCCTGCATGATGTCAGCTTTAACAGCATAAAAGTGCACCCTGCATATAACATCTCTGGGGTTTTCCGGGTTCTTAGGGTCCAGGGCCCTATGTATGGGATCAAGTTCCAAGGGAGAGTCCTTAGCTTTTTGGAGCAGTTCATTAAACATGGCGGAATCGGTGGAGGCTAGATCTTTCGTTTCCACGGATTCCTGGAGGCTGCGTATATGTATGTTGTTGCGTCAAACCCTATTTTCCTGATCATCCTGGTCATATATCAGCTGTTGAATCTGTGAGGTATGTTCGTGCAGAATAGCCTCATGTGAGTTTAGTGTGGAAATTGTGTCTTCCACTGTGTGCTCGACATCTTCCAGCCTGTTGGTGACATCCCTGCGCAGTTCAGACATTTTTTGTTTGTATGAATGCTCAAGTCTTTTGATACAGGCTTCAAAATCATGTCTGGTTGGCAAGGCCTTAATGTAGGCCTCCATGTCCCAGCTGGTGTAGGAGCGCCGTGAGTCAGGAGAAGGACAGCCTGAGCGGACGGGCCGCGCTCTGACTCTGAAGGGGATCGGGTGTGCTGTCTGGTCCTCATGTGTGAAGCTGAGTCTGAGGACCGGGAAGGCGCCATCTTGGATGGGGAGGGCGTTCTGACTCAAACCCAAACTGGTGAAAAAGCGGCCGATCTCCCCTTCCTTGTGCTGGTCGGGGGTCTTGTGGCCCTCTCCCCCACCTTTCTTTCCCATTACTGAGCTGCATGGCTGTTGTAGGGCCGCCAGGAGCCGTTGATTGCCTGGTGTGTGTGGGAGCTGAGGAAGGAAGCGTCCTATCTCTCCATGCGCTCGGTGAATGTGGAAATAAATGGGCACTTTTGATTTTTCCAGTTTGAGTGCCATAAATAGACTTTAACAGTTTTTTTTTTCGGTTCCAAACTTTTGCTATGTTCGAAAGTTCTGGTGTGAACCGAACAGGGGGTCGTTTGGCCCATCCCTAGTCCCGGGTCCTCTAATATACAACAAACACTAATCCAGGCTCAACAAACCCCAGGTGCCAGGCTGCCATGGACGACAAAAAATTGCGTCCTTGCACCTGGGCTGCCATCCGAATACTCCGCACAGCCCATGCGCGCCCTCTTCTGTGTTCCGATTGCCCATCTGCAGGCTCGGGACTGGCATAGCGGGTGCTGCCGGGTATAGGGGAGGCAGGAGAGTGGACAATCATCCATGTTTGGTATCTATTTAATCAGTACAAACAGTCCTAATCATAAATGTGTTACCATGGGATTAGTAGTTATTTAATATCCAGCATCCCCCCATTCTATTATTGTGTGACCAATACCATCTAAATAATTTTTACTTTAATTTCCAAAATGTATCCGTCTACAAGGAGACCTGTATAGATTAAATGACGACACCAATGAGGATGGAGGAGGACCGGAGTCGCATGACTGAGAAGATACGAAACCTCACCCTGGAGATCATCTACCTGCTGACCGGAGAGGTGAGGAGGATTCTGGGAGGTCACATGACATCACTCTTATCTCTGTTAATAAAACACAGACCTGACCGGAGAGGTGAGGAGGATTCTGGGATTCTAACATGATATTCCTATTGGTTCTCAAATACAGAGATTTCCTCTTGTGAAGTCAGGTGATCATATGACCATCACAGTGCCTCCATGTGACTCCCTAAAACCCGAGAGACACAACATGGAGAAGATTCTAGAAGTCACCAAGAAGATGATGGAGCTGCTGACAGGAGAGGTGAGGAGGATTCTGGGAATTCTGGGACATTATCCAGTAACAGACAAGGGATGTGTCTGGATGGTGACTGTATCATTGTGTGTGTCAGGTTCCTATAAGGTGTCAGGATGTCACTGTCTATTTCTCCATGGAGGAGTGGGAGTATTTAGAAGGACACAAGGATCTCTACAAGGACGTCATGATGGACAATCAGCCGCCCCTCACATCACCGGGTAAGAGGAGACTTTATTGTAAAGGAGAGAGCAGTACGGAGGCTCCACCTAGATCCCCCATCATCTGATAAACACATAGAAACAATGTATTCAGTCAGTGTGTGTGTTTCCTACAGATGGATCCAGTAATGGGAACCCACCAGAGAGATGTTTCCGTCCTCTGTATTCCCGGGATTCGAGGCTAGGTCACACCATCCCTCAATATTGCAAGGTTGGTGGGATGGAGATGATATAACAGACTCATGGAGACCATGTGTGGATTTCTTATGTGATGTCACAATAATAAAGCTTTTATCTTACAGATGATCTTCTCTCTCTTTTCTTGGTTTAGAGTGGAGATCCAATCGATATAGAATTTGAGGTTAAATCAGAAGAAGAAGAAGAGAGGTATGTGAGGGATGATCAGCAGTCTATGGAGGAGGATGGAATAACGGGGACATTTATAGAGGAGGACACTCCTACAGAGATCAGCACAGGTGGGTCATTAACACTAAATACATTCCTCCACCCATAATCTTCCTTCTCTGTGCTGGCAGCTAAATGTTGGTTTTTATAATAGGCGTTGCTCAGCCTAGGCACCTGGGGGATGTGTTTTGGATCTTGGCAAGAGGGGGACCTACTCAATATTAGGTGGATGGTTATGATTTTATGGCCGATCAGTGATTTGTATGAAACATACTGCTGACCCCTGCACTATATACTCTATGTTATACATTACATAGTCCTGAGACCCGTCCTATAATCCCCTCATCACTGTCACTCCTATAAAAGACAGTTCTCGTTGTTTCCTCGCTCTCTGACTAAGGTCCATGAATAAAGAAATGATCTGGTAGGAGATCAGAGGACCCATTTACTAGTTACCTTGAGGGGGGAATTGTAAGATCCTCAGAGACAAAGCTGCCTGATGTGGGCGGAGTCCTGGTTTAGGGGAACCAATCTGCTCATGTCTAGTAATAATCTTTGTATTTCTATTTTAGTAGATGGACGGGAGATGAGGAAAACCTCAGAGGATTGTCTCACTTTGTCTCCAGACTGTAAAGTAGAAGATGAGGACATCACACAGTATAGTCCAGGAGAAAACCCGACTACCTCAAATGTCCATCCGGCACCACACAGTGTAGATGGACCATCGTATTCCTCTTATCCTGAGGAACCTCAGACTGTGCGGGACGGTGCCGGACCATCGTATTCCTCTTATCCTGAGGAACCTCAGACTGTGCGGGACGGTGCCGGACCATCGTATTCCTCTTATCCCGAGGAACCTCAGACTGTGCGGGACGGTGCCGGACCATCGTATTCCTCTTATCCTGAGGAACCTCAGACTGTGCGGGACGGTGCCGGACCATCGTATTCCTCTTATCCTGAGGAACCTCAAACTGTGAGGGACGGTGCAGTGCTTCCAACACACAAGAAGTTTTCATGTCCTGCATGTGGGAAATGTTTTTCAAAGAAGGCCTATCTTTACACACATCAGAGATTGCACACGGGGGAGAAGCCGTATTCCTGTTCTCAGTGCGGGAAATGTTTTTCAGACAGGTCCAATTTTTACAAGCATCAGAAATCTCACTCGGGGGAGAAGCAGTTTTCCTGTCCCGAGTGCGAGAAATGTTTTTCACACAAGTCCACCCTTTACAAACATCAGAAGTCTCACGCAGTGGTGAAGCCATTTTCCTGTTCTGAGTGCGGGAAATGTTTTTCAGACAGGTCCAATTTTTACAAACATCAGCGATCTCACACGGGGGAGAAGCCATTTTTCTGCCCTGAGTGCGGGAAATGTTTTTCACACAAGTCCACCCTTTACAAACATCAGAGGTCTCACACGGGGGAGAAGCCATTTTCCTGTCCTGAGTGTGGGAAATGTTTTTCAGATAAGTCCAATCTTTACACACATCAGAGATTGCACACGGGGGAAAAGCCTTATTCCTGTCCAGAGTGCGCGAAATGTTTTTCACAGAAGTCCACCCTTTACAAACATCAAAGATCCCACACGGGGGAGAAGCCATTTTCCTGTCCTGATTGCGGGAAATTTTTTTCACACAAGTCCAATTTTTCCAAACATCAGAGATCTCACACGGGGGAGAAGCCGTATTCCTGTCCAGAGTGCAGGAAATGTTTTTCACAGTTGTCCACCCTTTACAAACATCAGAGATCTCATACGGGGGAGAAGCCGTATTCCTGTCCTGAGTGTGGGAAATGTTTTTCACAGAAGTCCCATCTTTCCAGACATCAGAGATCTCACACAAAGAAGAAGTCACTTTCCTGTCCTGAGTGAGGGAATTGTTCCTCACTGAATTCCTGTCTTCCTGTACATCAGGGGGTCCCACACAACCCTCGAGGTGTATTAGTGAGTGCGGGAAATGTCTTGTATATGAATGTTGCTGGACATGTGGGGAAGAAGCACACCCTGATATACACCTCAGATATACTCCATGGCTGATCTTCATCATGGAAGAAACAGTTGATAAGGAGATCAGAGATCACCAAAGACATGGATGAAGTGTTGTACCGTGTTGGCCATTGATAACAGGAGAAAAATAAAAATGGAGTCATTACCTCTCCTTGGCTGAGTGCATTTTGTGGTGCTACGCAGACTCATCCCCTTCATCACGGAAAAGGAAAAAGCGGTAGTAGTAGGAACTATCATCAATTCGCGTCTCGACTACGCAAACTCCCTCTACATAGGATTATCAGATTACCAGATTGAGCGCCTTCAAATTGTCTAAAACACAGCAGCGAGATTAGTCACCGGAAAGAAACCCTGGGAATCCATCTCCCCATCCCTAAGGATCCTCCATTGGCTCAAGGTAAAAGACAGGATCACATTCAAGACCCTCTGCCTCACCCACAAATGTACACAAGGAAACGCTCCTCAATACCTTTGTGAGAAAATAGAAAAATACATACCAAATAGCAGCCTTCGATCGACAAACCAAAACCGCCTTCTCATCCCCAAAGCCCGCTACAAATCGAAGGGAGAACGAAGATTCGCAGTACAGGGACCTCGGCTATGGAATGCTCTACCTAACAACATCCGCTTGGAAGAAAACCATCAGGCCTTCAGGAAAAAACTCAAGACCCACCTCTTCTAAATATGGCATCACTACAAGAGCAGACAAGCGCCTTGAGGCGATTCAGTTCGCATTTGCAGCGCTATACAAATCATTCATTCATTCATTCATGGAAGATTTCACAAACACTTACAGGTCTGTTTTTTAAAACTCCTTGAAGAAATATGATGCACATTCACCCAACTGTGATGAATTGTGGCCATATTTTATTTCTTATGATGATTTCCTATGATCATTGGCTCCATCTTGTGGCCATAATGCGGCGTTGCACTCGTTTTAATGATGAAGGTATTTCAGGAAAAAATACTGCATTATAAACACTAGGTGTCGCTGAGGATCATAGGAAATCACTGTGTTCATTATAAAAAGGACAGAATTTTTCATGGCTGGGCAAATGTTTGATACAATCATTACCTAATATTCTATAAAATAGACCCCTTAGTTTCCTCCATCAGACGTGATTTCATACAAATAATTGAGATCATACACTTATGAGTACAGAAGACATCAAAGAACGTGAGTTAATGAAGTCATCAATATTATACCTGTGACAGACCTAGCCGGGACAGAGGCTTTTGGAGAGGATTGGATGCTAGCCTCTTGCCTTGCGATTATGGGCCCTGGCATTTGGGAGAATGGTGCTCTTTGTGAGCTGTATGCCTGGGTACCCTTGAGGGGGTGTTACTTTAGATTCAGGTCCATGTCCCCCAAGACACACAGACTCTGGGAACCCTGTATATGCCCAATGACTATTCTTGGTTGTTAATTCTGAACAATACATGATCATTGAAAAAGCTGATCACATTGACCTCCGTCTGGTCACCTAGACTGCCTTAAGTGCTGTGTTAATTAACATGTTAATTATATAATTGTCTTTTAAGTTGTTGCTAGAGGGGAGGGGGGCAGGATCCATGAGCCAGCCCTACCTCGTTATCTAACCCCTTGTGTTAAAAGTGTATAAAAAGACTGTATTCTGGTTCTAATAAACAGTCCATGTCAGCAGCTAAACAAGTCTCGTCTTGTTTTGTGCTTGGGAACGGTTGGAATATCTGATATCATCTATATTCAGACTGGGAGGAAGTGGTATATGACGAAAGCACTCAAGTGGAGTGTAGGGACGTTTCATCACAATACTAACCATTGATTTAGAAAGGACAATTCTACATTTGGTTATTAGGTGATGGATTAGGGCCATCTACTGGCCACATGTGGTATTTTCCATTTTAATTCAATGGAAAACATATGAAAAGCTCAGCAAATAGTCAAATAACATTCATTTTTCCCCACGATACACAGAGAAGGAATGTACATGCACTTTACCCGGGCAAAATACTGTGCAAATTATTTGTAAATAGACCCCTAAGTGTCAGGAGATGTTTATTTAACCACCTCCCGCCCAGCCATTATACATATACAGTTGGACGGGAGCTTTGTCTATTTAGGAGAACGTACCCGTACATCCTCCCACTGTAGCCCTCGGGGGCGTGTAGTGATGAAAACTGTGATTGTTGTGTCTCTTGGACTCCGCCAATCACAGATCAGGGTACAGGGCCCCATCAACATCTGTACCAGTGTCACTGACATACCAGTACCTGATCACCGTCGCACCAGTACCATGTGACCAGTGCAGCCAGTAATATCTGTACCAGTGTCAAACTAGTACACTGTTACATCAGTCACATTGTCTCGTGGCTCTATGTGTTATCAGCACTTCAGTATCCTTTCTTCTAACCATTACACAAGGTTCTTTCTATGACCCCCAGCACAGAAGCCATTCTTGTTATTGTCTCAACATGAGAAGGTATCTGAGTTGGTGGCCAATCACCTTTTCTTATTCTTCTCAAGAACATGATTGATTTACAGCCCATCCTTCCTTCCATAGACTGTGTCCACCTTTCACTTTTCTGAGGATACCACGTTACCCTCCATTTGTCTGTCTTCTCACTGGAATAAAGTTGGTCTTCAATTAAAAATTAAAGTAAGGTCCATACAACGGATGCCGAATTTCTAAAAGGACACACATTGAATTATTATTTTAAAATGCTATTTTAGAGAGGTGATGTGTGAAGAAAATTATTTGGGCTGGCGGGTGGCAAATGTCACGTTCGTTGAGTTCTAAACATTCCCTGAATGATAACACAGCGAGCGCCTTCTCCCGCTGAATAACAGATGATAACCTATTCTGGCCATTGTACTTTGTGGTTAGAACTTACTCTAAAATTAAAAATGTCCATATAAATATATTTACATACATGTCCCCCCTGGTGGGAGTGGAGCTGACCCCATCAATAAGGATATACAGTACATACACACACAGCACAAGGCCGTGTTCACACTACGAGACGTTTCTCGGGGCTCCACAAGATGGTGATCTCACTTTTACACAGACAGGAAGTGTCTATCTAAGACAGGAAGTGATGTCAGGTACAGACAGGAAGTTCCGGGTGAGAGGTGAGTCGGGAGGAAATAGAGAGAAGACATTGCTGGAAGAGGCAGCAGAGGAGGTAATAAGATCTTATTTTCTATTTACACCCAGTAACCCCCCGTCATGTCCGCCCTCTTCCTCCATAGTCACTGTGACGTCTTTTATCTCCAGCAGATGATGATACACACATATATAGTGTGAAAACTTAGATTAACCCCTTCAGGGACAGAACATTCCCACTTACGGGGCCGGAACATTCTCTTCATTTTGGAGATACATTATAGTAATATGTTCCGCTAAACAAACAGTGCAGACAATAAATAGACAAGACAATGACAGTCTCCATGACTGGACTCTCCGCTGGTTCTCTTCCTACTTATCCCGCCGTATCTTCAGAGTCACTTAAAATTCTTCCTTCTCCTCTCCTTATCCTGCCGTATCTTCAGAGTCACTTACAATTCTACTTTCTCCTCTCCTCTTCCTTTCTCTGTTGGGGTCATCCAAAGTCTCCTCACGCATCACTAATTTACTAATGCTGCGTACACACGATCAGAATTCTTGTCTAAAAAAGCTCTAATGGTTTTCCCGTCGTAATTTCCGACGGAATTCCGCTCAAACTGTCTTGCCTACACACGGTCACACCAAATTCCGACCGCCAAGAACGCGGTGATGTACAACACTACAACGAGCCGAGTTCAATGCTTCCGAGCACGCGTCGAAATGTTTCCGAGCATCCGTAGGGATTTTGCGCGTCAGAATTGCTACAGACGATCAGAATTTCCGATAGAAACCTTTTCCGTCTGAAAAATTGAGAACATGCTCTAATTTTTTTGCTGTCAGAAATTCGGCCATCAAAATTCCGATGGAGCCTACCCACGGTCGCATTTTCCGATGAAAAGCTCTCATCGGTCTTTTTCTGGCCGGAATTCCGATCGTGTGTATGCGGCATAACAGTCATATCAGCCTGGCTGTCGCACCACTTCCTCAAACTCAATCTATCCAAAACCGAGCTCATTATATCTCCGCCCCCACGCGCCCCTTCCCCTGACTTCTCTGTCAAGATCGACAACTCTTAACTATCTTCCCATGCCAAGATTCTAGGTATTATCCTGGACTCTGAACTCTCCTTTAGGCCCCACATTCAATCACTGTCCAAATCTTGCCGCCTCAACCTCCGCAACATTTCCAAAATATGCCGCTTCCTAACCAATGACGCCACAAAGATCCTAGTTCCCTCCCTGGTTATCTCTCGCCTTGACTACTGCAACTCCCTCCTCATTGGCTTAACTTTACATAGGTCCCTCCCCCCTTCAGTCCATCATGAATGCTGCTGCCAGACTCATCCACCTTACCAACTGCTCAGTGTCCTCCACCGATCTCTGCCAATCCCTCCACTGGCCTCCATTCAGTGTCCTCCACCCCTCTCTGCCAATCCCTCCACTGGCCTCCATTCAGTGTCCTCCACCCATCTCTGCCAATCCCTCCACTGGTTTCCATTCAGTGTCCTCCACCCCTCTCTGCCAATCCCCCGGTTTGCACCAGAACTACTCAAACAGGCAAAAAAACATTACGAACATTCGAACCCTATTAAAGTCTATGGCACACGAACATGAAAAAGCAAAAGTCCTAATTTTAAAGTCTTATATGCAAGTTACTGCCATAAAAAGGGTTTGGGGACCCGGGTCCTGTTCCAGGGGACATGTATCAATGCAAAAAAAAAAAGGTTTTAAAACAATCGTTTTTAAAAGAGCAGTGATTTTAATGATGCCTATAGTGAAACAATAAAAATGAAATATTCTTTTAAATATGGTGCCTGGGGGGTGTCTATAATATGCCTGTAAAAGTGGCACACCTGTGCGATGTATAGAACATGTCGCAGCAATAAGGACATTTCTAAAGGAAAAAATGTAATTTAAACTTGCTTGCGGCTGTAATGCATTGCCGGCTACCGGCAATATAGAAGAAAAAAGTGAAAAAAAAATTTCCCCCCAAATTCCATACCAGACCCTTATGCGAGCATGCAGCCTGGCAGGTCAGGATGGGGGGGTGAGCAAGCGCCCCCCCCGATCCATATCAGGCTGCTTGCCCTCAACATGGGGAGGGTGCTTTGGGGTGCCCCTCTAGGCACCTTGTCCCCATGTTGATGGGGACAAGGGCCTCTTCTTGACAACCCTGGCACCCTTCCCATGTTGAGGGCAAGCAGCCTGGTATGGTTCAGGAGAGGGGGCACTCACTCGTCCTCCCATTTCCTGCTTGCCCGGCTAAGGGTCTGGTATAGATTTTGGGGAGGACCCCATGCCAATTTTTTTTTACATTTTGGTGTGGAATTCCCCTTAAAATCTATACCAGACCCAAAGGGCCTGGTATGGACTGGGGGGGACCCATGCCATTTTTTTATATTCTGTCATAGGGTTCCCCTTAACCACCTCAATACACTGTATTATATACTCTGCACTGTATTATATACTCTGCACTGCGTTATATACCCTACACTGACTGCACTATATACTCTACACTATGATTATATACACCACGCTGACTGCACTATATACTCTACACCAGGGATTTGCAATTAGCGGACCACCAGCTGTTGCAAAACTACAAGTCCCATCATGCCTCTGCCTCTGGGTGTCATGCTTGTGGCTGTCAGAGTTTTGCTATGCCTCATGGGACTTGTAGTTCTGCAACAGCTGGAGGTCCGCTAATTGCATATCCTTGGTGTAGAGTATATAGTGCAGTCAGCGTGGTGTATATAATCATAGTATGATTATATACCCTACACTGACTGCACTATATACTCTACACTGTATGATTATATACACTACACTGACTGCACTATATACTGTACACTGTATGATTATATACCCTACACTGACTGCACTATATACTCTACACTGTATGATTATATACACTACACTGACTGCACTATATACTGTACACTGTATGATTATATACCCTACACTGACTGCACTATATACTCTACACTGTATGATTATATACACTACACTGACTGCACTATATATTCTACACTGTATGATTATATACACTACACTGACTGCACTATATACTGTACACTGTATGATTATATACCCTACACTGACTGCACTATATACTGTACACTGTATTATTATATACCCTACACTGACTGCACTATATACTCTACACTGTATGATTATATACCCTACATTGACTGCACTATATACTCTACACTGTATGATTATATACCCTACACTGACTGCACTATATACTCTACACTGTATGATTATATACCCTACACTGACTGCACTATATACTCTACACTGTATGATTATATATACTACACAGACTGCACCCTCAATCCACTAACTAACTTGCCTAATCTCTCTCTCTATCTCTCTTCATTCATATACACTATATACGGCCGCCGTGCAAGCAGCCTTATATAGTATGGGATATGGACTTAGCCCCTGAGCCATGATTGGCCAAAGGCACCCTGCCTTTGGACAATCATGGCTTTCACAGCATATCGCGCTGTGATTGGCCAAAGCATACAGGTCAGGTGCATGTTTTAGCCAATCCGCAGCCTTCAATGCACTGCGATCTCGCAGCTCATTATGGGACGCACTGCAGCTGGCGAAATTCCCACGAGCGCCCCATATGTTTGTTTCTTCTACGACCAAACGAACGCCCGATGTTTGAGTCGAACATAACATCAGAACCATCCCTACTCCCTGGTTATCTCTCGCCTTGACTACTGCAACTCCCTCCTCATTGGCTTACCTTTACATAGGCTCCTTCTACCTTCTCCCAGTCCATAATGAATGCTGCTGCCAGACTCATTCACCTTACCAACCGCTCCGTGTCTGCTACCCCTCTCTGTCAATCCCTCCACTGGCCTCCATTCAGTGTCCTCCACCCTTCTCTACCGATCCCTCCACTGGCCTCCATTCAGTGACCTCCACCCCTCTCTGCCAATCCCTCCACTGGCCTCCATTCAGTGTCCTCCACACCTCTCTGCCAATCCCTCCACTGGGCTCCATTCAGTGTCCTCCACCCCTCTCTGCCAATCCCTCCACTGGCCTCCATTCAGTGTCCTCCACCCCTCTCTGCCAATCCCTCCACTGGCCTCCATTCAGTGTCCTCCACACCTCTCTGCCAATCCCTCCACTGGGCTCCATTCAGTGTCCTCCACCCCTCTCTGCCAATCCCTCCACTGGCCTCCATTCAGTGTCCTCCACCCTTCTCTACCGATCCCTCCACTGGCCTCCATTCAGTGACCTCCACCCCTCTCTGCCAATCCCTCCACTGGCCTCCATTCAGTGTCCTCCACACCTCTCTGCCAATCCCTCCACTGGGCTCCATTCAGTGTCCTCCACCCCTCTCTGCCAATCCCTCCACTGGCCTCCATTCAGTGTCCTCCACCCCTCTCTGCCAATCCCTCCACTGGCCTCCATTCAGTGTCCTCCACCCCTCTCTGCCAATCCCTCCACTGGCATCCATTCAGTGTCCTCCACCCTCTCTTC
This sequence comes from Lithobates sylvaticus, assembly GCA_028564925.1. NCBI lineage: Eukaryota > Metazoa > Chordata > Amphibia > Anura > Ranidae > Lithobates > Lithobates sylvaticus. Next base: position 594,362,807 of record CM053028.1, on the reverse strand, counting down.
AAATCCCTCCACTGGCCTCCATTCAGTGTCCTCCACTCCTCTCTACCAATCCCTCCACTGGCCTCCATTCAGTGTCCTCCACCCCCTCTGCCAATCCCTCCACTGGCCTCCATTCAGTGTCCTCCACCCCTCTCTGCTAATCCCTCCACTGGCCTCCATTCAGTGTCCTCCACCCCTCTCTACCAATCCCTCCACTGGTCTCCATTCAGTGTCCTCCACCCCCCTCTCATCATGATGACCCTCCATTGACCTCACAGCACTGCCTCAGAGCAAACAAGTCACAGGAAGGATCGTATTTATCATTCCTTGTCTGCAGATCTAATACTAATCAAATCCAGTTCAGAAACCAAACAAACCCAACAGAAAAAAGGGAATTTCTGATCCAGCATAAGGCCCTCGAAAATGTAGAAAACACTAAATAGGCCGGACTAAAAGTGTTACCATGGAGGCCATAGTTCTTCAATGTACAGCAACCCTCCTATTACCCCCCCCCCCCCCCCCCCCCCCATCATCCTATTATTGTGTGACCAACACCATCCAAATAATCCTTACTTTCGTTTCCCAAAGTTATCCGTCTACAAGGAGACCTGTATAGATCACATGACGGCACCAATGAGGATGGAGGAGGACCGGAGTCACATGACTGAGAAGATACTAAACCTCACCCTGGAGATCATCTACCTGCTGACTGGAGAGGTGAGGAGGATTCTGGGAGGTCACATGACATCACTCTTATCTCTATTAATAAAACACAGACCTGACCGGAGAGGTGAGGAGGATTCTGGGATTCTAACATGATATTCCTATTGGTTCCCCAATACAGAGATTTCCTCTTGTGAAGTCAGGTGATCATATGACCATCACAGTGCCTCCATGTGACTCCCTAAAACCTGAGAGACACAACATGGAGAAGATTCTAGAAGTCACCAAGAAGATGATGGAGCTGCTGACAGGAGAGGTGAGGAGGATTCTGGGAATTCTGGGAGATTATCCAGTAACAGACAAGGGATGTGTCTGGATGGTGACTGTATCATTGTGTGTGTCAGGTTCCTATAAGGTGTCAGGATGTCACTGTCTATTTCTCCATGGAGGAGTGGGAGTATTTAGAAGGACACAAGGATCTCTACAAGGACGTCATGATGGACAATCAGCCGCCCCTCACATCACCGGGTAAGAGGAGACTTTATTGTAAAGGAGAGAGCAGTACGGAGGCTCCACCTAGATCCCCCATCATCTGATAAACACATAGAAACAATGTATTCAGTCAGTGTGTGTGTTTCCTACAGATGGATCCAGTAATGGGAACCCACCAGAGAGATGTCCCCGTCCTCTGTATTCCCGGGATTCCACACAGGTCAATATTAAAGAAGAGATAAAAGAGAAGGATGATGAGGATGGGGTGATGGAGGAGTCAGAGATTACAAAAAAACACAAAGATCTGTACCAGGACACCATGGTGGAGTCCTCTATAAACAAAAACCCACCAGAGAGATGTCTCTGTCCTCAGTATTTTAGGAGTTCTACACTGGAAGATCACAGCTACGCAAAACATGATCAGGTAGATGATTAACTAATACAGTATTGGTAAATGTGATTTATACACAAGCATGTTTGGCACAATTACTGTTTTATTATATATTCAGAGTGTGATTAAAGAAGAGTATAAAGAGGAGGATGAGGAGTATGGAGTGATGGAGGAGTTTTCAGAAGGACACAAGGATATGATGGAGCCACCAAATACCAGGAACCCACCAGAGAGATGTCCCCGTCCTCTGTATTCCCGGGATCCCACACAGGAAGATCACACCATCCCCCACTGTTACAAGGTTGGTGGGACGGAGAATCTAAAACATGGACTTACAGAGACAATGTGTGAATTTTTCATGTGATGTCACAATATTAAAGCTTATATCTTACAGATGATATTCTCTCTCATTTTCTTGGTTTAGAGTGGAGATCCAATCGATATAGAATTTGAGGTGAAATCAGAAGAAGAAGAAGAGACGTATGTGAGGGATGATCAGCAGTCTATGGAGGAGGATGGAATAACGGGGACATTTATAGAGGAGGACACTCCTACAGAGATCAGCACAGGTGGGTCATTAACACTAAATCCATTCCTCCACCCATACTGCTCACTGATTGGTCCAGAGTAGGGCGGGGGCTGGGTGATATCAGCCTGTAATCCCCTCATCACTGTCACTCCTATAAAAGACAGTTCTCGTTGTTTCCTCACTCTCTGACTGTGACAGATCTTGGATACCCCAGCTGGGCACCTCCGCCAGACCTGATCAGAGGACCCATTTACTAGTTACCTTGAGGGGGAATTGTAAGATCCTCAGAGACAAAGCTGCCTGATGTGGGCGGAGTCCTGGTTTAGGGGAACCAATCAGCTCATGTCTAGTAATAATCTTTGTATTTCTATTTTAGTAGATGAACGGGAGATGAGGAAAACCTCAGAGGATTGTCTCACTTTGTCTCCAGACTGTAAAGTAGAAGATGAGGACATCACACAGTATAGTCCAGGAGAAAACCCGACTACCTCAAATGTCCATCCGGCACCACACAGTGTAGATGGACCATCGTATTCCTCTTATCCTGAGGAACCTCAGACTGTGCGGGACGGTGCCGGACCATCGTATTCCTCTTATCCTGAGGAACCTCAGACTGTGCGGGACGGTGCCGGACCATCGTATTCCTCTTATCCCGAGGAACCTCAGACTGTGCGGGACGGTGCCGGACCATCGTATTCCTCTTATCCCGAGGAACCTCAGACTGTGCGGGACGGTGCCGTCCTTCCAACAGATAAGAGGTTTTCCTGTACTGCGTGCGGGAAGTGTTTCCATTTTAAATCCGAACTTAGTCAACATCAAAGGATTCACACAGGTGAGTGCGGGAAATTATTCTTAAAGAAGTCCCATCTTTCCGTTCATCAGAGATCTCACACGGGCGAAAAGCCATATTCCTGTCCTGACTGTGGGAAATGTTTTTCAAGGCAGTTCCATCTGAACGCACATCAGAGATGTCACACGGGGGAAAAGCCGTATTCCTGCTCTGAGTGCGGAAAAAGTTTTTCACAGAAGTCCACTCTTTCCACACATCAAAGATTGCACACGGGGGAGAAGCCGTATTCCTGTCCTGAGTGCGGGAGATGTTTTTCACAGAATTCCCATCTTTACCAGCATCTGAGGTCTCACACAGGGGAGAAACCGTACTCCTGTCCTGAGTGCGGCAAATGTTTCCGTTTTGAATCAGAATTTTGTGAACATCAAAGGATTCACACAGGTGAAAAACGATATTCCTGCTCTGAGTGCGGAAAATGTACCTTAGAGAAGACACAACTTTTCGTTCATCGGAGATCTCACACAGGTGAGAAGCCGTATTCCTGTCCTGATTGCGGGAAATGTTTTGCACAGAAGTCCAGTGTTTCCAAACATCAGAGATGTCACACGGGGGAGAAGCCGTATTCCTGTCCTGAGTGCGGAAAATGTTTTTCACAGAAGTCCCATCTGTCTAGACATCAGAGGTCTCACACGGGGGAGAAGCCGTATTCCTGTACTAAATGCGGGAAATGTTTTTCACGGAAGCCCAGTCTATATTATCATCAGAGAACTCATACAGGGGAGAAGCCACTTTCCTGTCCTGAGTGAGGGAAATGTTCCTCAGTGAAGTCCTGTCTTCCTGTACATCAGGGGTCCCACACAACCCTGGAGGTGTATTAGTGAGTGCGGGAAATGTCTTGTATATGAATGTTGCTGGACATGTGGGGAAGAAGCACACCCTGATATACCCCTCAGATATACTCCATGGTTGATCTTCATCATGGAAGAAACAGTTGATAAGGAGATCAGAGATCACCAAAGACATGGATGAAGTGTTGTACCGTGTCGGCCATTGATAGCAGGAGAAAAATAAAAATTTAGTAATTTCCTCTCATTGGCTGAGTACGTTTTGTGGCGTAATCTCTTGCAAGAGGTCTGTTTTTACTCAAGTCGTCTTCCAGGACGAAACACGTTAACCTCACCACTTAAAAGGCGGTCCTCTAGGCCTTTTAGATTAAAAATGGAGTCATTACCTCTCATTGGCTGAGTACATTTTGTGGTACGGAGACTTAGAGGTCTATTATTCTCTTGCAAGAGGTCTTTTTTCTTAAGTCGTCTTCCAGGACGAAACACGTTAACCCCACCACTTAAAAGGCGGTCCTCTAGGCCTTTTAAAATGAAAATGGAGCCATTACCTCTCATTGGCTGATTACATTTTGTGAAGATTTTACAAACACCTACAGGTCTGTTTTTTTTTAATTTGTTGAACAAATGTGACACATTTTCACCCAACTCTCGCAAATGTTGGCCAAATTTTTTTTTTCCGTATGATTTCCTATGATCATTGGCTCCATCTAGTGGTCATAATGCTTTGTTGCACCTTTATTAGTAATAGAGGTATTTCATAAAATAAACACCACATTATAGCCCCTAGATGGAGCTGAGGATCATAGGAAATCACTGTGTTCATTAACCACTAGCTGACCGCCCACTGTCAAATGACGGCGGGACGGTTCAGCTACTGTGGCGGGACGCCGTCATATGACGTCGTCTCCAATTTGGCCACTGGGGGGCGCGCGCGCGCCGCGGGAGCGCGCGCGCGCGCGCCCGCCGCGTAGCTGGGGCCTCGGTGCGCGTGCCCGGCGGTCGCGATGACCGCCAGGCACCCGCGATTGCCCGGTAATCGAGCAGGACGTGGATCGGTGTGTGTAAACACACAGATCCACGTCCTGTCAGAGGAGAGGAGACCGATGGTGTGTCCCTTGTACATAGGGACACCGATCGGTCTCCTCCCCCAGTCAGTCCCCTCCCCCCACAGTAAGAATCACCAAGATAGGGTACATTTTAACCCCTGCAGCGCCCCCTAGCGTTAACCCCTTCCCTGCCAGTCACATTTATACAGTAATCAATGCATTTTTATAGCACGGATCGCTGTATAAATGTGAATGGTCCCAAAAATGAGTCAAAAGTGTCCGAAGTGTCCGCCGCAATGTCGCAGTCACGATAAAAATCGCAAAGCGCCGCCATTACTAGTAAAAAAAAAAAAAATAATAATAAAAATGCTATAAATCTATCCCCTATTTTGTAGACGCTATAACTTTTGCGCAAACCAATCAATATACGCTTATTGCGATTTTTTTTTACCAAAAATATGTAGAAGAATACGTATCGGCCTAAACTGAGGAAAAAATTTGTTTAAAAAAAAAAAAAAAATTGGATATTTATTTATAATAAATAGTAAAAAATATTATGTTTTTTCAAACTTGTCCCTCTTCTTTTGTTTATAGCGCAAGAAATAAAAACCGCAGAGGTGATCAAATACCACCAAAATAAAGCTCTATCTGTGGGGAAAAAATGATAAAAATTTTATTTGGGTACAGCGTTGCATGACCGCGCATTTGTCATTCAAAATGCGACAGCGCTGAAAGCTGAAAAATGGCTTGGTCAGTAAGGAGGTGTTCGTGGCTGGTAGGCAAGTGGTTAAATTATGGCCAGAATTTTTCTTTCATTCGTCCACCTAATTTTTTTAAAAAAAATAGACTCTTAGTTTCCTTCAGCAGACATGGATTGCTACAAATAGCTGAAATCTTCCTCATCCACTTACAGAGCATCCGGAAAGTATTCACAGGGCTTCACTTTTTCCACATTTTGTTATGTTACAGCCTTATTCCATAATGGACTCAAAATTCTACAAACCATCCCCCATAATGACAACGTGAGAGAAGTTTGTTTGAAATCTTTGCAAATTTATTAAAAATAAAAAAATGAAAAAAATCCCATGTGCATAAGTATCACAGACTCCTCCCATCACAGACTCCTCCCATGTACATAAGTATCACAGGCTCCTCCCATCACAGACTCCTCCCATGTACATAAGTATCATAGGCTCCTCCCATGTAAATAAGTATCAAAGGCTCCTCCCATGTACATAAGCATCACAGACTCCTCCCATGTACCTAAGTATCACAGACTCCTCCCATGTACATAAGTATCACAGGCTCCTCCCATGTACATAAGTATCACAGACTCCTCCCATGTACAAAAGTATCACAGGCTCCTCCCATTTACATAAGTATCACAGACTCCTCCCATGTACATAAGTATCACAGGCTCCTCCCATGTACATAAGTATCACAGGCTCCTCCCATCTACATAAGTATCACAGGCTCCTCCCATGTACATAAGTATCACAGACTCCTCCAATGTACATAAGTATCATAGACTCCTCCCATGTACATAAGTATCACAGACTCCTCCCATGTACATAAGTATCACAGGCTCCTCCCATGTACATAAGTATCACAGGCTCCTCCCATGTACATAAGTATCACAGGCTCCTCCCATGTTCATAAGTATCACAGGCTCCTCCCATGTACATAAGTATCACAGGCTCCTCCCATGTTCATAAGTATCACAGGCTCCTCCCATGTACATAAGTATCACAGGCTCCTCCCATGTACATAAGTATCACAGGCTCCTCCCATGTTCATAAGTATCACAGGCTCCTCCCATGTACATAAGTATCACAGGCTCCTCCCATGTACATAAGTATCACAGACTCCTCCCATGTACATAAGTATCACAGGCTCCTCCCATGTACATAAGTATCACAGACTCCTCCCATGTACATAAGTATCACAGGCTCCTCCCATGTACATAAGTATCACAGACTCCTTCCATGTACATAAATATCACAGGCTCCTCCCATGTACATAAGTATCACAGACTCCTTCCATGTACATAAGTATCACAGACTCCTTCCATGTACATAAGTATCACAGCCTCCTGCCATGTACATAGGTATCACAGGCTCCTCCCATGTACATAAGTATCACAGGCTCCCCCCATGTACATAAGTATCACAGGCTCCTCCCATGTACATAAGTATCACAGGCTCCTCCCATGTACATAAGTATCACAGACTCCTTCCATGTACATAGGTATCACAGACTCCTCCCATGTACATAGGTATCACAGACTCCTCCCATGTACATAAGTATCACAGACTCCTCCCATGTACATAAGTATCACAGCCTCCTGCCATGTACATAGGTATCACAGGCTCCTCCCATGTACATAAGTATCACAGGCTCCCCCCATGTACATAAGTATCACAGGCTCCTCCCATGTACATAAGTATCACAGGCTCCTCCCATGTACATAAGTATCACAGACTCCTTCCATGTACATAGGTATCACAGACTCCTCCCATGTACATAGGTATCACAGACTCCTCCCATGTACATAAGTATCACAGACTCCTCCCATGTACATAGGTATCACAGGCTCCTCCCATGTACATAAGTATCACAGGCTCCTCCCATGTACATAAGTACCACAGGCTCCTCCCATGTACATAGGTATCACAGGCTCCTCCCATGTACATAGGTATCACAGACTCCTCCCATGTACATAAGTATCACAGGCTCCTCCCATGTACATAAGTACCACAGGCTCCTCCCATGTACATAAGTATCACAGGCTCCTCCCCCGCGTTCTTGTATGCATGCCTGACAACGTCGGGGGATGCTCCTAATGAGACGACGGATGGTGTCCTGGGGTATTTACTCCCTGATCTGGACCAGGGCATCACTGAGCTCCTGAACAGACTGAGGTGCAGCCTGGCGGCGTCGGATGGACCGAGACATAATGTCCCAGATTTGTTCTATTGGATTTAGGTCAGGAAAGCGTGGGGGCCATTCAATGGTATCGATTCCTTCATCCTCCGGGAATCGGCTGCATACTCTCACCACATGAGGCTGGGCATTGTCGTGCACCAGGAGGAACCCAGGACCCACTGCACCAGCGGAGGGCCTGACAAAGGATCCAAGGATTTCATCCCGATACCTAATGGCAGTCAGGCTGCCATTGTCTAGCCTGTAGAGGTCACAATCTGAGCCGCTTGTGAAGTTAAAACCCAGCAAATTGTCTCCCTTTACCTACAGTCAGCAGGCCCGGATTTACTCCCTTTGCCACCCCAAGGCCGGGTCCTTCAATGCCGCCCCCCCCCCCCACACACACACGCACCACCATTCTCGTCCTTTATCGATGACTGCTACAATAGATCAGTTAAAAACATCTCTACACACGAGAACACTGAAAATAACTGGCTTTAATTGTACAGACTGAAAAAAGGAGTGTGTAATGTACAAAATGCAGGGGACAGGAGTATGTAATCTATAGAATGCAGGGGGCAGCTCCATATATTCCTTTAATCCCATCCCGACTCCATCCGCCACCCCGATCCAATCCTGGCTCCATTCATCCCCGATACCATCCCAAATCCATCCATCGACCGATCCCATCCCGGCTCAATCCATCCCACGTCCATTTACCATCCTAATCCTATCCCAGCTCCAACCATCCCCCGATCCCATTCCGGCTCCATCCTTCCCTTGATCTCATCCCATCTCTACCTTTCTTATCCCCCCCTTCATCCCATCCCAGCTCCATACTTCTTGTCCCCCCCTCATCCCATCTCCATCTTTCTTGTCCCCCCCTCATCCCATCTCCATCTTTCTTGTCCCCCCCTCATCCCATCTCCACCTTTCTTTGCCCCCCCCCCCTTCATCCCATCCCAGCTCCATACTGCTTGTCCCCCTCATCCCATCTCCACCTTTCTTGCCCCCCCCCTTCATCCCATCCCAGCTCCATACTGCTTGTCCCCCCCTCATCCCATCTCCACCTTTCTTGTCCCCCCCTTCATCCCATCCCAGCTCCATACTTCTTGTCCCCCCCCTCATCCCATCTCCACCTTTCTTGCCCCCCCCCCCCCTTCATCCCATCTCAGCTCCATCCTTCTTGTCCCCCCCCTCATCCCATCCCATCTCCACCTTTCTTGTCCCCCCCTTCATCCCATCTTCCTCCTTCTTGTGCACCCTCATCCCATAACATCCCCCTCCTCCCCCATGCCTCCCTCCTCTGCAAGTCACACAGAAGTTTTTAACAGACCTGGCAGAAGAGAGAGCACATTCATCTGCATATGAGCGGGGGAGGTGCTGCTGGCGGGACTCGGGACAGTGGACTCAGGCTGAGCGGAGAGAGGACATTCAGAGTAGGAGGGGGGGGGGGGTCTGCTGTTGGTGCTGGCCGGGGGCACACTGGCAGGACTGTCGGGAGTGAGTCTATGGCTAAAGTCCTACCTCAGGTCAGCCGCGTTTTCGTGGCAGAGCGGTGTGCAGCTCCCTGCCTCCTCCTCTGTGTACAGGAAAACATAGGAGGAGGAGGGGCTGGTTCAGTGCACTCTGCTCTGTCCTGTGTGCCCGGGAATGATGCTGGTTGCTATAAAATGTGTTATTTGCGGCGTGCGGGGGGGGGGGCGGCATCCGCAAAAGAAGGATTACACATATTACTCTAAGGATACATAACAAATACTGGCGCATGTAATCACATCTTCATGACTCAATGAGATCTGATAGACCTTAGAGAAGCACATACAGGGAACCAAATAATTTCAGACCACTTCTCTATCTCCATGCAGGGCCGCCCCTGCACCCCTGCCGCCCCGAGGCCTGGCCTCGGTGGCCTTGTGGGAAATCCGGCCCTGACAGTCAGGTTTGTGCACAGAGCAGCCAGTGAAGGAGACCCGGTCGGCTGGAAAGGGCCGGGAAGTGGATGCAGAGAGCGAGGTCGCGTCCCAGGACAGAGATTCACCCATGAAGGTAAAGTACACCCATGTCAGGGGCCAAAAGCTCGCTGCTACTCACAGTCCGGGAGGAACCACTACTGAATGGCTCCAAGAAGAACCAGCAGATGTCTTGGAGAGGTCAGCTGTCCTGGTGCACCCTGTCAGCTGGATTCAGGGGAATCTTCTTCAGGTGGGCCCGCAGACACCCTGTCAGCTGGATTCAGGGGAATCTTCTTCAGGTGGGCCCGCAGACACCCTGTCAGCTGGATTCAGGGGAATCTTCTTCAGGTGGGCCCGCAGACACCCTGTCAGCTGGATTCAGGGGAATCTTCTTCAGGTGGGCCCGCAGACACCCTGTCAGCTGGATTCAGGGGAATCTTCTTCAGGCGGGCCCGCAGACACCCTGTCAGCTGGATTCAGGGGAATCTTCTTCAGGCGGGCCCGCAGACACCCTGTCAGCTGGATTCAGGGGAATCTTCTTCAGGCGGGCCCGCAGACACCCTGTCAGCTGGATTCAGGGGAATCTTCTTCAGGGGGGCCCGCAGACACCCTGTCAGCTGGATTCAGGGGAATCTTCTTCAGGCGGGCCCGCAGACACCCTGTCAGCTGGATTCAGGGGAATCTTCTTCAGGAGGGCCCGCAGACACCCTGTCAGCTGGATTCAGGGGAATCTTCTTCAGGCGGGCCCGCAGACACCCTGTCAGCTGGATTCAGGGGACTCTTCTTCAGGTGGGCCCGCAGACACCCTGTCAGCTGGATTCAGGGGAATCTTCTTCAGGCGGGCCCGCAGAAACCCTGTCAGCTGGATTCAGGGGAATCTTCTTCAGGCAGGCCCGCAGACACCCTGTCAGCTGGATTCAGGGGAATCTTCTTCAGGCGGGCCCGCAGACACCCTGTCAGCTGGATTCAGGGGAATCTTCTTCAGGCGGGCCCGCAGAGAGTGACAGTGGTGGGAGATTGATTGGCCTGAATGAGTCGATTCCAACCAGTGAGTGGGACAGGGGAGCTGACAGTAGGACTTTCTGGTGAGGTTTTATCCCCTGCGCAGGCTGAGCGGGCGACTGAAGTTGACCAATTGTTAACCTGTGGAGAAGGACTGCAGTTGAGCTCAGCTTATATGCAGCATCAAGTTCAGGAGAATTGGGCACTGAGCTATTTGTATGTCCCCCCCGAAGATGTCATGGACGTTATCGAGACTAACCGCACCCAGTGGGAAGATGACCCGCTGTGCAACTTCTTATACGTCCCAAAAGCCATTCAGTGGGTCTCACAATCCAAAGGCTTTGGGGCCGCTTGAAGGCTTCAAAGTGTCTTGGGTGGGACGAAGCCTTGAATCCTGTGTACGGGTCTTGCTGGAGACCTCCAGGCCATGTGAGTGGACAGGTGTGCATAGGGTGACCACATTTCCAAACTGCCATTCAGGGACAATTTTTCCAAGGACCGGGGGGGGGGGGGGGGCTAGGATTGGGTTGTGTTGAATGAAGTTTCGGGGTTGGCAGGATTTCGGCGGCGAGTGATTTGTCGGGTGAATAGCTGGTTTTAGCACTTATATCATCCCAATACCATGCTTGAAATGTATTTCTATTATTACATTGTAATAATAGACCCCCCTCCCTTAGTACAGACCCCCTTCCCTCAGTATAGACTCCCCTCCCTCAGTACAGACCCCCTCCACTAACTATAGGCCCCCCCTCCCTCAGTACAGACCCCCTTCTCCACTAAGTATATACCCCCTCAGTAAAGACCCCCCCTCCACCAAGTATAGACTCCCCTCCCTCAGTACAGACCCCCCCCCCCCACTAAATACAGACCCCTTATCCCTCATTTAGGGATGGGCCCGGTGTGCGATTCAAACCCATGTTCGAATCGAACATCGGGCGTTCGCCCCTTCGGCGAGCCCAGAACTATTTGGGCTGCTCGCATCACATTCATGATATAACCAGGCCCTTGAGGTCTGGGATGGATTTTAAGGGGAACCCCGGCCAAAATGGCGTGGGGTCCCCCTCAAAATGTATTTATTATTTTTTATCAATGACTTTTTTTTTATGAATGACTTTCAATGAATGACTGTTCTCTGTGTTACGGGAGCCGTCAATTCACATTAGCTGCGAGTGATTTTAAATAGCTTTTTTTCCTGTAAAAATGACACTTTTTGCAGGGACAGTTCTAAGCACGGGAAACATGCGCCCCTTCACAGGCATACTATACACACCCCCCAGGTACGAAATTTAAAGGAATATTACACATTATTGTTTCAATTTAAGCATTAATAAAATCAATTCTCCTGAAAAAACCGGCCGTTTTTAAAAAAAAAAATTGCATTGATACATGTCCCCTGGGGCAGGACCCGGGTCCCCAAACACTATTTATGATAATAACATGCATATTAGCCTTTAAAATTAGCACTTTTGATTTCGAACGTTCGTATCCATTATAACTAATAGGGTTCTAAAGCTCGCACGGACTTTAGGTTCGTTCGCGGGTTCTGGTGCGAGCCGAACGGGGGGGTGTTCGGCTCATCCCTATACATATATATACATATATATATATATATACAGTATATATCCCCCTTGGTGGGAGTAGAGATGAGCCCATCTATAAGGATATACAGTACATACACACACAGCACAAGGCCGTGTTCACACTACGAGACGTTTCTCGGGGCTGCAGTTCCTCTGAGCTCCACAAGGTGGTGATCTTCTCACTTCTACCATAGAGACAGGAAGTCTCTATGGAAAACAGGAAGTGATGTCAGGTACAAACAGGAAGTGATGTCAGGTTACAAATAGGAAGTTCCGGGTGAGAGGTGAGTCGGGAGGAAGTAGAGAGGAGACAAAGCTGGAAGTGGCAGAGGAGGTAATAAGATCTTATTTTCTATTTACACCCAGTAACCCCCCCCGTCATGTCCGTCCTCTTCCTCCATAGTCACTGTGATGTCTTTCGATCCTCTCAAGACCTCCTGCTCTCTAGCTCCCTTGTCACCTCCTCCCATGCTCATCCCCAGGGCTTTTCCAAAGCCTCTCCAATCCTACGGAATGCCTTACCCCAATCTGTCTGCATATCTCCTACTCTATTAGCTTTTAGACGATCCCTGAAAACCCTCCTCTTCAGAGAAGCCTAACCTACCCCCACCTAGCAACTGTATTTTCATTTTCTCCATCAGCCCACCCCCCACAGTTATTACCTTTTGTTCCAATTGACCCTTCCTTCTAGATTGTAAGCTCTAACGAGCCGGGCCTCTGATGTATTGATTTGTATTGTAAGTGTACTGTCTACCCTCATGTTGTAGAGCGCTGCGCAAACTGTTGGCGCTGTATAAATCATGTATAATAATAATATCTCCAGCAGATGATGATATATATATATATATATATATATATATATAGTGTGGAAACCTATGTAGCGCTGACAATTTTCTAAAATGTGCGCTATGATGCAAATTTAGTTTTTTTCCAGAACTGTAACGGAGTTCTGGGGGTTAATTGTTTAGGTCATTTACTTTGGCATCAGTCTGGCTGGGCTGTACTGGATTTCTGCCTGGTAATAGGTGCAGTGAGGCTGAGAACCAGGCCTGGTTGGACGTGTTAGGTACCAATCTTTCTCAGAGCCAATCAGTGGGCGCGTCTGGCCCCGCTGTGTAGTCTGGGAAGGGGTATTTAAGATGCTGAAGTCACGTGCTCAGGGTTCGGCTTGCACTTTGATTCCTGGTTCCATTCCGGACTAACCCCGTGAGGGGTCCCGGACCCAGGAGTGTCTGCTGTCCCCGTGAGCATGGTCACCCTGACCACCCCCAGAGGCCCTCATGGTCTGGGGTGGGGATCCGTCCGTTCCCGAGCCTCGGAACTGGCTAGTTTGAGGCCCAGTAACTGAAGGAGGAATCGGAGGTGTCCCGGTGTGCTCTTGGTATTGGAGAGACACGGCAACTCGTACAAGCGACCAGGGGAGGACTCTTCGGAGGAGGGCCAAGAAGCTGGCTGCTCGGTAAGAGCCTGGGAGCTGAAGTTGTATGGACACTAGAGAATCCGCATTTCTTATGGTATCGCCAAGGCGGCTGAAAGATCCAGGTACTGTGGGAAGAGTTCCTAATTTATTCTTCAGTTACAACCTAGTCTGTGGCAGAGACTTTGCAAATTTTCAAGTCACTTGTTGGTTGCTAAATCTACAGTTAGAGGTTTATCCAGCAGTGAAGCGCCCAGTTGCGAGTGGCTAAAGAGACATTCAATTGTTGTCGGCAGTTCTGAAGTGCCTGAGTTTTATCACCCGTGCCCTCTATTCCCAACTGAGAGACTGTGTTATAGTTGAACGTTACTCTTGCAAATAAAAATCCTTAAAAGGACTTTTGCGTGTCAGCTTCTGAAGTTACTGGGTACTAACCCTGGGAACCCCTAGACAACGAACGACGAGCTACAAGGAGGAGGTAATTGGTAAGCCCAGCAAATTCATAGCCGCCCCCAGGGGTTATGGCACTACACCTAGATTATTATTATGCAGGATTTATATAGCGCCAACATTGCTTTACAGTATAAAATATACAATAAAATACAAGAGGGTTAAAAGGAAGAGAGAAGAGCTTACAATCTAATAGGGTGGGGCAGGTGATACAAACGGTTGTAACTGTGGGGAATGAGATGATGGAAGTGGTAAAAGATTAGTTGGAGGTGTGATAGACTTCCCTGAAGAGATGAGTTTTCAGGGATCACCTGAAGGCAGCTAGAGTAGGAGATAGCCGGAAAGATTGGGGTAGGGAGATCCAGAGGATGGGAGAGGCTCTGGAGACAGACAAGGGAGGTAGAGAGTAGGAGGTCTTGAGAGGACAGTTTGGGTAATATATTTGGAGATAAGGTTGGTGGTGTAGCTCGGGGCAGAGCTGTGAATGGCTTTGTATGTTGTGGTTAGTATTGAGGGTTGGCAGACACTGAGTGGTTGGTAAGGTGGATAAGTCTTGCAGCAGCATTCATGATAGACTGAAGAGGGGAGGAGCCTATGGAGGGGCCGGCCAATGAGGAGGGAGTTACCATAGTGAAGGGGAGAGATAACGAGGGAGGGAATGAGGAGCTTGGTGGTTTCATTAGTTAGAAAGGGGTGAATTTTAGAGATGTTACGGAGGTGAAGTCTACAAACTTTTGACAACAATTGGATTTGGGGCTGAAAGGAGAGGTCAGAGTCTAGGATTACACCGAGTACCCTGGAATAAAAGGTGGTATTGATGGTTACATTATTGACCTTGATGGAAAAGTCATGGAGGGGGGCACGGGTAGCGGGGAATATTATCAGCTCAGCTTTAGAGAGATGGAAGTGGTGCGTCATCCAGGCTGATATGTCAGTAAGTTAGACATGGGAGAGTAGACTGAAGGGGTGAGGAGTTGAGAGATAGATTTGGGTGTCATCGGTGTAGAGACGGTATTGGAAGCCGTGGGAGTTTATCAAGTGACCAAGGGAGGAGATGTAGATTGAGAAGAGAAGGGGTCCAAGTACAGAGCCTTGGGGAACCCCTAGAGGAAGAGGAGAGGAGGAGACAGAGTTGTAGGTAACACCAAAGGAGCGTTCTGATAGGTAGGAGGAGAACCAGGATGGAACAGGATCTTGAAGGCCAAGGGAACTGAGTTTTTTTGAGGAGGAGCGTATGGTCAACAGTATCAAAGGCCAGAGAGAGGTCAAGTAGAAGGAGGTTGGAGTATTGGCCATTGGATTTAGCAGTAAATTGTTAGTGAGTTTTAGTAAGGCAGTTTCTGTGGAGTGCTGCGAGTGAAAGCCAGACTGTAAGGGGTCAGGAAGGTTATTTTCAATGAGGTAGGAGCTAAGATGGTTGTGGACTAAGTGTTCTAGAAGTTAAGAGGTGAACGGGAGCAATGAGATGAGGGCTTTTTAAGTATGGGAGTGATCTGTGCATGTTTTAGAGGGGAGGGGAAGGTGTCACTAGAGAGGGAGAGATTGGAGCCTTGCAGCCGGAGTTCTGGCAAATATTCTTGTTAACCGGCAACTCCGGCCAAAAGTCAGCAAGTTCCTCTTAGGATGCACAAAATTTCTGGATGGCCGCACTTTGTAAAATGTCAATGTAGCGATACCCCCAGTTAAGAGGGCCGCTGGTTGGTTTTGGGTCCCTGAGTACAGCTCCACCAACCCCCGGCAATTTGCTCTACCCGCTCTGGCACAGTTAGTAAAGGGGTATGTATCTATGCACATATAATATCACTTATACTCTAAGTGTAATGGGTATGAACTCACAAGCAGACTGCTGAAATAAGAGTAACTGGCTTTACTTTGGCAGTAAGGAAAAGAAATAGTAACATGCATTTAAACATATGACTCACAACACATTAGCAGGTCCCTGCAATATGCACTTTAACATGTACACATATATGTAACAACTAGCAATGGGGAAACGGAGCGCCAAGTGTGGCGACCGTCTGCTATGCACCCCTGAGGTGCAATAAATCTATCTGCGCCTACCTAACGGACCAGGCCTGATCCCTAGCAGTAGAGCTCAGTCCTTGTACAAGTACAGTGTTCTTCACCGGCAATAAATCTGTAGAGGTGGTGCACATGTAGCTTTAAATGGTGTATTTGTAATCCACAGAAAGTAACATTTGCTGCTCTGAGGTAAATTGTGCCTAGGCAGTTCAATAGGCATAAACGTGTGTATCAATGCAGGATGAGCCTTCCGGCTCTCTCACCAATCCTGGGGTACCGTCCTCAGCTCCGACCGACCGACTGTATGGAAAAGTCTCCGCTCCGCTGCTGCAGACTCTGAGGGGTGAGAGTCTCTCTCCACCTGCTGCAAGGCCCAGGCTTCAGGCCTTCAGCAGTCCCGGTCCGCACAGGTGTCTCTTCAATAGCAAGTCTCTGCCTCACCAGCCCAGTCAGAAGAGGAAGAGGCGGTCTCTCCTCTTCCTTTTTATATCCTCCCCCAGCAGCCTCTCGGGCGGAAACAGACATCCTCCCGGGAGCCTGGGGAATTGTGGGAATTGTAGTCTCTTCCCCTAAAAGGGGTACGACCCCGCTACATCAAGTTTGGAATTTTTGTGCCTCCTAGTCTTCAGGTGATGAGCTGGTCATTGCACCTGCGGTTAGGAGGATAGTGTGAGAGACCATATAGCCGACCCACCTAGAGCTCCGTTTGTGAAGTTCTCCTCATCCTATTATTGTGTGACCAACACCATCCAAATAATTCTTTCTTTTATTTCCCAAAGTTATCCGTCTACAAGGAGACCTGTATAGATCAAATGACGGCACCAATTAGGATGGAGGAGAACCGGAGTCACATGACTGCGAAGATACTAAACCTCACCCTGGAGATCATCTACCTGCTGACCGGAGAGGTGAGGAGGATTCTGGGAGGTCACATGACATCACTCTTATCTCTATTAATAATACACAGACCTGACCGGAGAGGTGAGGAGGATTCTGGGAGGTCACATGACATCACTCTTATCTCTATTAATAAAACACAGACCTGACCGGAGAGGTGAGGAGGATTCTGGGAGGTCACATGACATCACTCTTATCTCTATTAATAATACACAGACCTGACCGGAGAGGTGAGGAGGATTCTGGGAGGTCACATGACATCACTCTTATCTCTATTAATAAAACACAGACCTGACCGGAGAGGTGAGGAGGATTCTGGGAGGTCACATGACATCACTCTTATCTCTATTATATAAAACACAGACCTGACCGGAGAGGTGAGGAGGATTCTGGGATTCTAACATGATATTCCTATTGGTTCCCCAATACAGAGATTTCCTCTTGTGAAGTCAGGTGATCATATGACCATCACAGTGCCTCCATGTGACTCCCTAAAACCTGAGAAACACAACATGGAGAAGATTCTAGAAGTCACCAAGAAGATGATGGAGCTGCTGACAGGAGAGGTGAGGAGGATTCTGGGAATTCTGGGACATTATCCAGTAACAGACAAGGGATGTGTCTGGATGGTGACTGTATCATTGTGTGTGTCAGGTTCCTATAAGGTGTCAGGATGTCACTGTCTATTTCTCCATGGAGGAGTGGGAGTATTTAGAAGGACACAAGGATCTCTACAAGGACGTCATGATGGACAATCAGCCGCCCCTCACATCACCGGGTAAGAGGAGACTTTATTGTAAAGGAGAGAGCAGTACGGAGGCTCCACCTAGATCCCCCATCATCTGATAAACACAGAGAAACAATGTATTCAGTCAGTGTGTGTGTTTCCTACAGATGGATCCAGTAATGGGAACCCACCAGAGAGATCCCCCCGTCCTCTGTATTCCCGGGATCCCACACAGGAAGGTCACACCATCCCCCACCATCATCAGGTAGGTGAGGAACAATCATTGGTAGTTCTGATTTATACACAGCATGATTGTTATAATGAATGTTTTATTATATATTCAGAGTGGAAACCTCGGGGATTATAATATTGATGTAAAAGAAGAGTATAAAGAGGAGGATGAGGAGTATGGAGTGATGGAGGAGTTTTCAGAAGGACACAAGGATATGATGGAGCCACCAAATACCAGGAACCCACCAGAGAGATCCCCCCGTCCTCTGTATTCCCGGGATCCCACACAGGAAGGTCACACCATCCCCCACTGTTACAAGGTCGGTGGGATGGAGCATCTAGAACATGGACCCGTGGAGGTGGTTTCAATATTTTTTCTATGTAATCTCACATCATTGTAGATTATATTTTATAGATGTTATTTTCTCTCCTTCTCTATCATTTTCTTGGTTTAGGTTGAAGATCTGATAGATATAAAAGTTGAGGTTAAATCAGAAGAAGAAGAAGAGAGGTATGTGAGGGATGATCAGCAGTCTATGGAGGAGGATGGAATAACGGGGACATTTATAGAGGAGGACACTCCTACAGAGATCAGCACAGGTGGGTCATTAACACTAAATACACTCCTCCACCCATACTGCTCACTGATTGGTCCAGAGTAGGGCGGGGACTGGGTGATATCAGCCTGTAATCCCCTGGTCACTTTCCTGAGCTGTGTTCCCCATCCTGTATTCCTGTATTTCTCTATTCCTCTCCGATAATCTTCCTTCTCTGTGCTGCAGCAAAATGTTGATTTTTGGCATAGGCGTTGCTCGGCACCTGGGGGATGTGTTTTGGATCTTGGCAAAAGGAGGACCTGCTCAATATTAAATGAATGGTTATGATTTTATGGCTGATCGGTGTATTGTACATTACGTACTCCTAACACTCGTCCTATAATCCCCTCATCACTGTCACTCCTATAAAAGACAGTTCTCGTTGTTTCCTCACTCTCTGACTGTGACAGATCTTGGATACCCCAGCTGGGCACCTCCGCCAGACCTGATCAGAGACCCATTTACTAGTTACCTTGAGGGGGGAATTGTAAGATCCTCAGAGACAAAGCTGCCTGATGTGGGCGGAGTCCTGGTTTAGGGGAACCAATCAGCTCATGTCTAGTAATAATCTTTGTATTTCTATTTTAGTAGATGGACGGGAGATGAGGAAAACCTCAGAGGATTGTCTCACTTTGTCTCCAGACTGTAAAGTAGAAGATGAGGACATCACACAGTATAGTCCAGGAGAAAACCCGACTACCTCAAATGTCCATCCGGCACCACACAGTGTAGATGGACCATCGTATTCCTCTTATCCTGAGGAACCTCAGACTGTGCGGGACGGTGCCGGACCATCGTATTCCTCTTATCCTGAGGAACCTCAGACTGTGCGGGACGGTGCCGGACCATCGTATTCCTCTTATCCCGAGGAACCTCAGACTGTGCGGGACGGTGCCGGACCATCGTATTCCTCTTATCCTGAGGAACCTCAGACTGTGCGGGACGGTGCCGGACCATCGTATTCCTCTTATCCTGAGGAACCTCAGACTGTGCGGGACGGTGCCGGACCATCGTATTCCTCTTATCCTGAGGAACCTCAGACTGTGCGGGATGGCGCCGTCCTTCCAACAGATAAGAAGTTTTTCTGTGCTGAGTGTGGGAAGTGCTTCAATTTTAAATCCAATCTTACTGCGCATAAAAAATCTCACACAGGTGAGAAGCCACATTCCTGCCCTGAGTGCGGGAAATGTTTCCGTTTAAAATCCAATTTTAATGAGCATAAAAGATCTCACACTGGTGAGAAGCCATACACCTGTCCTGAGTGTGGGAAATGTTTCCGTACTAAATCCAAACTTAATATTCATAAAAGATCCCACACAGGTGAGAAGCCGTATTCCTGTCCTGAGTGCGGAAAGTGTTTTGCTTCTAAATCAAATTATAATGAGCATAAAAGAACTCACACGGATGAGAAGCCGTACTCCTGTATCGAGTGCGGGAAGGGTTTCAGTTTTAAATCCAAACTTAGTGAACATCAAAGGACTCACACAGGTGAAAAACTATATTCCTGCCCTGAGTGCGAGAAATTTTTCTTAAAGAAGTCCCATCTTTCCCTACATCAGAGATATCACACGGGCGAGAAGCCATTTTCCTGCCCTGAGTGCGGAAAGTGTTTTCGAGAGAGGTCCAATCTTTACAAACATCGGAGGTCTCACACGGGGGAGAAGCCGTATTCCTGTCCTGAGTGCGGAAAATGTTTTTCACAGAAGTCCAATCTTAACACACATCAGAGATCACACACGGGGGAAAAGCCATATTCCTGTCCTGAGTGCGGGAAATGTTTTTCATACAAGTCAATGCTTTCCAGCCATCAGAGACTGCACACGGGAGAGAAGCCGTATCCTTGTCCTGAGTGCGGGAAATGTTTTTCACGGAAGTCCCATCTTTCCAGACATCGAAGATCGCACACGGGGGAGAAGCCACTTTCCTGTTCTGAGTGCGGGAAATGTTTTTCAGATAAGTCCCATCTTTCCAGACATTGTAGATCTCACACGGGAGAGAAGCCACTTTCCTGTCCTGAGTGCGGAAAATGTTTTTCAGATAAGTCCATGCTTTCCAGCCATCAGAGATGTCACACGGGGGAGAAGCCATATTCCTGTCCAGAGTGCGGGAAATGCTTTTCACAGAAGTCCACTCTTTCCAGACATCAGAGATCTCACACGGGGGAGAAGCCGTATTCCTTTCCTGAGTGAGGGAATTGTTCCTCACTGAAGTCCTGTCTTCCTGTACATCAGGGGTCCCACACAACCCTCGAGGTGTATTAGTGAGTGCGGGAAATGTCTTGTATATGAATGTTGCTGGACATGTGGGGAAGAAGCACACCCTGATATACACCTCAGATATACTCCATGGCTGATCTTCATCATGGAAGAAACAGTTGATAAGGAGATCAGAGATCACCAAAGACATGGATGAAGTGTTGTACCGTGTCGGCCATTGATAGCAGGAGAAAAATAAAAATGGAGTCATTACCTCTCATTGGCTGAGTACATTTTGTGGTATGGAGACTTAGAGGTCTATTATTCTCTTGCAAGAGGTCTTTTTTCTCAAGACGTCTTCCAGGACGAAACACGTTAAACCCACCACTTAAAAATCAGTCCTCTAGGCCTTTTAAAATAAAAATGGAGTCATTGGCTGAGTACATTTTGTGGTGGAAGATTTCACAAACACTTACAGGTCTCTTTTTTTAAATTTGTTAAACAAATATTACACATTTTCACCCAACTCTCACTAGTGTTGGCCATATTTTATTTCTTATGATTTCCTATGATCATTGGCTCCATCTAGTGGTCATAATGCTGCGTTGCGCTATTTTTACTAATGGGGCTCTTTTAGGAAAAAATACCACATTGTGGCCACTAGATGGAGCTGAGGATCATAGGAAATCACTGTGTTCATTAAATTACGGACAGAATTTTTCTTCTGCCAGGCAAATGCTTTGCACATTCATCCAACTATTTTTTTTATTTTTATAAAATAGACCCCTTAGTTTCCTCAGTCTTTACACAGGAAAAGGAGGGGTATACTGACCACGAATGTATGTTTAGTAGCACATCGCAGGATGTACCCTTGTGCAGAAGCCGGTGTCCAGAAAAGACTAGAAAACATAAATAAATCACTGGGACTGGATGGCTTACACCCGAGAGTCCTCAAAGAACTCGCCAGACCATTATTCCTAATCTTCATGGACAGCATACTGACGGGAATGGTAACAGATGATTGGAGAAAAGCCAAAGCGGTACCATTATTCAAAAAAGGGCAGAGACATATTCTTGGGAACTTACAGGCCAGTCAGCCTAACATCAATAGTATGTAAATTATTGGAGCGGATGATAAGGGACTATATCCAAGAATTTGCTGATGGAAACCGTATCATTAGTAGTAATCAGCAAGGGTTTACGAAGGATCGTTCTCGCCAAACCAATCTGCTAACATTCTATGAGGAAGTGAGCTGTCCTCTAGATAAGGGGAGGCCTGTGGATGTGGTGTATCTGGATATTGCATTCGATGCGGTTCCCTACAAGCTGAGGTCTGTAGGCATGGACCATAAGGTTTGTTCTTGGATAGAAAACTGCTTACAGGGGCGTGTCCAAAGGGTGTTGATAAAAAAAGTGTAATCAGACTGGTCTGGAGTTTGTGTCTTGGGACCAATTCTGTTTAATTTATTCATAAATGATATAGAGCAAGTTACACAGAGTTGTTTTGAGTCCTTGAAATGCATATAAATCACAGAGATAAGATAGTTCATTTTTAGTTCACTAATTAGAAAAGAGACTTTTGAATGCAGTTGAACTACAGCCTGAAAATATCTTATACAGGTGGTTTAGAAATAATTATGTGGAATATGGGAAAGTTATGTACAGTACATTAATTAAGTTTGACAGGGTCAAACAAAGGTCTGCTTGTGCCCTCGTTAAAACTGTTAAAATACATTGAATAAGAAAACACTGATGTGTATGTATGTACAGCAGAACCTCAGATTACGAGCATAATTCGTTCCAGGAGAATGCTCTTAATCCAAAGTACTCGCATATCAAAGCAAGTTTCCCCTTTGAAGTCAATGGAAACAAAGATAATTAGTTCTGCATTGACCTCAATGGCATGCAATACCGCATGTGGCCAGAGGTGGGGGGGCGCCGGAGAGCCTCGGAAATGGCCCGAGGACACCTCGGCTGACCTCGGAAAGACTCCGTCCCCGAGGTTTGCCAAGGTCAGCTGAGCTGTCCTCTGGCCTTACCGTGCATTTCCGAACAGCGCTGATCGGCGCCGCTCAGCTCCGGCGCCCCCCCCCACCTCAGGCCAAACGCGGTACTGCACATGCTGTGACCTGAATCATGCTTGTTTTGCCAGACAAGACTCGCAAACCGAGTTACGATTTTTAAAAATACAGTGCTCGTATTGCGAAACGCTCGTTAACCGCATTACTCGCAATCCAAGGTTCCACTGTATATATTAATAATTAGACAATATTGAATAAAGTAGTTGGCTTTGTGTGTATATATATATCTCACTATATAATCCTATATGTATGTATTCATATATTGGTTCTACAAAAAGGTACTGTATCACTTCCAATATATATATGTATATATGTGTGTGTGTGTGTGTGTGTGTGTGTATATATATATATGTGTATGCGAGTAACGCGGTTAACGAGCGTTTTTCGCAATACGAGCACTGTATTTTTAAAAATCGTAACTCGGTTTGCGAGTCTTGTCTCGCAAAATGAGCATATATATATATATATATATAAGTGATACAGTACCTTTTTGTCGAACCAATATATGAATACATACATATAGGATTATATAGTGAGACATATAACACATAATGGGGTTATTGAAAGTTCATTCTCCCAAAGTCGTAAATCTGTCATCCTTGAAGTTGGTGAAGTCTTATCCGGACAAGGAGGGTTTGATTTACCACAGCTGGTTGCCATACTGTCTCTACACCGTTGTTTTTAATATATATATATATATGTCATATATATATATATACAAAGACATCAGTGCAGCCCTTTTTTGTATTTATGTATGCCTTGTATTAGGATATTGTGCTCTCTGCTACTCACTAATAATTTTTTTGGGGGGCATTCAGGTTTTCTTTGCTTTATATATATATATATATATATATATATATATATATAATGTAGTGGTGACACTTTTACAAGGTGTCCGCTATATGTGACAGTTTCGTTTTTTCCTCAGAACAATAGTGGGGTTCTGAGGGTTAATTGTGCAGGTTAACTTTGGCATCAGTTTGGCTTGGCTGTACTAGGGTTCTACATGGTCATGGGTACAGTGAGGTACACATGACAGGCCCAGGACCAGGCCTGGCTGGACGTTTTGAGTATCAGTCTTCCCCGGAGCCAATCAGTGGGTGCGCCTGGGGAAGGGTACTGGGGAAGGTCTGGGTCTGGGGAAGGGTACTTAAGGTGCTGAAGTCACGTGTTCGGGGTTCGGACGTAGCTGCCTATTCCTGAATCTGGACCGGGGTAGCACCGCGAGGGGTCCCGGGCCTGGGAGCGTTTGCCGTCCCGCAACATGGTCAGTTTGACTAGCCCCATAGACCCGTTTGGTCTGGGGTGAGGATCCATCTGTTCCCGAGTCTCGGAACCGGCTGGTCCGAGGTGCAGTAACTGCGGGAGGATTCAAGGCGTCTGGGTGCGCTCTCAATCTTGGAGGGGCACCGCAGCTTGGGGAGGCCTCTTTGGAGGAGGGCCAACAAGCTGGCATCTCAAGAAGAGCCTGGTTGCTGGGTTGTTATGGACACTGACGAATCCACAGTTTTGCAGTACTGCCAAGGAGACAAAGAACATTCCAGGTACTGAGAAAAGGTTCCTATTCACTTTCGGTTGAAAGTTTATTCTGTGTCAGAGACTTTACAAGTTTCCGGATCAAAGTGTTGACTGCCATAATCTCTGGCTAGAGATTTGTTCAACATTGAAGCGCCCAGCTGCGAGTGGCTACTCTCTGGGTTTTTGTAGAGACATTTAAATTATCAGCAGTTCAAGGTGCCTGAGTTTCTTCACCCTTGCCCTCTGTTCCCATTCGAGACTGTGTTTGTTGGATGTTACCCCTGCAAATAAAAACCTTTTAAAAGGACTTTTATGGTGTCAGCATCCAAAGTTGTTGGGTATTAACCCTGGGAACCCCTGGACATGGATTAACAAGCCAAGCGGAGGTAACAGGTAAGCCCAAAAGTCAAGGCCGCCCCATCGAGGGTTATGGCCGCTACATATATATATAAAATATAGTATATGTCCCCCTTGGTGGGAGTGGAGATGACCCACAGCACAAGGCCGTGTTCACACTACGAGACGTCTCTTGGGACAGCAGTTCCTCTGAGCTCCACAAGGCGGTGATCTCACTTCTACCCAGACAGGAAGTCTCTATGGAAGACAGGAAGTGATGTCAGGTACAGACAGGAAGTTTCGGGTGAGAGGTGAGTCGGGAGGAAGTAGAGAGGAGACATCGCTTCAAGTGGCAGCAGACGAGGTAATAAGATCTTATTTTCTATTTACACCCAGTAACCCCTCCCGTCATGTCCGTCCTCTTCCTCCATAGTCACTGTGACGTCTTTTATCTCCAGCAGATGATGATACACACATATATAGTGTGGAAACCTAGATTATTATTATACAGGATGTATATAGCGCCGACATTGCTTTACAATATGAAAGGGAGACAATACAGTTATAATACAATAAAATAAAAGAGGGTTAAAAGGGCCCTGCTCAGAGGAGCTTACAATCTACTAGGGTGGGGCGGGTGGTACAAAAGGTCGTAACTGTGGGGAATGAGATGATGGAAGTGGTAAAAGATTAGTTGGAGGTGTGATAGGCTTCCCTGAAGAGATGGGTTTTCAGGGATCAACTGAGGGCAGCCAGAGTAGGAGATAGCCGGACAGATTGGGGTAGGGAGATCCAGAGGATGGGAGAGGCTCTGGAGACAGACAAGGGAGGTAGAGAGTAGGAGGTCTTGAGAGGAGCAGAGAGGACGGTTTGGGTAATATATTTCGAGATAAGATTGGTGATGTAGCTCGGGGCAGAGTTGTGAATGGCTTTGTATGTTGTGGTTTGTATTTTGAATTTAATTTGCTGGGCGATGGGAAGCCAGTGGAGGGATTGGCGGAGAGGGTTGGCAGACACTGAGTGGTTGGTAAGGTGGATAAGTCTGGCAGCAGCATTCATGATGGAGGGAAGAGGGGAGGAGCCTATGGAGAGGCCGGCCAATGAGGAGGGAGTTACAATAGTCAAGACGAGAGATAACGAGGGAGGGAATGAGGAGCTTGGTGGTTTCATTAGTTAAAAAGGGGTGAATTTTAGAGATGTTACAGAGGTGAAGGCTACAAACTTTTGACAACAGTTGGATTTGGGGCTGAAAGGAGAGGTCAGAGTCTAGGATTACTCCGAGTACCCTGACATAAGAGATGGGATTGGTGGTTGCATTATTGACCTTGATGGAAAAGTCATGGAGGGGGGCACGGGTAGCGGGGAATATTATCAGCTCGGCTTTAGAGAGATGGAAGTGGTGCGTCATCCAGGCTGATATGTCAGTAAGTTAGACTTGGGAGAGTAGACTGAAGGGGTGAGGAGTTGAGAGATAGATTTGGGTGTCATCGGTGTAGAGATGGTATTAGAAGCCGTGGGAGGTTATCGAGTGACCAAGGGAGGAGATGTAGATTGAGAAGAGAAGGGGTCCAAGTACAGAGCCTTGGGGGACCCCTAGAGGAAGTGGAGAGGAGGAGACAGAGTTGTAGGTAACACCGAAGGAGCGCTGTGATAGGTAGGAGGAGAACCAGGATAGAGCAGGATCTTGGAGGCCAAGGGAATGGAGTTTATTGAGGAGGAGCGTATGGTCAACAGTATCAAAGGCCAGAGAGAGGTCAAGTAGAAGGAGTTTGGAGTATTGGCTGTTGGTTTTAGCAGTAAATTGTTAGTGAGTTTTAGTAAGGCAGTTTCTGTGGAGTGCTACGAGTGAATACCAGACTGTAAGGGGTCAAGAAGGTTATTTTCAATGAGGTAGGAGCTAAGATGGTTGTGGACTAAGTGTTCTAGAAGTTTAGAGGTGAACGGGAGCAGTGAGATGGGTCTTAAGTCATTCAGGTTGGTGGGGTCCATTGAGGGCTTTTTAAGTATGGGGGTGATCTGTGCATGCTTTAGAGGGGAAGGTGCCACTAGAGAGGGAGAGATTAAAGTTGTGAGTGAGGGAGGATCGAATAAGAGGGTGACCAGAGTAGTTGCGAGGGAACAGGATCTAGGGGACAATTGGTTAGGTGGGCATCTGAGAAGATCTGTAACCTCTTTAGCAGTAGTCAGTTCAAAAGAGGAGAGTGTTGACTGTGCTGTTAGACAAGGTATGTTGGGTGGGGAAGATGTATGCACAGTGCAGATGTCCTCACGTATTGCATCAATCTTGATTAACCCCTTCAGGGGCAGAACATTTCCCCACTTACAGGGTCAGAACATTCTCCTCATTTTGGAGATAAATTCTAGTAATATGGTCCTCTAAACAAACAGCACTGACAATAAATAGACAAGACAATGACCATCCTGACCATACATGGCCTACAAAGGGCAATTATTACACTACACAGGCAGCCAATGGTCAATCATTACACTATGCAGCCAACACAATGATGGAGTGCTGGGGTCAGGAGTATGGAGCATAGAGCCCCTTACATTGCTGGTCAGGAGGAAGAAAACATTCCCCAGCCTTCCATGAAGAATATGTTCCATCATTGGTGCCAGAGGGAGGAAAATACTGAGGGAAGTAGAGGAGCTGAGGAACATCTCAGAGGGGACTGATGCTAGAGGGCTTTGGGGCCACTGAGGGGGTAGTGAAGTTGAATGGCTGTGGGCCCTTGATCGGGTTGGCGGGCAGCAGGGCTCTGAGGGAAGAGGAGGCTGTCGGGCTCAGGGGGACTCTAAGATAGGGAGGGGGGCTCTTTGTCTATGATGGTTCTCCTACCTTACATTTCAGAACCTCCTTACAGAACTCCTGCCAGGAAATGGAGGCAACCTTCACCTTCTTACCATCTCACTGGTCAAATAAAAAGATAAAGAGTTGAATGAAGGAGGACAGTCCTTCACCCCTTGGTGGGCACTCATACTTAGAGGAGGTCTGTTTGTGCAGCATTGCCTAACAGATGGTCAGTGCTATCTGTGACGAAACGTCCCTACACTCCGCTTGAGTGCTTTCGTCGTATACCACTTCCACCCAGTCTGAATATAGATATCAGATATTCCAACTGCTCCCAAGCATAAAACAAGACGAGACTTGTTTAGTTGCTAACATGGACTCTTTATTAGAACCAGAATACGGTCTTTTTATACAGTAAAAGAGGAGGCCCCCCCTCCTGCTCATATTACTCTAACAATACACCTGTAACAAATTAACATGAGCTAATTAACTAATCCCTTTAACTCTGTGGGACTCTGTGCCCATCAGGATTTCACTACAGGTCAGACTTGTTGTCACGAGCTTCACACAGTAGATTATACATTGTCATAAGTACAACCACAAGACATTTTGTCACAATAGCAGGCGCTCCACTAGGAGTGAGTCGATCCGTCTCCTACATTGTACAGAGGACAATGTGTTCATCTCTCTCATTTAACATCTTGAGTTGAGAATCAACAACCTAAGAATAGTCTTTGGGCATATACAGGGTTCCCAGAGTCTGTGTGTCTTGGGGGACATGGACCTGAATCTAACCACCTCAGGGGTCCCCAGGCATACAGCTCACAAAGAGCACCATTCTCCCAAATGCCAGGGCCCATAATCGCAAGGCAAGAGGCTGGCATTCAGTCCCCTCCAAAAGCCTCTGTCCCAGGTGAGTCTGTCACACTATCCATACAGGGAGACAGTCCAATACCTTCCCATGACACAGGGTCTGGCGGTGCTGTAATTCAGAGCCCCAGGAACCCACCACCACTCTGTACAATGTGCTGGATACTAGAGAATACTTGGCAACTAAGAGAACAAACCCCTCACCCCCACTGCCCTCTTTCTACCCATTGGAGGGAAGAGAACAGACTCCTCCC
Source organism: Lithobates sylvaticus (assembly GCA_028564925.1). Taxonomy (NCBI): domain Eukaryota; kingdom Metazoa; phylum Chordata; class Amphibia; order Anura; family Ranidae; genus Lithobates; species Lithobates sylvaticus. The sequence continues at coordinate 594,334,231 of CM053028.1, read as the reverse complement.
CCACAGATCTCTACCCCACCAGCAGCATCCTCCTCCTATCCAATCCAATCCCTTCTCTTACTGCAGAGAGTGACATCACTCCTGTCAGTCAGCAGGCTGCCGGAGATTAGACCGGACTAAAAGTGTTCCCATGGAGGCAATAGTTCTTTAACGTAAAGCAACCCCCCTATTAACCCCCCCCCCCCCCCACTACCTATTATTGTGTGACCAATACCATCCAAATAATTCTTACTTTCATTTCCCAAAGTTATCCGCCTACAATGACGGCACCAATGAGGATGGAGGAGGACCGGAGTCACATGACGGAGAAGATACTAAACCTCACCCTGGAGATCATCTACCTGCTGACCGGAGAGGTGAGGAGGATTCTGGCAGGTCACATGACATCACTCTTATCTCTATTAATAAAACACAGACCTGACCGGAGAGGTGAGGAGGATTCTGGGAGGTCACATGACATCACTCTTATCTCTATTAATAAAACACAGACCTGACCGGAGAGGTGAGGAGGATTCTGGGATTCTAACATGATATTCCTATTGGTTCCCCAATATAGAGATTTCCTCTTGTGAAGTCAGGTGATCATATGACCATCACAGTGCCTCCATGTGACTCCCTAAAACCTGAGAGACACAACATGGAGAAGATTCTAGAAGTCACCAAGAAGATGATGGAGCTTCTGACAGGAGAGGTGAGGAGAATTCTGGGACATTATCCAGTAACAGACAAGGGATGTGTCTGGATGGTGACTGTATCATTGTGTGTGTCAGGTTCCTATAAGGTGTCAGGATGTCACTGTCTATTTCTCCATGGAGGAGTGGGAGTATTTAGAAGGACACAAGGATCTCTATAAGGACGTCATGATGGACAATCAGCCGCCCCTCACATCACCGGGTAAGAGGAGACTTTATTGTAAAGGAGAGAGCAGTACGGAGGCTCCACCTAGATCCCCCATCATCTGATAAACACATAGAAACAATGTATTCAGTCAGTGTGTGTGTTTCCTACAGATGGATCCAGTAATGGGAACCCACCAGAGAGATGTCCCCGTCCTCTGTATTCCCGGGATCCCACACAGGAAGATCACACCATCCCCCACTGTTACAAGGTTGGTGGATCGGAGCATCTAGAACATGGACTTCTGGAGAGGATGTGTTTTTTTTTCTATATGATGTCACAATATTTATCTCTCATTTTCTTGGTTTAGAGTGGAGATCCAATCGATATAGAATTTGAGGTTAAATCAGAAGAAGAAGAAGAGAGGTATGTGAGGGATGATCAGCAGTCTATGGAGGAGGATGGAATAACGGGGACATTTATAGAGGAGGACACTCCTACAGAGATCAGCACAGGTGGGTCATTAACACTAAATCCATTCCTCCACCCATACTGCTCACTGATTGGTCCACAGTAGGGCGGGGACTGGGTGATATCAGCCTGTAATCCCCTGGTCACTTTCCTGAGCTGTGTTCCCCGTCCTGTATTCCTGTATTCCTCTCGGATAATCTTCCTTCTCTGTGCTGGCAGGAAAATGTTGATTTTTGGCATAGGCGTTGCTCAACCCAAGCACCTGGGGGATGTGTTTTGGATCTTGGAAGAAGGGGGACCTACTCAATATTAGGTGGATGGTCATGATTTTATGGCTGATTGGTGTATTGTACATTACATACTCCTGACCCCTGCACTATATACTCTATGTTGTACATTACATAGTCTTCAATCTCTGACTAAGGTCCATGAATAAAGAAATGATCTGGTAGGAGATCAGAGGACCCATTTACTAGTTACCTTGAGGGGGGAATTGTCAGATCCTCAGAGACAAAGCTGCCTGATGTGGGCGGAGTCCTGGTTTAGGGGAACCAATCAGCTCATGTCTAGTAATAATCTTTGTATTTCTATTTTAGTAGATGGACGGGAGATGAGGAAAACCTCAGAGGATTGTCTCACTTTGTCTCCAGACTGTAAAGTAGAAGATGAGGACATCACACAGTATAGTCCAGGAGAAAACCCGACTACCTCAAATGTCCATCCGGCACCACACAGTGTAGATGGACCATCGTATTCCTCTTATCCTGAGGAACCTCAGACTGTGAGGGACGGTGCCGGACCATCGTATTCCTCTTATCCTGAGGAACCTCAGACTGTGCGGGACGGTGCCGGACCATCGTATTCCTCTTATCCTGAGGAACCTCAGACTGTGCGGGACGGTGCGGACCATCGTATTCCTCTTATCCTGAGGAACCTCAGACTGTGCGGGACGGTGCCGGACCATCGTATTCCTCTTATCCTGAGGAACCTCAGACTGTGCGGGACGGTGCCGGACCATCGTATTCCTCTTATCCTGAGGAACCTCAGACTGTGCGGGACGGTGCCGGACCTTCGTATTCCTCTTATCCTGAGGAACCTCAGACTGTGCGGGACGGTGCCGGACCTTCGTATTCCTCTTATCCTGAGGAACCTCAGACTGTGCGGGACGGTGCCGGACCATCGTATTCCTCTTATCCTGAGGAACCTCAGACTGTGCGGGACGGTGCCGGACCATCGTATTCCTCTTATCCTGAGGAACCTCAGACTGTGTGGGACGGTGCCGGACCATCGTATTCCTCTTATCCTGAGGAACCTCAGACTGTGCGGGACGGTGCCGGACCATCGTATTCCTCTTATCCTGAGGAACCTCAGACTGTGCGGGACGGTGCCGGACCTTCGTATTCCTCTTATCCTGAGGAACCTCAGACTGTGCGGGACGGTGCCGGACCTTCGTATTCCTCTTATCCTGAGGAACCTCAGACTGTGCGGGACGGTGCCGGACCATCGTATTCCTCTTATCCTGAGGAACCTCAGACTGTACTGCGCATAAAAGATCCCACACAGGTGAGAAGCCGTTTTCCTGTGCTGAGTGTGGGAAATGCTTCAATTTTAAATCAAATTATAATGAGCATAAAAGAACTCACACAGATGAGAAGCCGTACTCCTGTATCGAGTGCGGTAAGGGTTTCACATTTAAATCCAAACTTAGTGAACATCAAAGGACTCACACGGGTGAAAAACTATATTCCTGCCCTGAGTGCGAGAAATTTTTCTTAAAGAAGTCCCATCTTTCCCTACATCAGAGATATCACACAGGCGAGAAGCCATTTTCCTGCCCTGAGTGTGGAAAGTGTTTTCGAGAGAGGTCCAATCTTTACAAACATCGGAGGTCTCACACGGGGGAGAAGCCGTATTCCTGTCCTGAGTGCGGGAAATGTTTTTCACACAAGTCCAATCTTAACACACATCAGAGATTTCACACGGGGGAAAAGCCGTATGCCTGTCCTGAGTGCGGGAAATGTTTTTCATACAAGTCAATGCTTTCCAGCCATCAGAGACTGCACACGAGGGGGAAGCCGTATTTCTGTCCTGAATGTGGCAAACGCTTTTTATATAAGTCCAGTTATTATAAACATCAGAGATCTCACACGGAGGAGAAGCCACTTTCCTGTCCTGAGTACGGGAATTGTCAGTCACAGAAGTCCTCTGTTTACAGTCATCTGAGATTGGATACGGAGGAGAATGAACTTTCCTGGTCTGAGTGAGGGAATTGTTCCTCACTGAAGTCCTGTCTTCCTGTACATCAGGGGCCCCACACAACCCTCGAGGTGTATTAGTGAGTGCGGGAAATGTCTTGTATATGAATGTTGCTGGACATGTGGGGAAGAAGCACACCCTGATATACACCTCAGATATACTCCATGGCTGATCTTCATCATGGAAGAAACAGTTGATAAGGAGATCAGAGATCACCAAAGACATGGATGAAGTGTTGTACCGTGTCGGCCATTGATAGCAGGAGAAAAATAAAAATGGAGTCATTACCTCTCATTGGCTGAGTACATTTTGTGGTGTAAACTCTTGCAAGAGGTCTTTTTTCTCAAGTTGCCTTCCAGGACGAAACACGTTAACCCCACCACTTAAAAGGCGGTCCTCCTAGGTCTTTTACAATAAAAATGGAGTCATCACCTCTCTTTGGTTGAGTACATTTTGTGGTGGAAGATTTCACAAATACTTACAGGTCTGTTATTTTTTTAAATTTGTTAAACAAATATGACACATTTTCACCCAACTCTCACAAATGTTGGCCATATTTTATTTCTTATGATTTTCCTATGATAATTGGCTCCATCTAGTGGTCATAATGCAGTGTTGCGCTATTTTTACTAATGGGGCTCTTTTAGGAAAAAATACCACATTGTGGCCACTAGATGGAGCTGAGGATTCTTAGGAAATCACTGTGTTCATTAAAATACGGACAACATTTTTTCTTCTTCTGCCAGGCAAATGCTTTGCACATTCATCCAACTATATTTTTTTTATAAAATAGACCCCTTAGTTTCCTCAGTCCTTACACAGGAACATGAGGAGTATACTGACCATGACTATATGGTTAGTAACACGTCGCAGGATGTACCCTTGTGGCTAACAGAAGCCGGTGTCCAGAAAAGACTAGAAAATATAAATAAATTGCCAGATTGACACCCGAGAGTCCTCAAAGAACCCAGTCAGGTTATAGCCAGACCATTATTCCTAATCTTCATGGACAGCATACTGATGGGAATTGCACCAGCTGATTTGAGAAAAGCCCATGTGGTACCAATATTCAAAAAAGGGCAGAGGCATATTCCTGGGAATTTACAGGCCGGTCAGCCTAACACCAATAGTATGTCAATTATTGGAGGAGATGATAAGGGACTATATACAAGAATTTGCTGATGGAAACAGTATCATTAGTAGTAACCAGCATTGGTTTATGAAGGGTCGTTCTTGCCAAACCATCCAGTTAACATTCTACGAGGAAGTGAGCTGCCATCTGGATAAGGGGAGGCCGGTAGATGTGGCGTATCTGGATTTTGCAAAAGCATTCGATACAGTTCCCCATAGACGCTTAATCTACAAGCCGAGGTCTGCAGGCATGGACCATAAGGTTTGTTCTTGGATAGAGAACTGGTTACAGGGGCGTGTCCAAAGGGTGGCGATAAATAACGTGTACTCAGACTGGTCTGGAGTGGTGAGTGGGGTACCCCAAGGTTCTGTCTTGGGACCAATTCTGTTTAATTTATTCATAAATGATATAGTGGTTGGTATAAACGCAGATGATACTCAACTCTACCTTCAGATCCCCGGACAAAAAGACCAATATCAGGAATTGGAAAAATGCCTCGCATCAAAAAAGACTAGAAAACATAAATAAATCACCGGGACCGGATGGCTTACACCCGAGAGTCCTCAAAGAACCCAGTCAGGTTATAGCCAGACCATTATTCCTAATCTTCATGGACAGCATACTGATGGGAATTGCACCAGCTGATTTTAGAAAAGCCCATGTGGTAACAATATTCAAAAAAGGTCAGATACATATTCCTTGGAACTACAGGCCGGTCAGCCTAACATCAATAGTATGTCAATTATTGGAGGAGATGATAAGGGACTATATACAAGAATTTGCTGATGGAAACAGTATCATTAGTAGTAACCAGCATTGGTTTATGAAGGGTCGTTCTTGCCAAACCATCCAGTTAACATTCTACGAGGAAGTGAGCTGCCATCTGGATAAGGGGAGGCCGGTAGATGTGGCGTATCTGGATTTTTGCAAAAGCATTTGATACAGTTCCCCATAGACGCTTAATCTACAAGCCGAAGTCTGCAGGCATGGACCATAAGGTTTGTTCTTGGATAGAGAACTGGTTACAGGGGCGTGTTCAAAGGGTGGCGATAAATAACGTGTACTCAGACTGGTCTGGAGTGGTGAGTGGGGTACCCCAAGGTTCTGTCTTGGGACCAATTCTGTTTAATTTATTCATAAATGATATAGAGGTTGGTAAAAACGCAGATGATACTCAACTCTACCTTTAGATCCCCGGACAAAAAGACCAATATTAGGAATTGGAAAAATGCCTCACATCAATAGACGACTGGATGTCCACAAGCTCCCTCAAACTTAATGGAACCAAAACAGAACTCCTTCTCCTAAATGAAAACCGGAAAACTAATTCTACAACACCATGGACTCCACCCACCATCCTTGGACAGACCATCCCCCTAAGCATAAAAGCCAAAAGTCTCGGAGTCCCCTTCGATTCAGAAATGTCAATGGAAGCACAAATAGGATCAGTAGTCAGCGGCGGATCCTACCACCTTCTACGCCTGCTGCGTAGACTCATCCCCTTCATTCCAGAAAAGGACAAAGCCATAGTGGTAGGAACAATCATCAACTCTCGACTCGACTACGCAAACTCCCTCTACATAGGACTACCTAAATTCCAGATTGCAGGACTACAAGTCGTTCAAAAGCAAGACTAGTCACAGGAAAAAAACCATGGGAATCGATCTCCCCCTCCCTGAGGACCCTCCATTGGCTAACCGTAAAGGATCGTATCACATTCAAGACCCTCTGCTTGACCCACAAATGCACACAAGGAGACGCTCCTCAATACTTATGCCAAAAAATACAACACTACACTCCCAATCGCAACCTCCGATCAACCAACCAAAACCTCCTCCTCGTCCCCAAGTCCCGGTACAAATCAAGGGGAGAACGAAGATTTGCAGTCCAAGGACCACGGCTATGGAACGCTCTACCTACGAACATCCGCTTGGAAGGAAACCATCGGGCCTTCAGGAAAAAACTCAAGACCCACCTCTTCTAAGAAGGAATCAACGCAGGTCGGATCAAGTGCCTCGAGGCGATTCAGTTCGCAGTTGCAGCGCTATACAAATCATTCATTCATAAATAGCTCAATCTCAGTTTTTGCTGATGACACAAAGTAGGACAATAACTTCACATCAGGATATAAAAATGTTACAGGAAGTCCTGAATACAATAATGTGTTGGGCAACTAGACGGCAAATGAGGTTTAACCGCTTCCCGACCGCCTCATGTAGACATACGTCTACAGAATGGCACGGGCAGGCAAAAGCACGTACGGGTACGTCCCCCTTAATTTGCCTGCCCGGGGGGCGCGCGCGCGCGTCGCCAGCGGCGCGCTCGCGACCCGGTCGGGAGCTCCTTGACCACGGCCGTGGGACCAGCGGACCCGATCGCCGCTGGTATCCCGCGATCGGGTTACAGAGCTGAAGGACGGGGAGAGGTCTATGTAAACAAACCTCTCCCTGCGCTTCCTACTCTGCCTGTCAGTGATCGGCGGTTCCCTGTCATCGGGAACGCCGATCAATGACGTCAGACGTACAGCCACGCCCCCCTACTGTAAAAAAAAACACAACACGTCACACTGACTCCTCCCCGCCCCCTAGTGGTTAACCCCTTCACGACAACTGTCATTTACATAGGAATCAGTGCTATTTAAATAGCACTGATTTCTGTATAAATGACAAATGTCCCAAAAATGTGTCAAAAATGTCCGATGTGTCCGCCATAATGTCGCAGTCACAATAAAAATCGCTGATCGCCGCCATTACTAATAAAAAAAAAAATATTAATAAAAATGCTCTAAAACTATCCCCTATTTTGTAAACGCTATAACTTTTGCGCAAACTAATCAATAATCGCTAATTGCGATTTTTTTTACCAAAAATATGTAGAAGAATACGTATCGGCCTAAATTGAGGAACAAAAATGTTTTTTTATATATTTTTTGGGGATATTTATTATAGCAAAAAGTTAAAAATATTGCATTTTTTTCAAAATTGTCGCTCTATTTTTGTTTATAGCGCAAAAAATAAAAACCGCAGGGGCGATCAAATACCACCAAAAGAAAGCTCTATTTGTGGGAAAAAAAGGACGCCAATTTTGTTTGGGAGCCACGTCGCACGACCGCGCAATTATCAGTTAAAGCGACGCAGTGCCGAATCGCAAAAAGGGGCCTGGTCCTTTGGCTGCAAATGTGTCCGGGGCTGAAGTGGTTAATGTTGTAAAAATGTAAAGTGATGCTTTTGGGGGCTAAAAAATATAAACGCAAGTTACTCACTAGGGGGGGGGGGGACCTCTGGGGGAATCCAGGATGGAGAAGGATCTGGGGCAGCGATGGTGGACCTTGGCACCCCAGATGTTTTGTAGACATGTGCAATTAGTATCGTTTTTTTTTTTTTCATTTTCCGTTAAAATTCGTTATATTTGTTCATTCGTTATCGTACGAATGAACGAACGATTCGCAAAAAATTTTTACGAATCGTTCGATTCGAACGAATACAAAAAACAATGAAAATCCGAAATAACCAAATTAGAAACAACGAAACTACGAAAGAAGAAAATCCGAAAACAGGAACAACGAAAATCAAAATAAACGAAAAAATTTGTACATTCATAACTTTTTTTTTTTGTTGAATTGGTAATTTTCCGTGTCTCTTACAATGGCGCTGCTTAACGTGCTTCGAATCGATTGAACGAAAAAATTCGTAACTTTTTTTTTTTCGATTCGTAATTTTCCGTGTCTCTTACAATGGCGCTGCTTAACGTGCTTCGAATGAATTGAACGAAAAAATTTGTACATTCGTAACTTTTTTTTTTTCGATTCGTAATTTTCTGTGTCTCTTACAATGGCGCTGCTTAACGTGCTTCGAATGGATTGAACGAAAAAAATTCGTAAATTCGTAACTTTTTTTTTTTCGATTCGTAATTTTCCGTGTCTCTTACAATGGCGCTGCTTAACGTGCTTCGAATGGATTGAACGAAAAAATTTGTACATTCGTAACTTTTTTTTTCGATTCGTAATTTTCCGTGTCTCTTAAAATGTAATAATAGCATACACATTACATAAAATTATGAACTATGCTCCGATTACCAATCTACGAAAACAATGTTACGAATGTACGAATAAATCAATCTAACGAAAAGTACGAATGTAACTAAATCTAGGAAAATACGAATGCGTCCGAATTTCGAATAAACGAAAATGAAACTAACGGAAAAACGAATCAACGAAAAAATAACTCTTACGAAAATACGAATCGCTACGAATACGAACACCGACGACTTACGAAATGACGAATCGTTACGAATACGAACACCGACGACTTACGAAATGACGAATCGTTACGAATACGAACACCGACGACTTACGAAATGACGAATCGTTACGAATACGAACACCGACGACTTACGAATTTACGAATCGTTACGAATATGAACACCGACGACTTACGAAATGACGAATCGTTACGAATACGAACACCGACAACTTACGAAATTACGAATCGTTACGAATATGAACACTGACGACTTACGAAATGACGAATCGTTACGAATACGAACACCGACGACTTACGAAATGACGAATCATTACGAATCCGAACACCGACGACTTACGAAATTACGAATCGTTATGAATACGAACACTGACGACTTACGAATTTACGAATCGTTACGAATACGAACACCGATGACTTACGAATTTACGAATCGTTACGAATATGAACACCAACGTCTTACGAATTTACGAATCGTTATGAATACGAACACCGACGACTTACGAATTTACGAATCGTTAGGAATACGAACACCGACGACTTACAAATTTACGAATCGTTACGAATCAACAGAAATGAAAGAAACAGAACGAAAATAAACTAATTTTTCTATTGTGCACATGTCTAATGTTTTGGAACTACGTTTTCCCATGAGGCTCCACTACACTGCATAAAGCATGAGCATCATGGGAAATGTAGTTCCAGAACATCTGGGGTGTCAAGGTTCGCCATCACTGATCTAGGGGGTCCTAGTAAAAGACAGACTCAGCAATAGCCTGCAATGCCAAGCTGCAGCAAGCAAACTCGGCAGAATATTAGCATGCATAAAAAGGGGACTTCCTCCAGAGATAAAACTATAATCCTACAACTTTATAAAACTCTGGTTTGATCACATCTGGATTATTCCATCCAGTTCTGGTCACCAGTCCTCAGAAGGTATGTGCTGGAGCTGGAGAGAGTCCAGAGAAGGGCAACAAAATGAATATGGGGACTGGAGGACCTCAATTATGAGGAACAAGTACAAGTACTAAATTAATTCTCCCTGGATAATAGTATACACCCTTTTGATGACGTCATTTATGACGAAACAGGTAGGGGGAGTTGAGACGCGTGACATCATCGCGTACCTAGACACGGTGTCCATTTAGTTGGTTGGAAACTTTATTTCCTTTGTGTTGATGCCTGCATTGACTTTTTTTATCAAGTGAATGTACTACTTCTTATACAATAAATGTTACTGGATATACTACACTATGATATGCCTCTTGTATCCCTTCATGGGAGTATCAAGGATATTGTGGACAGTGGAAGAATGTCTAATTAGGAGTAGCCAGGGGATATGAATTCAGTGACACCATCCCAGGATTATGGCGAATGCGCTTGTTTGACCGTCCTTGGTGGGGGTAAGAGGCAGTGTGAATGTACATTACCCCCCCCCCCCCCAGGAATGTACATGGACTTTCTCTGGGTGAATTGCTATGCAAGTTCTTCATGAATAAACCCCTAAATGTCAGGAGGCGTTTATATAAAGACGAGAAGTATGTAGCAGATCAATGAATAGACCTCCTGGCAATGTTATTACCAGGCTGCAGCTAGGGGGAGCTCTGATGTTTACCGTCTGACCTCAGGAGAGTGAATCCATCCATCTCATATTAACCCTTTCGTTGCCAGAGCTGTTTTTGCTTTTTTTTTTAACCCCCCAATAATTTAAATGCACATTTTGGGCCTGAAGATTAGTTAAAACCCCCAAATATGTATTTTCTGAAAGCAGAGGCCCTGGAGGATAAAATGGTGGCAGTTCCGATTTTTTTTTTTTATGTCACATGATATCAGTGCAGTGGTTTATCAAGGGTACATTTCTGTGAAAAGTACACTAAATGTAACTGTAGGTCACACGAACACAATACATTATCCAATTATTTGGTAAAATATAAAAGGTGAGGTTGTGCAGATTAATTAGATACCAAACACGTCCAACCTTTACATAGCGCTACCCCCCGAATGAGCCGCTGAGTAGGTTTGGTTTCCATACCCTGCTTCTCGATCCCAAGAACAATCTCCACCCCTCTGGCACACCTGGCAATAGTGTAAGTGCAAGGACCATGTTATGATAAACCACAGATTTGTCTTTACTGTGAGAGCAATATAACTCTATAGTATTGTCAGGCTGCTTTCAGGGGATTCCACAACGGCAAATAACCCAAAGAGCCGAGGCGAACACTCTTAATAGCAATAAATCACAATATGGCAACTTTAACCCAGATTGGTTACCTCTACTTAAAGTGTCTCTATGAGTTCAGGCAGGAGGAGAGCAGAAAAATTACCTTCTCTTATGTCAGACCTCTCTCTTCTGCTCCCCAGCACCTCAGGCCCAACTTCAAACACAACTCAATTCAATGATCCGTGGCTCATGAGTATGTGTCTGCGTGCCCGTATGGCACCAGTAACTTCAGTCCCTTGGAAGAAGGATGAGGCCTTGGATCTTCGGCTAGCCACTTTATTTGGTGCACTTAGAACTCCTGCTTGGTAAAGTGTATCTGTGGTATGCTGGCAGTATGCGGATAGCAAGGCAGACACTGTGACTGCTTAACAGGGTGTCAATGAGACTAGGTCCTGGCGATTGTGGGCAAAAGTAGTGTTGTCTTCATGCAGTGTCCCTGTTTCCTGCAAATGGGCAAGTGCCCTCTCACCAATCCCGCGGTCAAGGCCCAAATTAATGTCCTGAAACAGGCAGGCTCTTCTGGTCAACTCACACTGGAATGCCCCATGCCGTTGGTGCAGGTGCGCCTGGATATGCACCTGGGATCCCCTCTCAGGCTGGACATCCTGACCGGCCGTGGATGCCTGGAACAATGCGGTGAACTGACCCTGGAGGCAACACCTCTTCCCTGGGTCCAGTCTCTTCACTTGCCTTTTGGTGTCTGCCCCATCCCTTGGGAGACAAGATGGAGTCCTAAGCCCTTCTCCTGCAGAGCATGCTGCGCTTTGTAGCTCCATACCCCATATAAGGCTATGGGGCCTTTTTAGCCGGAGACGACATGTCCCAGAAACCTTTGCAGCTGTCCTTCCTGCAATTGGCTCTCCTCCCTGCCAAGGAGGATGCAGAGCAGGCGGCCGTGGCTGTGCGAGCATCGCTCGCATTATACAGATTGTCAGCGAGGAGAGGGAGGGGGAAAATCCCCCACAGGAGCTAACAGGCATGCTCTCCTCTCAGGCTGCCTGTGTACATTCCGGTGGCGGCCGGGGGAAGATGCGGGTATGCAAGACAAGTTTGAGCCAACATCCGTCGGAAAAAAAACCTAGATTTTGTTGTCGGAATGTGTACGCGGCATTATAGTGAGACGTGTTCGGCCAATGTCAATCTAAATGGGTTGTTCGTATGTTCCACCCAGCACATGGAAAAACGAGAGAGAGGACCATGATGGAGGACAGCGTGCAAGTGTACCCACTTATATCCTGCAATGGCTGAGGCACAGGATATGATTCTGGTGGACACCAGAGTACGCCTGGAGCACCAAGGGGGGTTCGCCCTCGGGATGATTAGTGGTGTCGGGAGGCTGAGTTTAGTGTGTCCTGGGTACAGAAGACACACCACCAAGGTCAGTGTCTGGATCATGTGTGGGCACTGTGGGGAGCCGCTTGTGAAGCTGGACACCCAGCGAATTGGCACCCGTCACCTACAGTCAGGTTTGTGCACAGAGCAGCCAGTGAAGGAGACCTGGTCGGTTTGAAAGGGCTGGTAAGTGGCTGCAGAGAGCAAGGGTGAGTCCCAGGACAGATATTCCCCCATAAAGGTAAAGTACACCCATGGCAGGGGCCAGAAGCCGGCCGCTACTCACAGTCCAGAAGGAAACACTACCGAATGGCTCTGAGAAGAACCAGCAGATGTCTCAGAGAGGTCGGCTGTCCCAGTGCATACTGTCAGCTGGATTCGGAGGAATCTTTTTCAGGTGTGACGGCAGAGAGTGACGGTGGTGGGGAGATTGGTTGGGGGGTTACCCAGACTGCAAGCTACGTTTGTGCCCCTGTAGTCAGCTGGATGAGGGGTCTCCAGCAGGCGAGTCGGATGCTGAGTGGGACTGGGGGCTGACACACAGGAAGGAGAACTGGCAGCGGGACTTTCTGGTGAGATTTCATCCCCTACTAAGGCTGAGCAGACAACTGGAAATTGACCATTTGTTAACCTGTGGAGAAGGACTGCAGTTCCAGTTACGTGCAGCATCGAGTCTAGTCGGGGACCGTCTGGTACTTGGGCCAGAACCCAGTCGCAGAATATTGCATATCAGGACTGGATCGTTAAGTCCCCACAGTCCTATGCCCTCCCTGGACAGGGCAGAATTAAGTTTTTTGTGATTCCAGTGAGAAGTGCACTGGAATCAGTGAGGAGGACTGCACTAGCATGGGGACTGGACTACTACTACGTATATTACCTTTGGTATCACGTTATCCTCACTCTAATGCCGCGTACACACGGTCGGAAATTCCGACCACAAAATCCGTCTGATTTTTTCCGACGGATTTTGTTCCGACACTGGTGTTGCATACACACGGTCGGACAAAGTTGTCGGAAAATCCGATCATTCTGAACGTGGCGACGTTCGTTGCGTACGACAGGACTACGTAGAGGCTAGTAGCCAATAGCTTTGGTCTTGTAATGTGATCTGAGCATGCGTGGCACTTTGTCCGTCGGAATTCGCTACACACGATCGGAAAAAGTCCGATAGGATTTTGTTGTCAGAAAATTTGAGAGCAGGATCTCAAACTTTTTCCGACGGAAAAAGTCCGATGGAGCCCACACACGGTGGGAATTTCCGACAACATGGTCCGATAGGACATTTTCCGTCGGAAATTCCGACCGCGTGTACGGGGCATTAGAGGTTCTTGCTCATAGGAGCTTACAATCTGATTCCTCCTGTATTCAATTGTATCGTAACTGTACTGTCTGCCCTCAAACTCTTGCCGCTATTTAAATCCTGTATAATAATACTAATAATCTACCATTGAGTCGTGTTCTAGCTCCACACATCACCTTACTCGGTCAGACATCCATTTCAGACACTCTTTGCCACTCAATGAACAGTCTTTTACTTGTTTTTGTTGTGTTTATTAGGGGATTAAACTTGGATGGGGAAAAGGGACATGGGATGCCCAAATGATGAACCTTTCTTAGTTGAGATAAAGGGAGTTGAATCTAAATTGACAGTCTCCGATACTTCACATCTCCTCCAGCACACTACTTGAAATCACTTTGCTTTCCTCTACTGTAGCAACCATATTAGAAGAAAAGAATAGTTGCGCTAACTGATACTTGGACTACTGATCCCAGAAAGTCCGATGCAAATCCTGCCAACCCTCCTGGCTGCAGCAACTTGACTTCAACGACACCACAGTCTCTCCCTCTGGCTTCACATCTAATCCTGGCATGTCTCTCCCAGAGCTTCTCACTTTCTGACCCCAGCATGGATCCCTCCTGAACGACTTGCCCGGCAGTGCTCCCCACTGTCCTTCTCCTGCTCCAGTACACCTCTCAATGACCGCGTAGAGAGAGGCTCCCTCCTAGCTCCCGAGCTCCAGACCCGAGTTCACCACCCTCCCCCAGAAAGGGGGTTCCTTCAAGGGCCACGACAGTCTAATGCCGCGTACACACGGTCGGAATTCTCGTCGTAAAAAGCTCTGATGGTTTTCCCGTCTGAATTCCGATGGAATTTCTCTCAAACTGTCTTGCCTACACACGGTCACACCAAATTCCGACGGTCTGTAACACAGCGGCATAAAACACGTTCGAAAGGGAAGTGTAATGCTTCCGACCATGCGTCGGAATTTTGCGTGTTGGAATTGCATACACACGATTGGAAAATCCGATAGAAAGGTTTTCCGTCTGAAAAATTGAGAACAGGTTCTCAATCCAAAGTCAGTCGGAAATTCTGACAGAAAAAGACCGATGGGCGTACACACGGGCGGAAAATCCGTTGAAAAGCTCCCATCGGACTGTTTTCATCGGAAATTCCGACCGTGTGTACGCCGCATAACACTCCCCATCGTTCAGTTCTTCCACCCCGAGAACTAATCCCACAAAAGGCTGACCATGGGTGTACATATATATATATATATATATATATATATATATATATATATATATATATATATATATATATATATATATATATATATAGGAGGCCTGCCCCCTGCCAATCCTAGTTGGGGATGGGTCGGGGCTCCCAAATACACCCCATGTCGCTACAGCCCTCTGCCCTGCCTCTTTTCCAGGACCCTCTGGAAACAAAGAGGAGGTGCCAGAGAGATGAAGTACATATCAGTCACCTGCTGCAACACTAAACCCCTACCCAGCCCCAGATCAAAACAAACAGGCCTAGCTCGCAGCATAGGCCTGCTTAAATTTACCTGCGCTGTCAGTACACACAAAAAAACTACTCTAGCAACCTACCTACCTAAGGTATAGGGTTCTACATATTTATATATATTTTATATATATATATATATATATATATATATATACACAGTATATGTCCCCCTTGGTGGGAGTGGAGATGACCCCATCTATAAGGATATACAGTACATACACACACAGCACAAGGCCGTGTTCACACTACGAGACGTTTCTCAGGGCTTCAGTTCCTCTGAGCTCCACAGGGTGGTGATCCCACTTCTACCATAGAGACAGGAAGTCTCTATGGAAGACAGGAAGTGATGCCAGCTACAGACAGGAAGTGATTCCAGCTACAGACAGGAAGTGATGCCAGCTCTAAATAGCAAGTTACAGTTTAGACGAGAACTGAGTCACGAGGAAATAGAGAGGAAACATAGTGGAAGGGGCAAGACGATGGACAGTCAGCCGCCCCTCACATCACCGGGTAAGAGGAGACTTTATTGTAAAGGAGAGAGCAGTACGGAGGCTCCACCTAGATCCCCCATCATCTGATAAACACATAGAAACAATGTATTCAGTCAGTGTGTGTGTTTCCTACAGATGGATCCAGTAATGGGAACCCACCAGAGAGATGTCCCCGTCCTCTGTATTCCCGGCATTCCACACAGGAAGGTCACACCATCCCCCACCATCATCAGGTAGATGAGGAACAATCACTGATAGTATCATTAGGATCTGTACATTATCTGCATTGTTACCATTGATGTTATTTTTATTATATATTCAGAGTGGAAACCTGAGAGATTCTAAAGTTGAGGTTAAAGAAGAGATAAAAGAGGAGGATGATGAGGATGGGGTGATGGAGGAAGAACACAAAGATCTGTACCAGGACACCATGGTGGAGTCATCCAGCTACAGGAACCCACCAGAGAGATGTCCCCGTCCTCTGTATTCCACACAGGAAGGTCGCACCATCCCCCACCATCATCAGGTAGATGAGGAACAATTATTGGTAGTTCTGATTTATACACAGCATGTTTGTTACAATTAATGTTTTATTATATATTCAGAGTGGAAACCTCGGGGATGATAATATTGATGTTAAAGAAGAGTATAAAGAGGAGGATGAGGAGTATGGAGTGATGATGGAGGAGTTTTCTGAAGGACACAAGGATATGTTGGAGCCACCAAATACCAGGAACCCACCAGAGAGATGTCCCCGTCCTCTGTATTCCCGGAACTCCACACAGGAAGATCACACCATCCCCCACTGTTACAAGGTTGGTGGGATGGAGAATCTAGAACATGGACTGGTGGAGATGTGTGGATTTTGTATGTAAGCTTATATTTTACAGATAATATTTTCCCTCATTCTCTTGATTTAGAGTGGAGATCCAATCGATATAGAATTTGAGGTGAAATCAGAAGAAGAAGAAGAGAGGTATGTGAGGGATGATCAGCAGTCTATGGAGGAGGATGGAATAACGGGGACATTTATAGAGGAGGACACTCCTACAGAGATCAGCACAGGTGGGTCATTAACACTAAATCGATTCTGTCACAGACTTTGGGCTGCAGGAGAACCACGGCCTGGAGAACTCTGTGTTATAACGTGTTCTTAAGTTATCCAGAGCTGGTCACTAATTGCTTGTGGCTTCTTATGCAAGTTAGAGAGTCCAGCTGGACTGTCTAAGGAGGTCACTGTCATGATAATAGGACTAGCTCTACTGTGTAAGGTGACTTTTGTCTGAGATAATGGGCGTAGCCCTTATCTGATGGTTTTGCTGTATACATTCAGTGTGCTTCTCAAATAAAGCAGTTCATTTTTCTGGTGTACTCCAAGACTGGTGTTGTCGGGTTCATGGGGTTTCTATAGCCAGATCCATTGGTCTCCTGTTCCAGAACTTGGGATACAGCTTCTTGGCAGGAAATGGCCAACAGGGTGTCCGAAGTCCGTCACACCCATACTGCTCACTGATTGGTCCAGAGTAGGGCGGGGACTGGGTGATATCAGCCTGTAATCCCCTGGTCACTTTCCTGAGCTGTGTTCCCCGTCCTGTATTCCTGTATTTCTCTCCGATAATCTTCCTTCTCTGTGCTGCCGACACAATTTATGTATCTAGACTGGATTTATGGAGATTCTGGGGATCCGCTGGCAGCAAGATGTGGATTTTCACCATAGGTGTTGCTCAACCTAAACACGCAATGCAGGGGAGTCAAACTCAATTTCATTGTAAGACGCATCAGCATTCTGATTGCCCTCAAAGAACTGGGTGTATCTATAATGCCGCGTACACGACCGGACTTTCCAGCCGACTAGGTCTGACGGTCTTGCCGACAGAGTTCCGATGGACTTCCTGTTAGAAGTGTAAATTCGTTATATTTTAAGTGATGAAAGGGTTTCTGATAAACTCACAAAAGTACATGTAATTGTTGAAGGTTTGAAGGTTATTAGGACATAGCACAGAGGGCATAGACAGATATGTTTTTTTGCTGTGTAAGTAATTCTATTCTGAGTAACTATTTCAGGACACAGGCCTATGGGTGGAGTTATGCTATTTGTCTTTGGACTAAAATCATGTTGGGCATATATGCAAATTATGGGTGTCACCAAGATATGATGACATGACAGTAAAAACAGTATAAAAATGGTTTAGAGAAAGAAGGAAGGGGGAGGTGCAGAAAGCAAAATGGGTGAGGAGGAGATGGATTAAGATTTAACATCAGAACTCTATCTGAACTCTGAAGCCGTAACCATGATGTCTTGTCTTTGCTAATTCTTGTTGAAGATGAATAAACTACCTTTCAAGTATTTTGGATGAGAAACTGATTCTTAACCACTTTCAGACCGGACCAATTGGCAGCCAAAAGGACCAGGCCCCTTTTTTGCGATTCGGCACTGCGTCACTTTAACTGACAATTGCGCGGTCGTGCGACGTGGCTCCCAAACAAAATTGACGTCCTTTTTTTTTCACAAATAGAGCTTTCTTTTGGTGGTATTTGATCGCCCCTGCGGTTTTTATTTTTTGCGCTATAAACAAAAATAGAGCGCCAATTTTGAAAAAAATGCATTATTTTTTATTTTTTGCTATAATAAATATCCCCAAAAAATATATAAAAAAACGTTTTTTTTCCTCAGTTTAGGCCGATACGTATTCTTCTACATATTTTTGGTAAAAAAAATTGCAATAAGCGATTATTGATCGGTTTGCGCAGAAGTTATAGCGTTTACAAGATAGGGGATAGTTTTATAGCATTATTATTAATAATTTTTTTTTTATTATTAATGGCGGAGATCTGCGATTTTTTGTGTGACTGCGACATTATGGCGGACACATCGGACATTTTTGACACATTTTTGGGACCATTGTCATTTTTACAGCAATTAATGCATTTAAATGCATTGATTTCTGTATAAATGACACTGGCAGTAAAGGGGTTAACCACAAGGGGGCAGTGAAAGAGTTAAGTATGCCTAGGGGTGTGTTTTTTACTGTGGGGGGGCGTGGCTGTCAGCTAGTGAATGCTGATCTCTGCTCCAATCACAGGGAGCAGAGATCAGCGTCACTAGTTGCTAGGCAGAACGGGGAGATGCTGTTTATCTCGGCATCTCCCCGTTCAGCCGCTCCGTGAGACGATCGCGGGAGTCCCCGTGGCGATCGAGTCCGCGGGGACCGCGGCCGGACTCACGGGGGGTCCCGACCGGCGCGGGAGCGCGCCGCTCCCGGCGCGCTCCCGATGGCACGGACAGGCTAAAGGAGGGACGTATATATACGCCCTCCTGCCTGTACGTGCCATTCTGTCGACGTATATCGTCGTGCGCCGGTCGGCAAGTGGTTAAATAGTATCAGAATACTGCCTTACAACAAGACATACAATTCTCTTCTACACATATCCTATATAAGATAGGATATTGACTGACACATTGAAGCAGACTTTGCTAATTCATCTTGAAAACACTCCTGTAAGTAGAATGACGAGATAGAGATATTTTCCCTATTTCCACCTATTTTTCACTTCCCGAACGAGCGGACTTGCCCACACACGAACGGACTTTCCAGCAGACTAGATCCAATGGTCTTCCCGCCGGACTTTCGGCGGAGTTCCACCGGACTTTTCGAATGAACGGACTTGCCCACACAAGGACAAGTCCGTTCATTGTGAACGTGACTCCAGGTACAACGGGACTAGAAAAGGAAGTCAATTTAAGGGGAACCCCCTACGCCAAAAAAACGGCATGGGGGTCCCCCCAAAGTCCATACCAGACCCTTATCCGAGCATGCAGCCGGCCAGTCAGGAAAGAGGGTGTTGACGAGCGAGCACCCCCCTCCTTAACCGTACCAGACCGCATGCCCTTAACATGGGGGGGGTGTGCTTTGGGGAAGGGGGGCGCCCTGTCCCTGTGCCACCCCAAAGCACCTTGTCCCCATGTTGATAAGGGCTTCTTCCCGACAACCCTGGCCGTTGGTTGTCGGGGTCTGCGGGCGGGGGCATATCTGAATCCAGGAGCCCCCTTTAATAATGGGGGCCCCCAGATTCCGGCCCCCCACCCTATGTGAATGAGTATCGGGTACATCGTACCCCTACCCATTCACCTGAGGGGAAAAAAGGGTCAATAAAAAAACACACTTCACAGGTTTTTAAAGTAATTTATTAGGCAGCTCCGGGGGTCTCTTTCCGACTTCTCCTGCTCTCTGGTATCTTCTGCCAGGCTCCTCCGCTATCTTCTTCCAGCTCTTTTACTAGCGTTGGCCCGGTCTCCTCCTTCGTCGTCTTCTTCTTCCTCTTCTTCTTGTTCTTCCGATGTTGACACAAGGCTCTCTCCCACTGGAATGCTGTGTACACGGTGCGCAACGACTTATATAGGCATGGGGCGGGGTGACACCCTTATGACGTCACAGCCCGGGGCATGCTAGGACTGTGCCGTCATAAGGGGCGGGGTCACCATGCCTATATAAGTCGTTGCGCACCGTGTACAGCATTACAGCGGGAGAGAGCGTCGTGTCAACATCGGAAGAACAGAAGAGGGAAGAAGAAGACGACAAAGGAGGAGACCGGGCCAACGCTAGTAAAAGAGCTGGAAAAGGATAGCGGAGGAGCCCGGCAGAAGATACCGGAGAGCGGGAGAAGAACCGTAAAGCGCGGAGAAGTCGGAAGAGAACCCCGGAGCTGCCTAATAAATTACTTTAAAAACCTGTCTATACTCATTCACATAGGGTGGGAGGCCGGGATCTAGGGGCCCCCTTTATAAGCATGGGAGAATTGTGTCTCTTCTCCAGAGAGAATAAGTTCAGTGCTCACAACCTTTCCTCATAACTAATATCCTCCAGACCCTTTATTAGCTTTGTTGCCCTTCTTTGTACTCGCTCCATTTCCAGTACATCCTTCCTGAGGACTGGTGCCCAGAACGGGACAGCATACTCCAGGTGCGGCCGGACCAGAGTCTTGTAGAGCGGGAGAATTATCCTTTTATCTCTGGAGTTGATCCCCTTTTTAATGCCAATATTCTGTTTGCTTTGTTGGCAGCAGCTTGGCATCGCTGAGCCCATCATCTACTAGGACCCCCAGGTCCTTCTCCATCCTAGATCCCCCCAGAGGTTCTCCCCCCAGTCTATAGATTCCATTCAGATTTTTGCCACCCAAATGCATTATTTTACATTTCTCTACATTGAACCTCATTTGCCATGTAGTTTTCCACCCCATTAATTTGTTCAGATCTTCTTGCAAGGTTTCCACATCCTGCGGAGAAGTTATTGCCCTGCTTAGCTTAGTATCGTCCGCAAATACAGAGATTGAACTGTTTCCCCCATCCCTATCCTCCAGGTCGTCTATGAACAAATTAAATAGGATTGGTCCCAGCACAGAACCCTGTGGGACCCCACTACCCACCCCTGACCATTCCGAGTACTCCCCACCCCCGACCATTCCGAGTACTACCCACCCCGACCATTCCGAGTACTCCCCATTTATCACCACCCTCTGAACTCACCCTTGTAGCCAGTTTTCAATCCATGTACTCACCCTATGGTCCATGCCAATGGACCTTACTTAGTACAGTAAACGTTTATGGGGAACTGTGTCAAATGCTTTTGCAAAATCCAGATACACCACGTCTACGGGTCTTCCTTTATCTAGATACACCACGTCTACGGGCCTTCCTTTATCCAGATACACTACGTCTACGGGCCTTCCTTTATCCAGATACACCACGTCTATGGGCCTTCCTTTATCTAGATACACCACATCTACGGGCCTTCCTTTATCCAGATACACCACGTCTACGGGCCTTCCTTTATCCAGATACACCACGTCTACGGGCCTTCCTTTATCCAGATACACCACGTCTACGGGCCTTCCTTTATCCAGATACACCACGTCTACGGGCCTTCCTTTATCCAGATACACCACGTCTACGGGCCTTCCTTTATCCAGATACACCACGTCTATGGGCCTTCCTTTATCCAGATACACCACGTCTACGGGCCTTCCTTTATCCAGATACACCACGTCTACGGGCCTTCCTTTATATAGATACACCACGTCTACAGGCCTTCCTTTATCTAGATACACCACATCTACGGGCCTTCCTTTATCCAGATACACCACGTCTACAGGCCTTCCTTTATCTAAATACACCACGTCTACGGGCCTTTCTTTATCCAGATACACCACGTCTACGGGCCTTCCTTTATCCAGATACACCACGTCTACGGGCCTTCCTTTATCTAGATACACCACGTCTACGGGCCTTCCTTTATCTAGATACACCACGTCTACGGGCCTTCCTTTATCTAGATACACCACATCTACGGGCCTTCCTTTATATAGATACACCACGTCTACGGGCCTTCTTTTATCTAGATGGCAACTCACCTCCTCATAGAATGTTAGTAGATTTGTTTGGCAAGAACGATTCTTCATGAATCCATGCTGATTACTGCTAATGATACCGTTCTTATTACTAAAATCTTGTATATAGTCCCTTATCATCACCTCCAAGAGTTTACATACTATTGATGTTAGGCTAACTGGTCTGTAACTCCCAGGGATATATCTTGGTTAAATATTGGAGCTACATTGGCTTTTCTCCAATCAGCTGGTACCATTCCAGTCAGTAGATTGTTCGTAAAAATTAGGAACAATGGTCTGGCAATTACTTCACTGAGCACCTTTAGGTGCAAGCCATCTGGTCCCGGTGATTTATTAATGTTACGTTTTTCAAGTCTATTTCTAATTCTGTCCTCTGTTAGTCATGGAGGTGCTTCCTGTGATGTGTCATGAGGATAAACACTGCAGTTTTGGTTACTGAAGCCCCCCGAGTCCCTCCATGAAGACTGAGGAGAAGAATAAGTTCAATACCTTCGCCATCTCTCCATCCTTAGTAACCAGATTCCCTTCATCATTCATTATGGGACAAATATAATCTGACCTCCCTTTCTTACCCTTTCTTACTATTTATATACTTAAAGAATTTCTTGGGATTTTTTTTACTCTCCTTCACTATGTATCTTTCATGTTCTATCTTACATGTTGATAATAATGTGATAACATCCTCCACCTTTGTCAGTTACCCAATGATGGTGGTCTTCAGGATCAATCCAGTCTCCATCTTGGTTGGTTAGGGGAACCAATCTGCTCATGTCTAGTAATAATCTTTGTATTTCTATTTTAGTAGATGGACGGGAGATGAGGAAAACCTCAGAGGATTGTCTCACTTTGTCTCCAGACTGTAAAGTAGAAGATGAGGACATCACACAGTATAGTCCAGGAGAAAACCCGACTACCTCAAATGTCCATCCGGCACCACACAGTGTAGATGGACCATCGTATTCCTCTTATCCTGAGGAACCTCAGACTGTGCGGGACGGTGCCGGACCATCGTATTCCTCTTATCCTGAGGAACCTCAGACTGTGCGGGACGGTGCCGGACCATCGTATTCCTCTTATCCCGAGGAACCTCAGAATGTGCGGGACGGTGCCGGACCATCGTATTCCTCTTATCCTGAGGAACCTCAGACTGTGCGGGACGGTGCCGGACCATCGTATTCCTCTTATCCCGAGGAACCTCAGACTGTGCGGGAGGGTGCCGGACCATCGTATTCCTCTTATCCTGAGGAACCTCAGACTGTGTGGGACGGTGCCGGACCATCGTATTCCTCTTATCCTGAGGAACCTCAGACTGTGCGGGATGGTGCCGGACCATCGTATTCCTCTTATCCTGAGGAACCTCAGACTGTGCGGGACGGTGCCGGACCATCGTATTCCTCTTATCCTGAGGAACCTCAGACTGTGCGGGACGGTGCCGGACCATCGTATTCCTCTTATCCTGAGGAACCTCAGACTGTGCGGAAGGGTGCCGGACCATCGTATTCCTCTTATCCTGAGGAACCTCAGACTGTGCGGGACGGTGCCGGACCATCGTATTCCTCTTATCCTGAGGAAACTCAGACTGTGCGGGACGGTGCCGCCCCTCCAAAACATAAGAGGTTTTCCTGTAGTGAGTGCGGAAAGTGTTTCCGTTCTAACTACGATCTTAATGTGCATAAAAGATCTCACACCAGAGAGAAGCCGTATTCCTGTGCTAATTGCGGGAAAGGTTTCTATTCAAAATCCCATCTTAATGTTCATAAAAGATATCACACAGATGAGAAGCCGTATTCCTGTCCTGACTGTGGCAAATGTTTTCCAACGCAGTCCAATCTGAACACACATCAGAGATCTCACACAGGGGAGAAGCCGTATTCCTGTCCTAAATGTGGGAAAAGTTTTGGAAATAAATCAAGGGTTGTCGCACATCTGAGGTCTCACACGGGGGAGAAGCCGTTTTCCTGTCTTGAGTGCGGTAAATGTTTTTCAGATAAGTCCATTCTTTATAGACATCAGAGATTGCACACGGGGCCCAAACCGTATTCGTGTTCTGAATGTGGAAAATATTTTTCACAGAAAAGCAATCTTTACCTACATCAGAGATCGCACACAGGTGAGAAGCCGTATTCCTGTCCTAAGTGCGGGAAATGTTTTTCACTTAAGTCACATCTTTATACACATCAGAGATCTCACACTGGGGAGAAGCTTCATTCCTGTCCTGAGTGTGGGAAAAGTTTTGCATATAAATCAAGGCTTGTCACACATCAGAGCTCTCACACGGGGGAGAAGCCACTAGCCTGTCCTGAGTACGGGAATTGTCAGTCACAGAAGTCCTCTGTTTACAGTCATCTGAGATTGGACACGGAGGAGAATGAACTTTCCTGGTCTGAGTGAGGGAATTGTTCTTCACTGAAGTCCTGTCTTCCTGTACGTCAGGGGTCCCACACAACCCTCGAGGTGTATTAGTGAGTGCGGGAAATGTCTTGTATATGAATGTTGCTGGACATGTGGGGAAGAAGCACACCCTGATATACACCTCAGATATACTCCATGGCTGATCTTCATCATGGAAGAAACAGTTAATAAGGAGATCAGAGATCACCAAAGACATGGATGAAGTGTTGTACCGTGTCGGCCATTGATAGCAGGAGAAAAATAAAAATTGAGTCATTACCTCTCATTGGCTGAGTACATTTTGTGGTGTAAACTCTTGCAAGAGGTCTGTTTTCTCAAGTCGTCTTCCAGGACGAAACGCGTTAACCCCACCACTTAAAAGGCGGTCCTCTAGGCCTTTTAAAATACAAATGGAGTCATTACCTCTCATTGGCTGAATACATGTTGTGTAAAAACAGATAGAGGTCTATTTTAAAAAATGTAAATAAAAACTAATATAAAAATTTTGGGCTGTATTTTATTTCTTGATGATTTCCTATGATTATTGGCTCCATCTAGGGATCATAATGTTGTGTTGCACCATTTTTAATAATGAAGGTATAGTATTTTAGGACAAAATACTACATTAGATGGAGCTAAAGATCAAAGGAAAGCACCGTGTCCGTTAAATTACGGACAGGATTTTTCATGGCTGGGCAAATGCTTTTTTTTATAAGATAGATCCCTTAGTTTCCTTCAGCAGACGGGGATTGCTACAAATAACTTAGATCATCCTCATGCACTTATGAGTACAGCAGACATCGAACAATATACATTAAATAAACTAACAATAATAATCCAACCACTTGTAGCGCCCTCTAGTGTACAGTGTAGTTGTGAAGAAATGTTTTTTATGACTCACAGTGGCTGTGTGAGTCTGGGTAATTGGCCGGTGTTACTATAGGTCAAGCTGGAGGACTCTACAGGTCAGGCCTCTGGTACCTTCCCTTTGGTTCTAGAAGCTACCAGAAGTTTCTAGAAGCTAGCGGGTGGAGGCTATGATCTGCATTTTGATGGGAATCTGACAAATCCCCAGGTAGGTGGCTTGGCAGGGTGATTAGATCAGTCCATACATTTTGTGGAGACTGA
Organism: Lithobates sylvaticus; assembly: GCA_028564925.1. Taxonomy (NCBI): domain Eukaryota; kingdom Metazoa; phylum Chordata; class Amphibia; order Anura; family Ranidae; genus Lithobates; species Lithobates sylvaticus. Next base: position 594,308,499 of record CM053028.1, on the reverse strand, counting down.
CCAGTAGGGATAAGCCTTAGTTTTGTTTGGTTCACACCAGAACTTTCGAACATTGCGAAAGTTCGGGAGCAAATAACGAACCCCATTGAAATCTATGGGACTCGAACTGAAAATAACAAAAGTGCCCATTTTGAAGGCTTATATGCAAGTAATTGGGCATACGATGGTTATGGGGGCCCGGGTACTGGCCTGTGGGACATGTATCAATGAAAAAAATGTTAGTAAAAAACTTAATTTATTGATGCTTAAAGTGAAAGCATGAGAAATAACAATAAAAAAAGAAAAATTCTTTAAATATCGTGCCTGGGGGTTGTCCCCTTAGTCCACCTGTAAAGTGGCACATCTGTACCATGTATAGAACCTGCTGCAGCAACAATTGCATTTATAAAGCCCAACAAAAATTTAATTTTCCCTGTAAGCTTTCTTTATTTTGTAAACAATGGCTTGTGGAGCCAGTCTGTATGACGAGGCCACAATTACATGCAATATGCCAGTGCCTATATCATATGTATAAATCAAACACCAAATATCATCACCAAAACTTTCCGTGAATGTGACAAATTAATAATTCAAAATAAATAAAATTGTAAATGTCCAATATTTCCTTTGGTTTAAACGTTCCAGTATTTAGTGAATCCCACTGCCAGATATTCTGCTGTATATAAACTACTCAAGTACTCCTATGTTTTACATCCGTGATTCAGGGTATTTTGTATCCACCAGTTTAGTGACGTCACCACCACCACCATAAGGACTGGCCACTCACCAGATACTACTATAGAAAGCGCCTTTGGTTCATTAGGGGGGGTAGGGATAACCACTCCACTCTGGTCTATGATGCTCCCAGTAAACAGGTATAAAACAATGTCCGCCCTCATAAAAAATGGATAATGATCATTGCGCAGTATATCTGTGCATTTATTATAAAAAAAAGTAAAAACAGACTATACCACTCACATTTATAAGTGCCCATAAATCGGCACCAAACTTGTCCAGCGGTTTGAATGGGTGAAGGTATCACCGTGTATCTCCTGTTCCGGCGTATGGCGGCGAGACAAGCCTCGTTATCGTTTGGTAGGAAGTGACGTAGTATTTTTCCCAGCAGCCTCTACGCGTTTCACAAGTATGTTTGCGTCATCAGGAAGCCTAGAAGTTTTGCCGAGATTCCAGATCCCAAAAATACTTCATCAACGACATCGGCATCAGGGGATTCATACAGTAGCTGCTGGTAATCCAGGACTGATTAATCTTGATAAATGTCAGCCGGTCCACAGAGTCTGTGGACAGACGTGCTCTATTATCAGTAACAAAACCTCTGGCAACAATGAATGCCCATTCAGAAAGCATGCTGGATGCAGGGCAGCCCAGCAGCTCAATTGCATACTGGGAAAGTTCTGGCCAGTGGTCTAGTCTCATAACTCAGTAACCCAGTGAATAGTCAACTGGAAAGCTCTCATCTCTGTTTTCGCAAGCGATGTGTCTTGGCCTAGGCCGACAAGGCCCAAACCTAGGGTGGCACTTGGTGGGGGGAGCTGCAAAAAGGCTGCCCCCGCATGAAAAAAGCCCCCGACCTCCTCCTGAGTCCTGATAGCAGCACAAATAGTCTCCTATAGAGCGGCATAAAGTGACTGGCAGGGGTGGTCTCCACTTGGCTGGGCTCGGCTGTGCTCGGGTGGTCTCCACTTGGCTGTCTTTGGGCTGGGGAGGCAGTCTTGGCTGTGCTCGTTGGGGGGGTGGTCTCTGCTGTGCTTGGGTAGGGGAGCAGGCGGTCTTTACTCACCTCGGCTTGGCTGGGCTCGGGCGGAGGGAAGGTCACAGTGATGTAAGTAGTGATAACCGGCAAATGTATTAGAAGAAAGATGCTGATCATGTCCACAGCCTCTGACCATTTCTGCAGTCTCTGAACATGTTCGCAGCCTCTGACCATGTCCGCAGCCTCAAACCATGTCCGCAGCCTCTGACCATTTCTGCAGCCTCTGATCATGTCCCCAGCCTCTGACCATATCCACAGTCACTGACCATGTCCGCAGCCTCTGAACATGTCCGCAGCCTCTGACCATTTCCGCAACCTCTGACCATGTCCGCATCCTCTGACCATTTCTGCAGCCTCTGATCATGTCCCCAGCCTCTGACCATATCCACAGTCACTGACCATGTCCGCAGCCTCTGACCAAGTCCGCAGCCTCTGACCATTTCCGCAGCCTCTGACCATGCCCGCAGCCTTTGACCATTTCCGCAGCCTTTGACCATGTCCGCTGCCTCTGACCACTTCCGCAACCTCTGACCATGTCCCCAGCCTCTGACCATGTCCGCAGTCTATAATTATCTCCTGTATCATGTCTGCAGCTTCTGACCATCTCTTGTATCATGTTTGCAGTTTCTGATCATGTCTGCAGTCTGTGACCGTATCTTGTATCATGTCTGCAGTCTCTGACCATCTCAAGTATCATGTACGCAGTCTCTGACCATCTCGTGTATCATGTCCGCAGTCTCTGACCATCTATTTTATCATCTCTGCAGTCTCTGACCAACTCCTGAGAGCTCTAATAGGAAGAGGTGGCGCCTAAAGAGAAGGGGTGGGGTTTACAGATGAAGGGATGGATCTTAACCGTCTACTTTGACAAGCTTGCATGTAGATGCTGGGCATGTGGGTGGCAGTGACTGTATTTTATGTTCCGCAGAGAAATTTGCCGGCTATACTCTGCAACTGGTGGAGTGCTACTGGCAGATGTGCTGCAAGGACCTGGGACACCCTTCACTATACAATCATATCTGTCAGTGGAAGCTGCTGAGAGGTCATGAGGTATAGTGGGGGGCAGACTGAGGTGAGTAAAGAGGAGGAACAGATTTGCTTTCCTTTTGTGTGGCTTTCAGGTGCTCTTGCTAAGTGGTGGGAAGTTAAATGCCTTGTTAAGAATGTGGTACCCAAATGATTGGTGTTTTTGCCATGCTTGATGTGCCTGAGAGAAAGTTTGCAAATTGCATATGTGCTAAAAAAAAGGCCCAGACAGCTGAGCTGTGGGAAGTGGGCCGGGAGATAACAGCTCCACAATCTGGTAGCATAGGGTGGCTGCTCTCTACTCTTCCATGATGGCTGCCTCATTGGGGTTTTGCCTCACCCTCACTTTCCTCCTCTGCTCTATCCGGCAACCAAGTCACGTCAGTGACCTCATCATCATCTCCGCCATCCTAATTACCACTGGAGACATCTTGGCAATACGCTGCCAATTTGTGTACCAGTGTTCTCCCCTCTCTGTAGGCTCATGTTCCTGCCTTCCTCAACCTCAGAACCAACATCCGAATCAAGTAATGGCTGTGCATCATCAAGGAGCAAGTGGCTGATGCTGTGCTTAAATAACTCAGCTGACTCCTCCATGCCTGATACTGGGGCTATGGCAGGAGTAGCTGTGGACAAGGAGGCAGGTTTAGCCACTCTGGCAGCTGCGGTGGACTACGCACTAGTCTCTGCTTGTGTGACAGAGGATGAGGATGGTTTAGTAAGCCAGTCCACCACCTCCTCTGCATGCTGTGGCTGGATAGCACGGGCAATATCACTAAACAGAGGAAATGATGCCCTGCCTGAGGACACCTACACTGCTGGCCCCCTCACAGTGCCATGGGAATGTCTGTCTCTCCTTGTTGTCATCCCAGACATGTTTGGGGAGAGTAATAGAGATGTGGAAATGTGTACTTGGAAGCACTTTAATCAATGGAAAGTGGTGTTTGGTGCACTTTAACATTAGTACTCACTACACACACTTCACTGACACACTATAATATACTGCAGTAAAACTGCACTAAAGCACTGCAATATACTGCGTCGAATGTGCAATAACGCACTGAAATATACTGCAGTAAACCTGCCGTGACAAAATAAACTGACACTGAAGTAAATATGAACGGTTGCACTACACCAGTGATGGCAAACCTTGGCACCCCAGATGTTTTGGAACATCTACATTTCCCATGATGCTCAACTACACTGCAGAGTGCAAGGGCATCATGGGAAATGTAGTTCCAAAACATCTGGGGTGCCAAGGTTCGCCATCACTGCACTATACTCACCCTGAACTATCACGAGATTCACACTACACTGATATTCTACACTGACAATAGAATCAGAATAGCACACTATAGTACACTAACGGTCTAATAGCACTAAATGGCCGCTGTTGAAAGAGAATACTTTCATAGTGTGAGGGCGGGACTGAGAGCAGTGAGCCATGATTGGATAGAGTCATCATTACTTTCTCCAATCATGGCTCTGACGGCGCTCTGTGCCCTGATTGGGCAAAGCTTTCATTGCTTCAGCCAATCAGGGCATCCAATGCACCGTTAGGCGGGCCGAACAAACGGTCGAACGCCCTGGCAATTTGGGTGTTCTTTGAACAGGCAAACAGCCAATGTTTGGCCCAAACTCATGCTCGGGCCCGAACCATTCGCCCATCCCTAATGCTGAGTGAGCCAGGAGAACCAGAGAGCTGGGAGCTAGGACTAAAAGCCAGGAGGTTTGGTATTCTTTGTTAACTGTTTTTGCTGGAGAAGAACCCCTGTGTGGACACTGTGCCTGTGGACTTTTTTTTGGTAAATAAAAGTGGGCCTCCAAGCCTGTAAAATACAGTGTGGACTGGTGTGGACTTCACTCAGGCGCATCTACTGTATCTTCTACTCTGTCTGCTTTTAGACGATTCCTGAAAACCCTTCTCTTCAGAGAAGCCTATCCCTCCCCCCACCTAACAACGGGACTTTTATTTTCTCCATCAGCCCATCCCCCACAGTTATTACCTTTGGCATCACATCACCCTCACTCTTAGATTGTAAGCTCCTATGATCAAGACCCTTTGATTCCTCCTGTATTAAATTGTATCGTAACTGTACTGTCTGCCCGCATGTTGTAAAGCGCTGCGCGATCTGTTGGCGCTGTACTGTGTTTTCCCGAAAATAAGACCTACCCCGAAAATAAGCCCTACTGTGTCTTTTGTTGCCAAAATGAATATAAGACCCAGGTTTATTTTCGGGAAAACACAGTATAATTCCTGTATAATAAGAAGAATAATCTATCATTAAGCTAAGCAACCCCCATATCATATATATATATATATATATATATATATATATATATATATATGTACAAAAACACATTTTGTATGTATGTATGCCTTGTATTAGGGTGTTGTGCTGGCTGCTACTCACTAATACATTTTCTTTGGGCATTCAGCACAGTTTTCTTTGCGTTTTATATATATATATATTATATATATTATATATATATATATATAAATATATATATAAAAAAATATATATATATATATATATATATATATATATATATATATATATATATATATATATATATATACATATATATATAGTATATGTCCCCCTTGGTGGGAGTGGAGATGACCCCATCTATAAGGATATACAGTACATACACACACAGCACAAGGCCGTGTTCACACTACGAGACGTTTCTCGGGGCTGCAGTTCCTCTGAGATCCACAAGATGGCGATCTCACTTCTACCATAGAGACAGGAAGTCTCTATGAAAGACAGGAAGTGATGTCAGGTATAAATAGGAATTTCCGGGTGAGAGGTGAGTCGGGAGGAAGTAGAGAGGAGACGTTGCTGGAAGTGGCAACACGATGGACAATCAGCCGCCCCTCACATCACCGGGTAAGAGGAGACTTTATTGTAAAGGAGAGAGCAGTACGGAGGCTCCACCTAGATCCCCCATCATCTGATAAACACATAGAAACAATGTATTCAGTCAGTGTGTGTGTTTCCTACAGATGGATCCAGTAATGGGAACCCACCAGAGAGATGTCCCCGTCCTCTGTATTCCCGGGATTCCACACAGGAAGGTCACACCATCCCCCACCATCATCAGGTAGATGAGGAACAATCACTGATAGTATCATTAGGATCTGTACATTATCTGCAGTGTTACCATTGATGTCATTTTTATTATATATTCAGAGTGGAAACCTGAGAGATCCTAAAGTTGAGGTTAAAGAAGAGATAAAAGAGGAGGATGATGAGGATGGGGTGATGGAGGAAGAACACAAAGATCTGTACCAGGACACCATGGTGGAGTCATCCAGCTACAGAAACCCACCAGAGAGATCCCCCCGTCCTCTGTATTCCCGGGATCCCACACAGGAAGGTCACACCATCCCCCACCATCATCAGGTAGATGAGGAACATTTATTGGTAGTTCTGATTTATATACAAGCATGTTTGTTACAATGAATGTTTTATTAAATATTCAGAGTGGAAACCTCGGGGATGATAATATTGTTGTAAAAGAAGAGTATAAAGAGGAGGATGAGGAGTATGGAGTGATGGAGGAGTTTTCAGAAGGACACAAGGATATGATGGAGCCACCAAATACCAGGAACCCACCAGAGAGATGTCCCCGTCCTCTGTATTCCACACAGGAAGATCACACCATCCCCCACTGTTACAAGGTTGGTGAGACGGAACTTCTAGAACATGGACTGGTGGAGATGATGTGTGGATTTTTTATGTAAGCTTATATCTTAGAGATGATCTTCTCTCTCATTTTCTTGGTTTAGAGTGGAGATCCAATCGATATAGAATTTGAGGTTAAATCAGAAGAAGAAGAAGAAGAGAGGTATGTGAGGGATGATCAGCAGTCTATGGAGGAGGATGGAATAACGGGGACATTTATAGAGGAGGACACTCCTACAGAGATCAGCACAGGTGGGTCATTCACACTAAATCCATTCCTCCACCCATACTGCTCACTGATTGGTCCAGAGTAGGGCGGGGACTGGGTGATATAGTTACATAGTAGGTGATGTCGAAAAAAGACACAAGTCCAACCTATGTGTGTGATTATATGTCAGTATTACATTGTATATTCCTGTATGTTGCGGTCGTTCAGGTGCTTATCTAATAGTTTTCTTGAAACTATCGATGCCCCCCGCTGAGACCACCGCCTGTGGAAGGGAATTCCACATCCTTGTCGCTCTTACAGTAAAGAACCCTCTACGGAGTTTAAGGTTAAACCTCTTTTTTCTTCTAATTTTAATGAGTGACCACGAGTCTTGTTATACTCCCTTCCGTGGAAAAGTTTTCTCCCTATTGTGGGGTCACCAGTAAGGTATTTATATATTGTGGGGTCACCAGTCCGGTATTTATATAATGAAATCATATCCCCTCTCAAGCGTCTCTTCTCCAGAGAGAATAAGTTCAGTGCTCACAACCTTTCCTCATAACTAATATCCTCCAGAACCTTTATTAGCTTTGTTGCCCTTCTTTGTAGTCGCTCCATTTCCAGTACATCCTTCCTGAGGACTGGTGCCCAGAACTGGACAGCATACTCCAGGTGCGGCCGGACCAGAGTCTTGTAGAGCGGGAGAATTATACTTTTATCTCTGGAGTTGATCCCCTTTTTAATGCCAATATTCTGTTTGCTTTGTTAGCAGCAGCTTAGCATTGCTGATCCCATCATCTACTAGGACCCCCAGGTCCTTTTCCATCCTAGATCCCCCCAGAGGTTCTCCCCCCCCCCAGTTTATAGATTGTATTCATATTTTTGCCACCCAAATGCATTATTTTACATTTTTCTACATTGAACCTCATTTGCCATGTAGTTGCCCCTCCCCAGATCTTTTTGCAAGGTTTCCACATCCTGCAGAGAAGTTATTGCCCTGCTTAGCTTAGTATCGTCCGCAAATACAGAGATTGAGCTGTTTCCCCCATTCCCATCCTCCAGGTCATTTATGAACAAATTAAACAGGATTGGTCCCAGCATAGAACCCTGGGGGACCCCACTACCCGCCCTGACCATTCCGAGTAATCCCCACCCCGACCATTCCGAGTACTCCCCCCCCCCGACCATTCCGAGTACTCCCCATTTATCACCACCCTCTGAACTCTCCCTTGTAGCCAGTTTTTAATCCATGTACTCATCCTATGGGCCATGCCAACGCACCTTATTTTGTACAGTAAACGTTTATGGTGAACTGTGTCAAATGCTTTTGCAAAATCCATATACACCACGTCTACGGGTCTTCCTTTATCCAGATACACCACGTCTACAGGCCTTCCTTTATCCAGATACAACACGTCTACGGGCCTTCCTTTATCCAGATACACCACGTCTACGGGCCTTCCTTTATCCAGATACACCACGTCTACGGGCCTTCCTTTATCTAGATACACCACGTTTACGGGCCTTCCTTTATCTAGATACACCACGTCTACGGGCCTTCCTTTATCCAGATACACCTCGTCTACGGGCCTTCCTTTATCCAGATACACCACGTCTACGGGCCTTCCTTTATCTAGATACACCACGTCTACGGGCCTTCCTTTATCTAGATACACCACGTCTACGGGCCTTCCTTTATCCAGATACACCACGTCTACGAGCCTTCCTTTATCTATATACACCACGTCTACGGGCCTTCCTTTATCCAGATACACCACGTCTACGGGCCTTCCTTTATCCAGATACACCACGTCTATGGACCTTCCTTTATCCAGATACACCACGTCTACGGGCCTTCCTTTATCTAGATACACCACGTCTACGGGCCTTCCTTTATCTAGATACACCACGTCTACGGGCCTTCCTTTATCTATATACACCACGTCTACGGGCCTTCCTTTATCTAGATACACCACGTCTACGGGCCTTCCTTTATCTAGCTGGCAACTCCCCTCCTCATAGAAGGTTAGTAGATTGGTTTGGCAAGAACAATTCTTCATGAATCCATGCTGATTACTGCTAATGATACCGTTCTCATTACTAAAATCTTGTATATAGTCCCTTATCATCCCCTCCAAGAGCTTGCATACTATTGATGTTAGGCTAACTGGTCTGTAATTCCCAGGAATGTATTTTGGGCCCTTTTTAAATATTGGTGCTACATTGGCTTTTCTCCAATCAGCTGGTACCATTCCAGTCAGTAGACGGTCAGTAAAAATTAGGAACAATGGTCTGGCAATTACTTGACTGAGTTCCCCAAGTACCCTCGGGTGCAAGCCATCTGGTCCCGGTGATTTATTAATGTTAAGTTTCCCAAGTCTAATTTTAATTCTGTCCTCTGTTAACCATGGAGGTGCTTCCTGTGATGTGTCATGAGGATAAACACTGCAGTTTTGGTTACTGAAGCCCCCCGATTCCCTCAGGATCAGTCCAGTTTCCATCTAGGTTGGTTAGGGGAACCAATCAGCTCATGTCTAGTAATAATCTTGTGGAAGAAATCTGCGCTCGGAAAAAATTAGGAAATAACCAGAGCAGCTGAACACTATGGCTCTAGATACTAAACCAAAAATAGAAATAAATGTGAAAAAGTGCAGCGCTCAGAAAAATGAGATAAAAAATCTTGACCAATAACGGTAAAGGTGAGTGAATCAAGTCCTATTCCATGTGAATGGATACTGGTACTTGCGACAGTTTAAGTGCATATAAACTTATAAACAACTTAATTACAGTGCAAACCTAAACCAAATATGTGTTGATATATGTTAAATACATAAACTAACATTTGCAAAAAAATATGTGAATACCCAAATCTATAAGTTCAAACGCATAAGTGCATCCAAATCGCATGCAGTGAAAAACGCAAAAAAAATCAATCAAAATAGTCAAACAGAGTCCTCAGTACTGAATATTGAGTACATAAACTAACATTTGCAAAAAAAATATATGTGAATACCCAAATCTATAGGTTCAAACAGATAAGTGCATCCAAATCGCATACAGTGAAAAACGCAAAAAAAACAATCAAACAGAGTCCTCAGTGTTCAGTAGCCTTTGACAGTCTCCTACACAGAGCGCTTCTGAGTATAATAAGATTTTCTTAAAATTGACCTCGCAGTTCCCTTCAAGAGATATAAAGTAAGAAAAGGAGGCTTACCAGATGTCTGGTCTTTACCGCATATATCCCATCAAACGAGGTTCCAGGTACAGCGAATCAGCTGGGCAATTCCTCGCTCATCAGAGCGTGCATCAGGCTCCACCAAGTGCCTATATACCCCCTCTGGGGGGTCCGATCAGAGTCCCGCAGGGATACCAAAAATAAAACAAAAAAGGTCCGGATCGTGTAGTATGTTAAAACAAGGGATGCCTTTATTCTGGCTCAATGGGTCCAATGTACAGCACAGATAAGTAGCAATACAAAATAAAAACAGTTTCGCTACCTTGTAGCTAAGAAAGATAAAAACTCCTGGCCTGGGAGTGTAGAAGCGATCGCATATGCGCAGAGCGTGTGGGCGTGACTACCCGACGATCGTTTCGTCACAGCGTGACATCATCAGGGGTACGCCCACACCTCCGCGCTATTCATTTAAATAGTAGTCTGAGGCTAAGTACAGCGGCGCTATAGGTCGGACAGGCAATCAATCAGAATTGACAGGAATCCACTAAGTGTCCAATAGTGGTCTGAGGCTAAGTACAGCGGCGCTATAGGTCGGACAGGCAGTCAGTCAGAATTGACAGGAAACCACTGGGGTCCAATCACAAGCGACACAGGAAGTACCTAGTGAGACCATAAACACAATTACTGTGTATATAAATTACAAAAGCGGGCAAAAGTTAATTAAAGCACCGCCAGACTATAGTTGAAATCTGCATCACCTGCCTGATATGAAATTAGAGCAGGGATAAAATCGAAATAAAAAGGTACTAATGAAATAAAGAAAAATGACAAATAGACTTGCTAGAAGTTTTATATATCGCCATCTAGTGGATACATTGGTTAATGCACCCCCTTTTAATTGGAATGCATAACAAAACTATAAACTGAAAATTAAAAATTAAAAATTAAAAGTGCCTATATAGTCAGCACCTATGCCTTCCATCTGTATGACCTCTGACCAATATTTCACCTATTACACATGTAAATATACTAAACATTTACTGATAAAGAAAAATATTGTTATGCTAAGCATAAAAGTGCATATGATTTAGTGCAGATTATTTCATTATCAACATAAAGGACCATATCTCAATTCACATGTCTATGCCAAAACCCCATGCAGTGACCATGATAAATGATAATAGTAAGGCAAAATGGCAAATCAGAAGAAAATATATAGATACATGGAAAAAAGTGCCTAGATCTTTCAACCAAAAACTGGAACGGGGACATCAACTGTTATTAATAAAACAGTTGATGTCCCATTCCACGTTGAGGCCACCAGGAACATGGGATCCTAATTTGTGTATCCAATTAGTTTCGGCACGGGAGATAGAGCGCTTGCCATTGCTACCCCTCCAATGGGGGACATAGCTCTCAATGGCCAAAAAAATGGTACCAGTGGGGTCCCTTTTATGTACCAAGTCATAGTGTCTACTGACATTATGCTTATCATAACCCTTACGAATGTTCGTGAGGTGCTCCCCCAACCTGATGTGCAACATGCGGATGGTGCGCCCCACGTACTCCAAACCGCACGGACACCTGAGGAGGTACACCACACATTTAGTAGAACAAGTGATGAACGTGCGTATGGGGTATGTCAAGCCTGTTCCACTAGACGTGAAATCAGTAAACCTCCTGCCACGTTGGGCATTTATTCTACAAGCCCTGCATTTGCCACATGGGAAAAAACCTTTAATGTCCCCAAAAAAGGATAACCTCTTTGGAGGATCCGGGACATTGGGAGCTATAGTGTTCCTAAGACTGGTAGCACCCCTAAATATAACGTTGGGCCTCTCTGCTAAAAGAGGTCCCAATACCCGGTCATTTTTTATTATCGACCAATGCTTTCTTATAATACGCTTAATTGCCCAATGTTGGCTGGAGAAGGTCGTGATGAAGGCCAGTCCATAGTTAGTGTTATCTGCTACCTGAGGTTTATCAGCCAAAAGCAGAAGACGATCTCTCCCACCCACCTCTGAAATGATGGAATCCAGAGTGGGCTCGTCGTAGCCTTTGGCCAAAAACCTCTTTTTAAGGATCAAAGCCTCATTGGTGTAATCAGCGGGATTGGAGCAATTGCGTTTTAATCGCAAAAATTGACCTTTCGGAACGGCAGCCAACCAAGAACTGTGATGACACGAGTCCAGGGGGATGTATCCATTGCGATCCGTCTGTTTAAAGAAGGTGGTAGTCACCAAAGCATTCTCAACAATAGATATTTTTAAGTCGAGAAAATGTATATCCGTAGGGCTAAGTTCGTGACTAAGGGCTATTCCCCGGTCATTGTCATTCAGATGGGAAAGGAACTGTTGGGCCGAGGGGACATCCCCATCCCATATGAATAGGATATCGTCAATAAACCTCTTCCAGGTTACCAACTGCAATGGCCTATTAGACAAAACAATGTCCTCCTCCCATTTTGCCATGAAGAGGTTGGCCATACTGGGGGCAAATTTGGCCCCCATGGCCACCCCCTTTATCTGCAAAAAATGAGAGCCATCGTGCCAGAAATGATTGTGAGTCATAGAAAACTCCAACAACTCCAACAGAAAATTGCGTTGGGGTATTGAAATAGTTTTATCCTGGGAGAGGAAATGTTGAACTGCTTCAAGACCCAAATGATGCGATATTGCAGTATAAAGAGAAGCAACATCAGCAGTTACTAATAAATAAGTGGGTTTCCATTCGAGCGAACCTAAAACATTTATGACATGTTTAGTATCCCTCAGAAACGAAGGGGTACCCATCACCAGTGGCTGCAGATAACGATCGATATATTTCCCGACCCGGGATGTTACCGAGTCGATACCACTGATGATGGGTCGGCCTGGGGGGTTCACCATAGATTTGTGTATCTTGGGTAGAGAGTAAATTACCGGCAGCCGAGGAGCCAGGGGTACCAGAAATTCACTCTCCTTCTTATTCAAGATACCCATATCATACCCCTTTGTTACAAGTTCTTTCAGTTCAGTTTTGAACCGTGTGGTGGGGTCCACTAGCAATGGAGAGTATGTATCCTGATCAGACAAGATTCTTGTCATCTCACAAGAGTACATCTCTTTATCCAGAACAACAATGGCCCCACCTTTGTCCGCAGGTCGGACCACTATATCGCGTCTTGCGCAAAGAAGATCAAGACCAGTTTTAAAATCCCTTGGGGGTAATGCTGGTTTAAGTTTAAGATCATTAAGGTCTTTGATCACCAAGTCACGAAATACATTAATATTAGGTGCTGAGACGTTAGGTGGATTGAATAATGAGGCATTTGAAAGGCCCGAGTGGACAATGGTCGAAGATTCCATATTTAGTTGCCTAATTGGATTACTTATTAAATACCTTTTGATGTTTAACTTACGGGTAAATTTCTGAATATCGATAAAGGTCTGGAACCTATTAAGGTTGCTGGGAGGGGCGAATTTTAAACCTTTACTCAGAGTCACCAGCTCATCCTTAGAGAGTTGTTTGGTACTCAGATTAATTATCCCACTGGTATCTACGTTCTTCTCCTTTTTGGGGTTAAGGCGCTTCCCCCCTCTGCAGCCTCTCTTACGTCCACGTTTCTTTTGTGGCCCCCCCTTGTCCCCTCCTGAAAACCCTGTTGGTAATGGCTGCCAAGCTGGGGCTGGTTATATGAGTGCTGGGGGATCATATGGTTCAGGTGTTCCCTAGTGTCGCTATTAAAAGGGTCAAATCGATTCAAGGTGTCCACTCCATAATGATCATCCCTGTCTCTGACATCTGGGGGTCCCCTAGGTTGATTAGCCCTGTTATTACGTCGTTGGGGCGTTTTGCCTTTCTTATATCTCCACTGTGGGGAGGAGTGCCCTATAGGGGAACGTTGATCGTAATAGTGACCAAAATCATCCCGTGAGGGACGCTGGTCAAAATGACGGTCACGACTATCCCCCTTGGGACGGGCATTGGACTGGCCGGAACGTGTTTGTACTTGATTTCTACCACCCCTATGGGAGGGGGAGATGCCCTGGGGCATTCTTTGTAGATGTCGCGGAATGGGGTTATCAAGCCTTGGTGGAACTAAATTTATCCCCCCACTTAATGGGGCAGGGGTGATGGCAGGAACAACCTGCCATTTAAAGACTACGTTGTCTTTGTAGTCTTTCTTGTCCCTATTGTATTTTTTCTTCTTTTTTATCTTTTGTTCCGTTTCCTCTTTAATCAAAATGGCCTTTAGTGTATCTGATTTCTGAATATACTCTGGCTCGTTTTTGAAGGGGAACAGTTTGGACTTAATGGTATTAATTTCAAAGTCCAGTGAGGCCAGTTTTCTCGTTTTCTTGGCTATAAGAAATTTGAGAAACTGTACCCCGGCTTCATTGAAATATTTAAACCACTCTATTAGCTCGTTATCGCCCTTTTGGGGGTTCACCTCCCATCTTAGGCTCCTAGGAACCATGTTCTCCCTAACATATTCCTCTAGATAGGCAATATCCCATCTAGTGTGTATTTCAGTTGTGGTCAAATTCTTTAGCCTTAAAAAACAACCAGAGATATCATCCCTAGGGTCATCGTTACCGTCAAACACCCCCAGGGTGTCAGTGACAACCTGGGCGCGGTAATCGAAAACATCCATGATAGATGCACCAGCTGCAGATAAATGTGTATCGATAAACAGATAAAAAAATGTGGAAGAAATCTGCGCTCGGAAAAAATTAGGAAATAACCAGAGCAGCTGAACACTATGGCTCTAGATACTAAACCAAAAATAGAAATAAATGTGAAAAAGTGCAGCGCTCAGAAAAATGAGATAAAAAATCTTGACCAATAACGGTAAAGGTGAGTGAATCAAGTCCTATTCCATGTGAATGGATACTGGTACTTGCGACAGTTTAAGTGCATATAAACTTATAAACAACTTAATTACAGTGCAAACCTAAACCAAATATGTGTTGATATATGTTAAATACATAAACTAACATTTGCAAAAAAATATGTGAATACCCAAATCTATAAGTTCAAACGCATAAGTGCATCCAAATCGCATGCAGTGAAAAACGCAAAAAAATCAATCAAAATAGTCAAACAGAGTCCTCAGTACTGAATATTGAGTACATAAACTAACATTTGCAAAAAAAATATATGTGAATACCCAAATCTATAGGTTCAAACAGATAAGTGCATCCAAATCGCATACAGGGAAAAACGCAAAAAAAACAATCAAACAGAGTCCTCAGTGTTCAGTAGCCTTTGACAGTCTCCTACACAGAGCGCTTCTGAGTATAATAAGATTTTCTTAAAATTGACCTCGCAGTTCCCTTCAAGAGATATAAAGTAAGAAAAGGAGGCTTACCAGATGTCTGGTCTTTACCGCATATATCCCATCAAACGAGGTTCCAGGTACAGCGAATCAGCTGGGCAATTCCTCGCTCATCAGAGCGTGCATCAGGCTCCACCAAGTGCCTATATACCCCCTCTGGGGGGTCCGATCAGAGTCCCGCAGGGATACCAAAAATAAAACAAAAAAGGTCCGGATCGTGTAGTATGTTAAAACAAGGGATGCCTTTATTCTGGCTCAATGGGTCCAATGTACAGCACAGATAAGTAGCAATACAAAATAAAAACAGTTTCGCATTAACCAATGTATCCACTAGATGGCGATATATAAAACTTCTAGCAAGTCTATTTGTCATTTTTCTTTATTTCATTAGTACCTTTTTATTTCGATTTTATCCCTGCTCTAATTTCATATCAGGCAGGTGATGCAGATTTCAACTATAGTCTGGCGGTGCTTTAATTAACTTTTGCCCGCTTTTGTAATTTATATACACAGTAATTGTGTTTATGGTCTCACTAGGTACTTCCTGTGTCGCTTGTGATTGGACCCCAGTGGTTTCCTGTCAATTCTGACTGACTGCCTGTCCGACCTATAGCGCCGCTGTACTTAGCCTCAGACCACTATTGGACACTTAGTGGATTCCTGTCAATTCTGATTGATTGCCTGTCCGACCTATAGCGCCGCTGTACTTAGCCTCAGACTACTATTTAAATGAATAGCGCGGAGGTGTGGGCGTACCCCTGATGATGTCACGCTGTGACGAAACGATCGTCGGGTAGTCACGCCCACACGCTCTGCGCATATGCGATCGCTTCTACACTCCCAGGCCAGGAGTTTTTATCTTTCTTAGCTACAAGGTAGCGAAACTGTTTTTATTTTGTATTGCTACTTATCTGTGCTGTACATTGGACCCATTGAGCCAGAATAAAGGCATCCCTTGTTTTAACATACTACACGATCCGGACCTTTTTTGTTTTATTTTTGGTATCCCTGCGGGACTCTGATCGGACCCCCCAGAGGGGGTATATAGGCACTTGGTGGAGCCTGATGCACGCTCTGATGAGCGAGGAATTGCCCAGCTGATTCGCTGTACCTGGAACCTCGTTTGATGGGATATATGCGGTAAAGACCAGACATCTGGTAAGCCTCCTTTTCTTACTTTATATCTCTTGAAGGGAACTGCGAGGTCAATTTTAAGAAAATCTTATTATACTCAGAAGCGCTCTGTGTAGGAGACTGTCAAAGGCTACTGAACACTGAGGACTCTGTTTGATTGTTTTTTTTGCGTTTTTCACTGTATGCGATTTGGATGCACTTATCTGTTTGAACCTATAGATTTGGGTATTCACATATATTTTTTTTGCAAATGTTAGTTTATGTACTCAATATTCAGTACTGAGGACTCTGTTTGACTATTTTGATTGATTTTTTTGCGTTTTTCACTGCATGCGATTTGGATGCACTTATGCGTTTGAACTTATAGATTTGGGTATTCACATATTTTTTTTGCAAATGTTAGTTTATGTATTTAACATATATCAACACATATTTGGTTTAGGTTTGCACTGTAATTAAGTTGTTTATAAGTTTATATGCACTTAAACTGTCGCAAGTACCAGTATCCATTCACATGGAATAGGACTTGATTCACTCACCTTTACCGTTATTGGTCAAGATTTTTTATCTCATTTTTCTGAGCGCTGCACTTTTTCACATTTATTAGTAATAATCTTTGTGTTTCTATTTTAGTAGATGGACGGGAGATGAGGAAAACCTCAGAGGATTGTCTCACTTTGTCTCCAGACTGTAAAGTAGAAGATGAGGACATCACACAGTATAGTCCAGGAGAAAACCCGACTACCTCAAATGTCCATCCGGCACCACACAGTGTAGATGGACCATCGTATTCCTCTTATCCTGAGGAACCTCAGACTGTGCGGGACGGTGCCGGACCATCGTATTCCTCTAATCCTGAGGAACCTCAGACTGTGCGGGACGGTGCCGGACCATCGTATTCCTCTTATCCCGAGGAACCTCAGACTGTGCGGGACGGTGCCGGACCATCGTATTCCTCTTATCCTGAGGAACCTCAGACTGTGCGGGACGGTGCCGGACCATCGTATTCCACTTATCCTGAGGAACCTCAGACTGTGCGGGACGGTGCCGGACCATCGTATTCCTCTTATCCTGAGGAACCTCAGACTGTGCAGGACGGTGCCGGACCATCGTATTCCTCTTATCCTGAGGAACCTCAGACTGTGCGGGACGGTGCCGGACCATCGTATTCCTCTTATCCTGAGGAACCTCAGACTGTGCGGGACGGTGCCGGACCATCGTATTCCTCTTATCCTGAGGAACCTCAGACTGTGAGGGACGGTGGCATCCTTCGAAAACATAAGAGGTTTTCCTGTAGTGAGTGCGGAAAGTGTTTCCGTTCTAACTACGATCTTAATGTGCATAAAAGATCTCACACCAGAGAGAAGCCGTATTCCTGTGCTGAGTGCGGGAAGTGTTTCTATTCTAAATCCCATCTTAATGTACATAAAAGATATCACACAGGTGAGAAGCCGTATTCCTGTTCTGAGTGCAAAAAACGTTTCTCAATGAAGTCCCATCTTTCCATACATCAGAGATCTCACACGGGGGAGAAGCCATATCCCTGTCCTGAATGTGGGAGATGTTTTTCAGAGAAGTCAAGTCTTTACACACATCAGAGATTGCACACGGGTGAGAAGCCATATTCTTGTCCTGAGTGCGGGAAATGTTTTGCACAGATAAGCAGTCTTTCCATACATCAGAGGTCTCACACGGGTGAGAAGCCATTTTCCTGTCCCGAGTGTGGGAAGTGTTTTTCAGATAAGTCCATTCTTTACAGACATAAGAGATCTCACACGAGGCAGAAACCATATTCCTGTTCTGAATGCGGAAAATGTTTTTCACAGATAACCAATCTTAACAAACATCAGAGATTGCACACGGGTGAGAAGCCGTATTCCTGTCCTGAGTGCGGGAAATGTTTTTCGCAGAAGTCCATTCTTTACACACATCAGAGATCTCACACGGGGGAGAAGCCGTATTCCTGTTCTAAATGTGGGAAAAGTTTTGTACATAAATCAAGGCTTGTCACACATCAGAGATCTCATACTGGGGAGAAGCCGTTTTCCTGTCTTCAGTGCGGGAAATGTTTTTCAGATAAGTCCAATCTCTATAATCATCAGAAATCTCACATGAGGGGGAAGCCGTATTCCTGTCCCGAGTGCGGGAAATGTTTTTCGCAGAAGTCACATCTTTATACACATCAGATATCTCACACGGGGGAGAAGCCATATTCCTGTCCTGAATGTGGGAAAAGTTTTGCATATAAATCAAGGCTTGTCACACATCAGAGATCTCACACGAGGGAGAAGCCACTTTCCTGTCCTGAGTACGGGAATTGTCCGTCACAGAAGTCCTCTGCTTACAGTCATCTGAGATTGGACACGGAGGAGAATGAACTTTCTTGGTCTGAGTAAGGGAAATGTTCCTCCCTGAAGTCCTCTCTTCCTGTACATCAGGGGTCCCACACAACCCTCAAGGTGTATTAGTGAGTGCGGGAAATGTCTTGTATATGAATGTTGCTGGACATGTGGAGAAGAAGCACACCCTGATATACACCTCAGATATACTCCATGGCTGATCTTCATCATGGAAGAAACAGTTGATAAGGAGATCAGAGATCACCAAAGACATGGATGAAGTGTTGTACCGTGTCGGCCATTGATAGCACGATAAAAATAAAAATGGAGTCATTACCTCTCATTGGCTGAGTACATTTTGTGGTATGGAGACTTAGAGGTCTATTATTCTCTTGCAAGAGGTCTGTTTTCTCAAGTCGTCTTCCAGGACGAAACACGTTAAACCCACCACTGAGTACATGTTGTGGTGTAAAAACACATAGAGGTCTATTTAAAAAAAAAAAAAAAATAAAAGTGAATATAAAAAGGCATTCACCCACCTGTGACAAATTTTGGCTGTATTTTATTTCTTGATGGTTTCCTATGCTCATTGGCTCCATCTAGTGATCATAATGTTGTGTTGCACTATTTTTACTAATGGAGGTACAGTATTTCAGGAAAAAATACCACAATAGCCACTAGATGGAGCTGAGGATCATAGGAAATCACTGTGTTCATTAAATTATGTACAAATTCTTTCATGGCTAGGCAAATGCATTGCACATTATTTATAAGATAGACCTTACTTAGTTTCCTTCAGCAGACATGGATTTCTACAAATAACTGAGATCAACTTCATGCACTTATGAATACAGCAGACATTGAAAAATATAAATTAATTAAACTAACAATATTAATTCAACCACTTGCAGCGCCCTCTATTATACAGTCTAGTTGTGAAGAAAATGTATTCTGACTCACAATAGCTGTGTGAGTCTGGGTAATTGGTTGGGGGTTACTGTAGGTCAGGCTTGAGGACTCTGCACGTCAGGCCTCTCGTACCTTCCCTTTGGTTCTAGAAGCTACCAGAAGTTTCTAGAAGATAGTGGGTGGAGGCTATGATCTGCATATTGATGGGAATCTGACCAATCCCCAGGTAGGTGGCTTTGCAGGGTGGTTGGGTCAGCCCATAAATTTTGTGGAGCCTGACCAGTAGGGATAAATCTTGTTTGATTCCCACCAGAACTTTTGAACATCGTAAAAGTTCGGAAACCAAATAACAAACCCCTATTGAAGTCTACGGGACTCGAACTGAAAAAATCGAAAGTGCCCATTTTTTTAAAGCTTATGTGCAAGTAATTGGGCATACAATGGTTATCGGGGTCCGGGTACTGCCCTGGGGGAAATTTACTTGTAAAAAACATCATTTTTTAATTAGCAGTGATTTATTGATGTTTAAAATGAAAGCATAAGAATGAGAAATAACAATAAAAATGAAAAATTCAATATACTACCTGGTGGTCCCCTTAGTCTACCTTTAAATTGGCACATCTGTACCATGTATAGAACCTGCAGCAGCAATAACTGCATTTATAAGGCCCCAAAAATGACATTTTCCCAGGAAGCTTTTTTTTTTTTTGTAAGCCACGGCTTGGGGTGCCAGTCTGTATGATTAGGCCACAATTTAGTGCACTGGGAATAAGATTACAGATTTTTTGGAAAAATTCTGTTGTCTCTTTCGCAGACTTTTGATAGAAGTAACGGGTGTGGAAAAATTGGGCTTTGGGTGTCGGTGGCGCCTTCACACCCCTATAGAGGTGCTCTTGATGAAAGCAAGAATTGGCCTTTCTGTCAAAAATTTTAATGAAATGCACCGTCAAACAGGTGCAGGAAAATTTGTGTGTTAATTGTGCCCATGAAACCTACACCAAAAAAATTATTTTAACCAACACCCACAACACTAGGCAGCTTAGAAGTCTTGCAGAGGTTTCACATCCCAAAAACACTTCATCAGCGACATCGGCATCAGGGGCTACATAGAGTAGTTGCTGGTAGTCTAGGACAGATTCATTTTGATAAATGTCAGCCGGTCTACAGAGTCTGTGGACAGACGTACTCTATAATCAGTAACAAAAGCTCTGGCAGCACTGAATGCCTATTTGGAAAGGGCAAATTCTAACCAGTTGTCTATTCTCATGACCCAGTAACCCAGTGGATAGTCAACTGGAAAGCTCTCCATCTCTGTTTTTGCCCCTAGATAAGCATCGACCATGTGATGCAGACGCTGCCGATGGGATGTGGAAGCTGACAGCCCGGGGTGCCAAGGACTAAAAAAAATGTGAAATACTTCACTTAGGCAGCCCCCTTTTTCCTCCGCTGCTCTCTTGATCAACAGAAGCCTCAAAACTAAATTTTCCATGACACTGTAACCCACCAGAGTCTAGAAAAGCGTTAGATAATCTTCTATTTAAGGTGTCCTCAAGAGATTTCATCTTCTGCTCCCTCTGAGGGAACGGAGTGAGTTCTGAGACTTTCCCCTTGTAATGTTGGCCGTGGAGGGTTATACTAATAGTGATCCTTCTCCTTGATGCTACATATTCTTGGGTCCTTTTGCAGGCTTTGAAAAATGAGGGAGCCCATGCACTGCACGTATGTGGAGGCATGAGAAACAGACTCCTCGGGTTCATTTAGGATTACAGTATCTGGAATTGCCTCCTCCCAGCCATGTACTACTCCCAAGGGTTCTGGGGATGGAAACCCATCTCTTAAGGTTTGATGTATGTCTTCCTCTGCTTCCGTGCATCCAAAACTACCAGAATCCACCTCCCTCTCCTCTTGTGTGTTCTGTGGCATGGCAAGAATGGTGTCTGCATAAAGCGGGCCTTGAGAGTAAAGGAAGTCCTCCTCTTTCTTTGGTTGCTCAGCCTCGAATGCCCTTTACATAATGCCACGCAGAGTCTGCTCCAGCAGGAACATAACAGGGATTGTGTCACTGATGCATGCATTGTCACAGCTCACCATCTTTGTTGTCTCCTCAAATGGTGACAGTACAGTGCATGCATCCTTTATCAGCAGCCATTGGTGTGGGGAAATAAAGTTGACCTGGCCTGAGAGTGTCATTGTGCCATACTCACACAGGTACTCGTTGACGGCACTCTGCTGCATGTGCAGCCGCTGCAGCATTGCCAAAGTCGACTTCCATCCAGCGGGCATGTTAATAATCAGGCGGTTTGACGGCAGGTGTAATTGCCACTGAATTTCAACCACCTGAGCACTGGCTGTGTAGGACCGCCTGAAATGGCAACAGACTCTTCTGGCCCGCTTTAGAAGATCTTCCAACCCTGGGTACCTAATTAAGAAACCCTGCACCACTAAATTGAGGACATGTGCCAGGCAACTTTCCCTGTCTAAGGGCGGACAAGTTTTGTGGCATTATCGCACACCACCATTCTTGGCTTCA
This sequence comes from Lithobates sylvaticus, assembly GCA_028564925.1. Classification (NCBI taxonomy): domain Eukaryota; kingdom Metazoa; phylum Chordata; class Amphibia; order Anura; family Ranidae; genus Lithobates; species Lithobates sylvaticus. The sequence goes on along the minus strand of CM053028.1, from coordinate 594,286,413 downwards.
GCTGGCATGGCGTGAACCACCTCTGGGCTACAAGAATCTCTTCTCTAGTGTGGTTCCTGTCCCCTAGACACACCAGCTGAAGCACTGCATGGCATATTTTAGCCTGACTTATTGAATAGCCCCTTAAACGCTTAGGGGATACTTGTGACTCATAGGACAATTCAGCAGAGGAGGGCATGAAGGAGGAGGAGAGAGTGGAGCTGACAAATCCTGCATCATCACCACTAGCTGTATGGAGACGTGGCAGCACAACAAGCTGCAGTACTGAGCCTTGTCCTGCATCCTCTGAGTTGCAAGCAGAGTTATCCAGTGTGATGTCAACAAAATATATCATCTCTGATCATGCTTGCTGAACCACATGTCAGCAGTAGCGTGGACTTTGCAGCTGACTGCCTTGCCCAATGATGCCACAACATCGCCTTCCACGTGATGGTAGAGAGTTGGAATGGCCTTACGTGAAAAGAAATAGCGACTGGAAACCTACCTTTGTGATACAGCACATTCTGCAAATTCACAGGGGGCAAAATCCAGCATGAATGAATGATTTGTATAGCGCTGCAAATGCAAACTGAATCGCCTCAAGGCGCTTGGTCTGTCCTGTGTTGTCCAGCTTATTAGAAGAGGCGGGTCTTGAGTTTTTTTCTGAAGGCCCAAAGGTGTTCTTCCAAGTGGATGTTGGTGGGTAGAGCGTTCCATAGCCGAGGTCCCTGTACTGCGAATCTTCGTTATCCCTTAGATTTGTAGCGGGCTTTGGGGATGAGAAGGCGGTTTTGGTTTGTTGATCGGAGGCTGCGATTAGGTATGTATTTTTTTATTTTCTCACATAGGTATTGAGGAGCGTTTCCTTGTGTACATTTGTAGGTGAGGCAGAGGGTCTTGAATGTGATCCGATCCTTTACCGTTAGCCAATGGAGGGTCCTCAGGGATGGGGAGATGGATTCCCAGGGTTTCTTTCTGGTGACTAGTCTTGCTGCTGTGTTTTGGACGACTTGAAGGCGTGCAATCTGGTAATCCTATGTAGAGGGAATTTGCGTAGTCGAGACACGAATTGATGATAGTTCCTACTACTACTGCTTTCTCCTTTTCTGGAATGAAGGAGATGAGTCTGCGTAGCAGGCGGAGGAGATGATGGGATCCACTGTCTACTGATCCTATTTGTGCCTCCATAGTCATCTCTGAATTAAAGATGACTCCGAGGCTTTTGGCTTTGGTGCTTGGGAGGATGGTCTGTCCAAGGATGGTGGGTGGTGTCCATGGGGGTCTTAGTTTTTTTACTTCGGTTTGCATGGAGAGGAGAAGAAGTTCTGTTTTCGATCCATTGAGTTTGAGGGAGCTCGTGGTCATCCAGTCATCTATCAATGTGAGACATTTTTCTAGTTCCTGGTATTGGTCTTTTTGTCCGGTGATGCGGAAGTACAGTTGAGTGTCGTCAGCGTATGAGTGGAAGCATAGATCCGATTTGCTGATGATTTTGAAGAGTGGACGGATGTAGATGTTGAAGAGTACTGGTGACAAGGGTGATCCTTGAGGGACTCCATAAGAAATTGCCCGGGTTCAGAAGTGAAGACTCACTGTCTGCGACCGATTTCCTAAGAAGGAAGCGAACCATGGAAGATCTAAATCTGTAACTCCTGCCACTTCTTTGAGGCGGATGAGAAGAGTATTGTGGTTCACTGTGTCGAAGGTCCAGCAGTACCAAGAGACACGATTCTCCGTCATCAGCTGCTTCCAGGGCGTCGTCCTATATTTTCAGAAGTGCCGTTTCTGTGCCATGGCCTGGGCGTTAACCCGATTGCAGTGGGTCCAAGAGTTTGTGTGCGTCCAGGTGAACATCACTAAACAGAGCAAACGATGCCCTGCCTGAGGTCTGGCCAAGTCCACCTTTGACTGTGGACACCTACGCTGCTGAACCCCTCACGGTGTCATGGGAACATCTGCCTCTCCTTGTTGTCCTCCCAGACATGATGGATAAAAAATTTGTTGTTGGAAAATTTGAGAACCTGCTAGACAACATTTGTTGGCGCAAAGTCGGACAACAAATGTTCAATGGAGCGTACACATGGTCGGACTTTCTGCCAACAAGCTCGCGTCCAACATTTGTTGGCGTAAAGTCCGACAACAAATGTTCAATGGAGCGTACACATGGTCGGACTTTCTGCCAACAAGCTCGCGTCCAACATTTGTTGGCGTAAAGTCCGACAACAAATGTTCAATGGAGCGTACACATGGTCGGACTTTCTGCCAACAAGCTCGCGTCCAACATTTGTTGGCGTAAAGTCCGACAACAAATGTTCAATGGAGCGTACACATGGTCGGACTTTCTGCCAACAAGCTCGCGTCCAACATTTGTTGGCGTAAAGTCCGACAACAAATGTTCAATGGAGCGTACACATGGTCGGACTTTCTGCCAACAAGCTCGCGTCCAACATTTGTTGGCGTAAAGTCCGACAACAAATGTTCAATGGAGCGTACACACGGTCGGACTTTCTGCCAACAAGCTCACATCCAACATTTGTTGTCGGAAAATTTGATCGTGTGTATGCGGCATAACTGTCTAGTAGCACTGAACAGAGCTCTGTTCTATCTCCCTCCATGCCGATATCACACCACAAATGGCCGCTATTGAAAGAATAGTTTTATAGTGTGGGGGAGGGACTAAGAACAATGAGCCATGATTGGATAGAGCCATTATTACTTTCTCTAATCATGGCTCTGACAGCGCTCTGTGCCCTGATTGGGCAAAGCTTTCATCGCTTCAGCCAATCAGGGCTTTCAAGGCACTGTGCAGCGGCGCAGTGCATGGTGGTCATTCGGCCGGTCGAACAAACAGTCGAACGCCCTGGCAATTTGGGTGTTCTTTGAACGGGCGACCAGCCAATGTTTGGCCCAAACTCATGCTCGGGCCGAACCATTTGCCCATCCCGAATGCTGAGTGAGCCCAGGGAACCAGAGAGCTGGGAGCTAGGACTACAAGCCAGGTGGTACGGTATTCTCTGTTTTTGGTGGAGAAGAACCCCTACGTGGGCCACTGTGTCTGTGGACTGTTCGCTTCTTTCGCTAAATAAAAGTCGGCCACCAAGCCTTTAAAATACAGTTTGGACTGGTGTGGACTTCACTCAAACGCATCGACTGTATCTTCTGCTCTGTCTACTTTTAGACGATTCCTGAAACCCCTTCTCTTCAGAGAAGCCTATCCCTCCCCCCACCTAACAACGGGACTTTTATTTTCTCCATCAGCCCATCCCCCCACAGTTATTACCTTTGGTATCACATCACCCTCACTCTTAGATTGTAAGCTCCTATGATCAAGACCCTCTGATTCCTCCTGTATTAAAGGGGTTGTAAACCCTCATGGTTTTCATTCTATGCATTAAGGTGAAAAACCTTCTGTGGTGCTGCAGCCCCCCCGAGCCCCCGTTTTACATTCCTGACCCGATTCTTCTCCGGCCGGGAATGAGCACTAGCTGGTGTCTCGTGTCCTGATTGGATAGATTGATAGCAGCGCAGCCATTGGCTCCCGCCGCTGCCAATCAAATCCCATAACGCGGCGCCGGGGGGGGGGGGGCGGGACCGAGTCCTGCACTCTGTGTGAATGTCCACCAAGGAGAGCGCTTCTCCAACGTGGACAATCGATGTGGGGAGGAGCCACCAGTGCCGCTGAAGGACCCCAGCAGAGGAGGACCGGGGCCACTCACAGTAGAGTATGGCATGTTTGTTTTACAACCCCTTTAAACTGTAATGTACTTGTACTGTCTGCCCTCATGTTGTAAAGCGCTGTGTAAACTGTTGGTGCTATATAAATCCTGTATGATAATAATAATTTTCTACCATTGTCATCCCGCCCCTCCTGTCATCCTGCTCCCCTCCCTGTCACTCTGCCTGTCCCCCTCCTGTCATCCTGCTCCCCTCCCTGTCACTCTGCCTGTCCCCCTCCTGTTATCTTGCCCCCCCTGTCACTGTACCTGCCCCCTCCTGTCATCATGCCCCCTCCTGTCACTCTACCTGCCCCCTCCTGTCATCATGCCCCCTCCTGTCACTCTGCCTGCCCCTCCTATCATCATGCCCCCTCCTGTCACTCTGCCTGCCCCCTCCTGTCCTTCTGCCCACTCCTGTCATCCTACCCCCTCCTGTCATCATGCCCCCTCCTGTCACTCTGCCTGCCCCCTCCTGTCCTTCTGCCCACTCCTGTCATCCTACCCCCTCCTGTCATCCTGCCCCCCTCCTGTCATCTTGCCCCCCCTGTCACTCTACCTGCCCCTTCCTGTCACCCTGCCTTCTCCCTCCTGCCATCCTGCCCCCCCTCCTGTCACCCTGCCCCCTCCTGTCATCCTTCCCCCCTCCCTGTCACTCTTCCTGCTCCCTCCTGTCACTTTGCCTGCCCCCTCCTGTCACCCTGCCTTCTCCCTCCTGCCATCCTGCCCCCCTCCTGTCACCCTGCCCCCTCCTGTCATCCTTCCCCCCTCCCTGTCACTCTTCCTGCCCCCTCCTGTCACTCTGCCTGCCCCTCCTATCATCATGCCCCCTCCTGTCACTCTGCCTGCCCCCTCCTGTCCTTCTGCCCCCTCCTGTCATCCTGCCCACTCCTGTCATCCTACCCCCTCCTGTCATCCTGCCCACTCCTGTCATCCTTCCCCCTCCTGTCACTCTGCCTGCCCCCTCCTGTCATCCTGCCCCCTCCTGTCACTCTGCCTGCCCCCTCCTGTCATCCTGCCCACTCCTGTCATCCTGCCCACTCCTGTCATCCTACCCCCTCCTGTCATCCTTCCCCCTCCTGTCACTCTGCCTGCCCCCTCCTTTCACTCTGCCTGCCCACTCCTGTCATTCTACCCCCTCCTGTCATCCTGCCCACTCCTGTCACCCTACCCCCTCCTGTCACCCTGCCCCCTCCTGTCATCCTGCCCCCTCCTGTCACTCTGCCTGCCCCCTCCTGTCATCCTGCCCCCTCCTGTCACTCTGCCTGCCCCCTCCTACCCCCTCCTGTCATCCTGCCCACTCCTGTCACCCTGCCCCCTCCTGTCACTCTGCCTGCCCCCTCCTGTCATCCTACCCCCTCCTGTCACTCTGCCTGCCCCCTCCTACCCCCTCCTGTCATCCTGCCCACTCCTGTCACCCTGCCCCCTCCTGTCATCCTACCCCTCCTGTCATCCTGCCCACTCCTGTCATCCGGCCCACTCCTGTCACTCTGCCTGCCCTCTCCTGTCATCCTACCCCCTCCTGTCATCCTGCCCCCTCCTGTCACTCTGCCTGCCCCCTCCTGTCATCCTGCCCCCTCCTGTCACTCTGCCTGCCCCCTCCTGCCCACTCCTGTCATCCTGCCCACTCCTGTCACCCTACCCCCTCCTGTCATCCTGCCCCCTCCTGTCACTCTGCCTGCCCCCTCCTGCCCACTCCTGTCATTCTACCCCCTCCTGTCATCCTGCCCACTCCTGTCATCCTACCCCCTCCTGTCATCCTGCCCACTCCTGTCACCCTACCCCCTCCTGTCATCCTGGCCCCTCATGTCACTCTGCTTGCCCCCTCCTGTCATCCTGCCCCCTCCTGTCACTCTGCTTGCCCCCTCCTGTCATCCTGCCCACTCCTGTCACCCTGCCCCCTCCTGTCACTCTGCTTGCCCCCTCCTGTCATCCTGCCCCCTCCTGTCACTCTGCTTGCCCCCTCCTGTCATCCTGCCCACTCCTGTCACCCTGCCCCCTCCTGTCACTCTGCCTGCCCACTCCTATCATCTGCCCCCCTCCTGTCACTCTGACTGACCCCCTCCTGTCATCCTCCCCCTATATATATATATATACACATATACACCCATGTGTTTGAGCGTTGATTCGGGGTGCACAACCTAATGAAACAGGCTGCGCACACCTATGAAGTGGATATTGGGTCTGTGAACCTCTTTACAAGCATTAGACGGCTGGTGCCTGATAAACATGGAACAGTGCAGAGAATCACTTAAATAATCCTGTTCCTTCCCCTGGCCCCCCAGCTGATTCCACAGAATATACTGGAATGGCTGAACAGCCTTAGGGGCTCATTTACACATGTGGTGCCCTCTGAAGAGCAATCTGCTGCCTTTTCAGCTTAAGGGGAATGTTTTGGATAGCAGTTAAACTACATCTCAACCTCTAATTTTTACTGTCCCCCAACCACACGTGTAAACGTGTCGTAAATGAGTCGTAGGGCACTCTGAAAAGTGATCCACAGTGGATCATGTTTTGAAGGTATTTGACAAGTGGTGAAGAAGCGTTATGTTGCCTCCTCACCACCTGTTTTTAACCCCTAAAAACCCATAATACACTGTGCTGTAGCCATGTGCATTGCAGCAGAGCCCCATTCAGGTGAATAGGTTGAGTTAAGCAATCGCAGTGCCGCGCACACCACTAACATGTTCGGGTTTGGCTTGAAGAAAAGGTGGCAACCCTAATAAGGATATACAGTACATACACACACAGCACAAGGCCGTGTTCACACTACATTTCTTGGGGCTGCAGTTCTTCTGAACTCCACAAGGTGGCGATCTTCACACTTCTACCATAGAGACAGGAAGTCTCTATGGAAGACAGGAAGTGAGGTCAGGCACAGACAGGAAGTGATGTCAGGAATAAATAGCCAGTTACAGTTAATTGCCGAGTCAGGAGGAAATGGAGCAGAGACATAGTGGAAGTGGAAACACGATGGACAATCAGCCGCCCCTCACTTCACCGGGTAAGAGGAGACTTTATTGTAAAGGAGAGAGCAGTACGGAGACTCCACCTAGATCCCCCATCATCTGATAAACACATAGAAACAATGTATTCAGTCAGTGTGTGTGTTTCCTACAGATGGATCCAGTAATGGGAACCCACCAGAGAGATGTCCCCGTCCTCTGTATTCCCGGGATCCCACACAGGAAGATCACACCATCCCCCACCATCATCAGGTAGATGAGGAACAATCACTGATAGTATCATTAGGATCTGTACATTATCTGCATTGTTACCATTGATGTCATTTTTATTATATATTCAGAGTGGAAACCTGAGAGATCCTAAAGTTGAGGTGAAAGAAGAGATAAATGAGGAGGATGAGGAGGATGGGGTGATGGAGGAAGAACACAAAGATCTGTACCAGGACACCATGGTGGAGTCATCCAGCTACAGAAACCCACCAGAGAGATCCCCCCGTCCTCTGTATTCCACACAGGAAGGTCACACCATCCCCCACCATCATCAGGTAGATGAGGAACAATTATTGGTAGTTCTGATTTATACACAAGTATGTTTATTACAAATAATGTTTTATTAAATATTCAGAGAGGAAACCTCGGGGATGATAATATTGTTGTAAAAGAAGAGTATAAAGAGGAGGATGAGGAGTATGGAGTGATGGAGGAGTTTTCAGAAGGACACAAGGATGTGATGGAGCCACCAAATACCAGGAACCCACCAGAGAGATCCCCCCGTCCTCTGTATTCCCGGGATCCCACACAGGAAGGTCACACCATCCCCCACTGTTACAAGGTTGGTGGGACGGAGCAACTAGAACATGGACTGGTGGAGATGATGTGTGTATTTTGTAATAAAGCTGATATTCTCTCTCATTTTCTTGGTTTAGAGTGGAGATCCAATCGATATAGAATTTGAGGTGAAATCAGAAGAAGAAGAAGAGAGGTATGTGAGGGATGATCAGCAGTCTATGGAGGAGGATGGAATAACGGGGACATTTATAGAGGAGGACACTCCTACAGAGATCAGCACAGGTGGGTCATTAACACTAAATCCATTCCTCCACCCATACTGCTCACTGATTGGTCCAGAGTAGGGCGGGGGCTGGGTGATATCAGCCTGTAATCCCCTGGTCACTTTCCTGAGCTGTGTTCCCTGTCCTGTATTCCTGTATTTCTCTCGGATAATCTTCCTTCTCTGTGCTGCAGATGCAATTTATGTATCTAGACTGGATTTATGGAGATTTCGGGGTTCAGCTGGCAGAAAAATGTTGATTTTCACCATAGACATTGCTCAGCCTAAACACGTAATGCAGGGGAGTCAAACTCAATTTCATCATGGGACGCATCAGCATTCTGATTGCCCTCAAAGAACTGGGTGTATCTGTAAGACTATATAAAAAAAATTATTTGGTCCTCAGTATTCAGACCCTTTGCTCTGTATTTAGTCCTCAGTATTCAGACCCTTTGCTCGGTATTTGGTCCTCAGTATTCAGACCCTTTGCTCAGTATTTGGTCCTCAGTATTCAGACCCTTTGCTCGGTATTTGGTCCTCAGTATTCAGACCCTTTGCTCGGTATTTGGTCCTCAGTAATCAGACCCTTTGCTCAGTATTTGGTCCTCAGTATTCAGACCCTTTGCTCAGTATTTGGTCCTCAGTATTCAGACCCTTTTCTCAGTATTTGGTCCTCAGTATTCAGACCCTTTGCTCAGTATTTGGTCCTCAGTATTCAGACCCTTTGCTCGGTATTTGGTCCTCAGTATTCAGACCCTTTGCTCTGTATTTAGTCCTCAGTATTCAGACCCTTTGCTCAGTATTTGGTCCTCAGTATTCAGACCCTTTGCTCAGTATTTGGTCCTCAGTATTCAGACCCTTTGCTCAGTATTTGGTCCTCAGTATTCAGACCCTTTGCTCAGTATTTGGTCCTCAGTATTCAGACCCTTTGCTCAGTATTTGGTCCTCAGTATTCAGACCCTTTGCTCAGTATTTGGTCCTCAGTAATCAGACCCTTTGCTCAGTATTTGGTCCTCAGTATTCAGACCCTTTGCTCGGTATTTGGTCCTCAGTATTCAGACCCTTTTCTCAGTATTTGGTCCTCAGTATTCAGACCCTTTGCTCGGTATTTGGTCCTCAGTATTCAGACCCTTTGCTCGGTATTTGGTCCTCAGTATTCAGACCCTTTGCTCAGTATTTGGTCCTCAGTATTCAGACCCTTTGTTCAGTATTTAGTCCTCAGTATTCAGACCCTTTGCTCAGTATTTGGTCCTCAGTATTCAGACCCTTTGCTCAGTATTTGGTCCTCAGTATTCAGACCCTTTGCTCAGTATTTGGTCCTCAGTATTCAGACCCTTTGCTCAGTATTTGGTCCTCAGTATTCAGACCCTTTGCTCAGTATTTGGTCCTCAGTATTCAGACCCTTTGCTCAGTATTTGGTCCTCAGTATTCAGACCCTTTGCTCGGTATTTGGTCCTCAGTATTCAGACCCTTTGCTCGGTATTTGGTCCTCAGTATTCAGACCCTTTGCTCGGTATTTGGTCCTCAGTATTCAGACCCTTTGCTCGGTATTTGGTCCTCAGTATTCAGATCCTTTGCTCGGTATTTGGTCCTCAGTATTCAGACCCTTTGCTCGGTATTTGGTCCTCAGTATTCAGACCCTTTGCTCGGTATTTGGTCCTCAGTATTCAGACCCTTTGCTCGGTATTTGGTCCTCAGTATTCAGACCCTTTGCTCAGTATTTGGTCCTCAGTATTCAGACCCTTTGCTCAGTATTTGGTCCTCAGTATTCAGACCCTTTGCTCGGTATTTGGTCCTCAGTATTCAGACCCTTTGCTCGGTATTTGGTCCTCAGTATTCAGACCCTTTGCTCGGTATTTGGTCCTCAGTATTCAGACCCTTTGCTCAGTATTTGGTCCTCAGTATTCAGACCCTTTGCTCGGTATTTGGTCCTCAGTATTCAGACCCTTTGCTCAGTACGAAGTTGTTGTGAAGCCGCTCCTTTATTATTTTAGCTGTGTGCTTAGGGTCATTGTCTTGTTGGAAGGTAAACCTTTGGCCCAGTCTGAGGTCCTGAGCACTCTGGGGAAGGTTTTCGTCCAGGATATCTCTGTACTTGGCCGCATTCATCTTTCCCTCGATTGCAACCAGTCGTCCTGTCCCTGCAGCTGAAAAACACCCCCACAGCATGATGCTACCACCACCATGCTTCACTGTTGGGACTGTATTGGACAGGTGATGAGCAGTGCCCGGTTTTCTCCACACATACCGCTTAGAATTAAGGCCAAAAAGTTCTATCTTGGTCTCATCAGACCAGAAAATCTTATTTCTCACCATCTTGGAGTCCTTCAGGTGTTTTTTTTAGCAAACTCCATGCGGCTTTCATGTGTCTTGCACTGAGGAGAGGCTTCCGTCGGGCCGCTCTGCCATAAAGCCCCCGACTGGTGGAGGGCTGCAGTGATGGTTGACTTTCTACAACTTTCTCCCGACTGCATCTCCGGAGCTCAGCCACAGTGATCTTTGGGTTCTTCTTTACCTCTCCCACCAAGGCTCTTCTCCCCCGATAGCTCAGTTTGGATGGACGGCCGGCTCTAGGAAGGGTTCTGGTCGTCCCAAACGTCTTCCATTCAAGGATTATGGAGGGCACTGGGCTCTTAGGAACCTTAAGTGCAGCAGAATTTTTTTTGTAACCTTGGCCAGATCTGTGCCTTGCCACAATCCTGTCTCTGAGCTCTTCAGGCAGTTCCTTTGACCTCATGATTCTCATTTGCTCTGACATGCACTGTGAGGTCTTATATAGACAGGTGTGTGGCTTTCCTAATCAAGTCCAATCAGTAGAATCAAACACAGCTGGACTCAAATGAAAATGTAGAACCATCTCAAGGATGATCAGAAGAAATGGACAGCACCTGAGTTATATATATGAGTGTCACAGCAAAGGGTCTGAATACTTAGGACCAGGTGAGATTTCAGTTTTTCTTTTTTAATAAATCTGCAAAAATGTAAATTCATGACTAAATCATGGACTAAATAAGGAAGTGCAGGACTTCTTGTGTTGGGAAGATGGCAATGAGTGATAGAGGGGGAGGGGACACTCGTCCTATAATCCCCTCATCACTGTCACTCCTATAAAAGACAGTTCTCGTTGTTTCCTCAATCTCTGACTGTGACAGATCTTGGATACCCCAGCTGGGCACCTCCGCCAGACCTGATCAGAGACCCATTTACTAGTTACCTTGAGGGGGGAATTGTAAGATCCTCAGAGACAAAGCTGCCTGATGTGGGCGGAGTCCTGGTTTAGGGGAACCAATCAGCTCATGTCTAGTAATAATCTTTGTATTTCTATTTTAGTAGATGGACGGGAGATGAGGAAAACCTCAGAGGATTGTCTCACTTTGTCTCCAGACTGTAAAGTAGAAGATGAGGACATCACACAGTATAGTCCAGGAGAAAACCCGACTACCTCAAATGTCCATCCGGCACCACACAGTGTAGATGGACCATCGTATTCCTCTTATCCTGAGGAACCTCAGACTGTGCGGGACGGTGCCGGACCATCGTATTCCTCTTATCCTGAGGAACCTCAGACTGTGCGGGACGGTGCCAGACCATCGTATTCCTCTTATCCTGAGGAACCTCAGACTGTGAGGGACGGTGCCGGACCATCGTATTCCTCTTATCCTGAGGAACCTCAGACTGTGCGGGACGGTGCCGGACCATCGTATTCCTCTTATCCTGAGGAACCTCAGACTGTGCGGGACAGTGCCGGACCATCGTATTCCTCTCATCCCGAGGAACCTCAGACTGTGCGGGACAGTGCCGGACCATCGTATTCCTCTTATCCTGAGGAACCTCAGACTGTGCGGGACGGTGCCGGACCATCGTATTCCTCTTATCCGAGGAACCTCAGACTGTGCGGGACGGTGCCGGACCATCGTATTCCTCTTATCCTGAGGAACCTCAGACTGTCCGGGACGGTGCCGGACCATCGTATTCCTCTTATCCTGAGGAACCTCAGACTGTGCGGGACGGTGCCGGACCATCGTATTCCTCTTATCCTGAGGAACCTCAGACTGTCCGGGACGGTGCCGGACCATCGTATTCCTCTTATCCTGAGGAACCTCAGACTGTCCGGGACGGTGCCGCCCCTCCAAAACATAAGAGGTTTTCCTGTAGTGAGTGCGGAAACCGTTTCCGTTCTAACTACGATCTTAATGTGCATAAAAGATCTCACACCAGAGAGAAGCCGTATTCCTGTGCTGAGTGCGGGAAGTGTTTCAACTCTAAATCCCATCTTAATGTTCATAAAAGATATCACACAGGTGAGAAGCCGTATTCCTGTTCTGAGTGTAAAAAACGTTTCTTCATGAAGTCCCATCTTTCCATACATCAGAGATCTCACACGGGGGAGAAGCCGTATCCCTGTGCTGAGTGCGGGAAATATTTTTCAGATAAGCCCAGCCTTCACACACACCAGAGATTGCACACGGGAGAGAAGCCGTATTCCTGTCCTGAGTGTGGGAAGTGTTTTTCGCAGAGATCCATTCTTTACAGACATCAGAGATTGCACACGGGTGAGAAACCATATTCCTGTTCTGAATGCGGAAAATGTTTTTCACAGATAACCAATCTTTACATACATCAGAGATTGCACACGGGGGAGAAGCCGTATTCCTGTGCTGAGTGCGGGAAGCGTTTTTCGCAGAAGTCCATTCTTTACACACATCAGAGATCTCACACGGGGGAGAAGCCGTATTCCTGTCCTAAATGTGGGAAAAGTTTTGTACATAAATCAAGGCTTGTCACACATCAGAGATCTCACACGGGAGAGAAGCCGTTTTCCTGTCCTGAGTGCGGGAAATGTTTTTCAGATAAGTCCAATCTCTATTATCATCAGAAATCTCACAAGGGGGAGAAGCCGTATTCTTGTCCGGAGTGCAGGAAATGTTTTTTACTTAAGTCACATCTTTATGCACATCAGAGATCTCACACGAGGAAGAAGTCGTGTTCCTGTCCTGAGTGTGGGAAAAGTTTTTTATATAAATCAAGGCTTGTCACACATCTGAGGTCTCACACGAGGGAGAAGCCACTTTCCTGTCCTGAGTACGGGAATTGTCAGTCACAGAAGTCCTCTGTCTACAGTCATCTGAGATTGGACGCGGAGGAGAACGAGCTTTCCTGGTCTGAGTGAGGGAAATGTTCCTCACTGAAGTCCTGTCTTCCTGTACATCAGGGGGTCCCACACAACCCTGGAGGTGTATTAGTGAGTGCGGGAAATGTCTTGTATATGAATGTTGCTGGACATGTGGGGAAGAAGCACACCCTGATATACACCTCAGATATACTCCATGGCTGATCTTCATCATGGAAGAAACAGTTGATAAGGAGATCAGAGATCACCAAAGACATGGATGAAGTGTTGTACCGTGTCGGCCATTGATAGCAGGAGAAAAATAAAAATGGAGTCATTACCTCTCATTGGCTGAGTTTATTTTGTGGTGTAAACTTTTGCAAGAGGTCTGTTTTCTTAAGTCGTCTTCCAGGACGAAACACGTTAACCTCACCAGTTAAAAGGCGGTCCTCCTAGGCCTTTTAAAATAAAAGTGGAGTCATTACCTCTCATTGGCTGAGGACATTTTGTGGTGTAAAAACACATAGAGGTCTATTTTTAGAAAATATGAATAAAAATGAATATAAAAATGTTAGCTGTATTTCATTTCTTGATGATTTTCTATGCTCATTGGCACCATCTAGTGATCATAATGTTGTGTTACGCTATTTTTACTAATGGAGGTACAGTATTTCAGAAAAAGTTTCCACATTATACCCACTAGATGGAGCTGAGGATCATAGGAAATCATTGTGTTCATTAAATTACGAACAGAAATCATTGTGTTCATTAAATTACAGACAGAATTTTTCATGGCTGGGCAAATGCTTTGCTTTACTGAGGACTCTACAGGTCAGGCCTCTGGTACCTCCCCTTGGTTCTAGAAGCTACCAGAAGTTTCTAGAAGCTAGTGGATGAAGGCAAAGAGGCTATGATCTGCATATTCATGGGAATCTGAACAATTTCCAGGCAGGTGGCTTGGCAGGGTGGTTGGATCAGCCCATAAATCTTGTGGAGTCTAGCCAGTAGGGATGGGCCGAACGACCCCCTGTTCGGTTCGCATCAGAACTTTCGAACATTGCAAAAGTTCGTAACCAAATAACGAACCCCATTGAAGTCTGTGGGACTCGAACTGGAAAAATCAAAAGTGCTTATTTTGAAGGCTTATATGCAAGTATATAGGCAAACAAGGGGTATTAATGAAAAATAAAGTTTGTAAAAAAACAATTTCTAAATGAGCAGTGATTTATTGATGCTTACAGTAAAAGTAACCTAAAGGAAAAATAACAATAAAAATTAAAGAATTCTTTCAATATAGTACCTGGAGGGGTCCCCTTAGTCCACCAGTAAAGTGGCACACCTGTACTGTGTATAGAACCTGCTGAAGCAATAATTGAATTTATAAACCAAAGAAATGAAATTTTCCCTGCAAGCTTTCATTATTTTGTAAACAACGGCTTGGGGAGCCAGTCTGTATGATGAGGCCAAAATGTAGTGCACTGGGAACAAGATTAGAGATTTCCGCAGACTTTGCATAGAAGTAACAAGTGCAAAAAAATTGGTCTTTGGGTGTCGGAGGTGCCTTCACACCGTAACCCTATAGAGGCACTCTTGATAAAAGCAAGAATTGGCTTTGCTGCCAACATTTTTTATGTAATGCACCTTTCAAACAGTTGCGGAAAAATTTGTCTTTGGGTGTTAATTGTGCCCATGAAACCTACACCAAAAAATTTCTTCCAGATGAAATCAACACCCACTAAGCAGCCATGAAATCTTGTAGATTCCACATCCCTAAAACACTTAATCAGCAACATCGGCATTAGGGGCTTCATATAATAGCTGCTGGTAATCCAGGACTGATTCATTTCGATAAATGTCAGCCGGTCCACAGAGTCTGTGGACAGATACTCTCTTTTATCAGTAACAAAACCTGGTTCTGGGGATGGAAAACCATCTCTTAAGATTTTACGTATGTCTTCCTCTGCTTCAATGCCTCCAAAACTGCCAGAATCCTCCTCCTCCCTCACCTCTTGTGTGTTCTGGGGAGTGGCAAGAATGGTGTCTGCATAAAGCGGGCCCTGAGAGTAAAGGAAGTCCTCTTCCTCCCGTTACTCTGCCTTGAGTGCCCTGTCCATAATGCCACACAGAGTCTGCTCCAGCAGGAACACAGCGGAGATTGTGTCACTGATGCATGCACTGTCATGGCTCACCATCCTTGTGGCCTCCTCAAATGGTGACAGTGCATGCATCCTTTATCAGCAGCCATTGGTGTGGGGGAAAATAGCAGAGCCAGCCTGAGTGTGTCATTGTGCCATACTCGCACAGGTACTCGCTGACAGCCCTCTGCTGCATGTGCAGCCACTGCAGCATTGCCAAAGTCAAGTTCCACCTAGTGGGCATGTCACAAATCAGGTGGTCTATGTGCAGGTGGAATTCCCGCTGAATTTCAGCCAGCCGAACACTGGCTGTGTATGACTGCCTGAAATGGCTACAGACTCCTCTGGTCTGCTTTAGCAGGTCTTCCAACCCTGGGTACCTATTTAAGAAATGCTGCACCACCAAATTGAGGACATGTGGCAGGTATGGCACATGTGTCAACTTTTCCTGTCTCAGGGCAGACAGAAGGTTTGTGCCATTATCGCACACCACCATTCCTGGCTCCAGCTGGTGTGGCGTGAACCACCTCTGGACCTGTCCCTGCAGAGCTACCAGAATCTCTGCTCCGGTGTGGTTCCTGTCCCCTAGACACACCAGCTGAAGCACTGGTGTGTCTAGGGGACAGGAATGGCACCTTTTAGCCTGACTCATTGAATAGCCCCTTAAATGCTTAGGGGGTACTTGTTGTTCATAGAACAATTCATCAGAGGAGGGCATGGAGGAGGAGAAGGGGGTAGAGCTGACAAATTTCGCATCATCACCACTAGCTGCATGGAGACGTGGAGGCACAACAAGCTGCAGCACAGAGCCTTGTCCTGCATCCTTCCGAGTTGCAAGCAGAGTTACTAAGTGAGCTGTGAATGAAATATATAATCTCTGACCATGCTTGCTGGACCATATGTCAGCAGTAACGTGGACTTTGTGGCTGACTGCCTTGCCAAACGATACCAAAACATTGCCTTCCACTTGATGGTACAAAGCTGAAATGGCCTTACGTGAAAAGAAATAGCGACTGGGAACCTGACCTTGTGGTACAGCACATTCTGCAAATTCATGGAAGGGGGCAGAATCCACCAGATGGAAAGGTGGGAGTTGTAAAAAGCCAGCAGCTTTGACAAGCTTGGATTTAGATGCTGGGCATGTGGGTGGCAGTTACTGTATTTTTGCTGAAATTTGCTATAGTCTACAGCTGGTGGTGTGATACTGGCAGATGTGCTGCAAGGACCTGTGACACCCTGCGGTATACCATCATCCCTGTCAGTGGAGGCTGCTGAGAGGTCATGAGGTATAGCGGGGGCAGATTGAGGGGAGTAAGGAGGAGGAACAAAATTGCATCTCTTTTGTGTGGCTTTCAGGTGCTCTTGCCAATGGGCTGTGTGGTGGGAGGTTAAATGCCTTGTCAAGCATGTGGTACCAAAATGATTGGTGTTCTTGCCAGGCTTAATCTGCTTGAGGCAAAGTTTGCAAATTGCAACAGTGTGATCGACTGCACATGTGCTAAGAAAGGCCCAGACAGCTGATCTGTGGGAAGTGGGACAGGAAATAACAGTTCCACAATCTGGTAAAATAGGGTGGCTGCTCTCTACTCTTCCATGATGGCTGCCTCGTTGGGGTTGTGCCTCACTTTCACTTTCCTCCTCTGCTCTATCTGGCACCCAAGTCGCATCAGTGACCTCATCCAACATGGCAATACACTGTGGCTGGGGGAACATGACTGCCAATTTGTGTAACAGTGTTCTCCGCTCTCTGTAGGCTCATGTTCCTACCTTCCTCAACCTCAGAACCAACATCTGAATCAAGTAATGGCTGTGCATCGTCAAGGCGCAAGTGGCTGATGCTGTGTTCAAATAACTCAGCTGACTCCTCCATGCCTGATGCTGGGGCTATGGCAGGAATAGCTGTGGACAAGGAGAAGGAGGCAGGTTTAGCCACTCTGGCAGCTGCAGTGGACTGTGCACTAGTCACTGCTTGGGTGACGGAGGATGAGAGTGGTTTAGTAAGCCAGTCCACAACCTCCTCTGCAAGCTGTGGCTGGATAGCACATCACTAAACAGAGGAAATGATGCCCTGTCTGAGGACTGACCACATCCACCTTTGCCTGTGGACACCTACGCTGCTGGACCCCTCACAGTGCCATTGGAATGTCTGCCTTATTACCAAAATGTAATAAAGATGTGGAAATGTGTACCTGGATGCACTTCAATCAATGGAAAGTGGTGTTTGGTGCACTTTAACCTGAGTACTCACTACATAGACACACTCCACTGACACACTACAATATACTGCTTTAAACGTGCACTAACGCACTGAAATATACTGCGTCAAATGTGCAGTAATGCACTAAAATGAACTGCATTAAACATGCAGTAACGCACTGAAATATACAACGTTAAATGTGCTGTAATGCACTGACATAAATTAGGTTAAATGTGCAGTAACGCACTAAAATAGACGGTGTTAAACATGCAGTAATGCACTGAAATATACTGCGTTAAACGTGCAGTAATGCACTGAAATATACTGCGTTAAACCTGCACTAGCGCACTGAAATATACTGCGTTAAACGTGCACTAGGGTACTGGAATATACTGCTTTGAACGCGCACTAGCGCACTGAAATATACTGCGTTAAACGTGCACTAGGGCACTGAAATATACTGCTTTGAACGCGCACTAGCACACTGAAATATACTGCATTAAACGTGCAGTAACACACTGAAATATACTGCGTTAAACCTGCACTAGCGCACTGAAATATACTGCGTTAATTGTGCACTAGGGTACTGAAATATACTGCTTTTAACGCGCACTAGCACACTGAAATATACTGCGTTAAACGTGCACTAGGGTACTGAAATATACTGCTTTGAACGCGCACTAGCACACTGAAATATACTGCATTAAACGTGAAGTAACACACTGAAAGATACTGCGTTTAACCTGCACTAGTGAACTGAAATGTACTGCGTTAAATCTGCACTAGCTTACAGAAATATATTGCTTTAAACGTGTACAAGTGCAATGAAATATACAGCATTAAACGTGCAGTAACGCACTGAACTATACACTGCAGTAAACTTGCTCTGAAAAAAAACTGACACTAAAGTAAAAATAAACGGTCGCACTACACTCACACTGAACTATCACTAGATTCACACTAAACTGATACTCTACACTGACAATAAAATCAGAATAGCACACTAACTGTCTAGTAGCACTGAACAGAGCCCTGTTCTATCTCTCTCCACCCTGATATTACACTACAAATGGCCACTATTGAAAGAATACTTTTACAGTGTGGGGCGGGATTAAGAGCAATGAGCCATGATTGGATAGAGTCATCATTACTTTCTCCAATAATGGCTCTGACAGTGCTCTGTGCCCTGATAGGCTGAATCAATGAAAGCTTTGCCCAATCAGGGCTTTTAATGCATTCAATGCATACTACAGGAGGTGAACAGAGGCTGCGGACATACTACAGTAGGTGGACAGAGGCTGCGGACATACTACAGGAGGTGGACAGAGGCTGCGGACATACTACAGGAGGTGGACAGAGGCTGCGGACATACTACAGGAGGTGGACAGAGGCTGCGGGCATACTACAGGAGGTGGATAGAGACTGCGGGCATACTACAGGAGGTGGACAGAGGCTGTGGGCATACTACAGGAGGTGGACAGAGGCTGCGGGCATACTACAGGAGGTGGATAGAGACTGCAGGCATACTACAGGAGGTGGACAGAGGCTGCGGGCATACTACAGGAGGTGGACAGAGGCTGCGGGCATACTACAGGAGGTGGATAGAGACTGCGGGCATACTACAGGAGGTGGACAGAGGCTGTGGGCATACTACAGGAGGTGGACAGAGGCTGCAGGCATACTACAGGAGGTGGATAGAGACTGCGGGCATACTACAGGAGGTGGACAGAGGCTGTGGGCATACTATAGGAGGTGGACAGAGGCTGCGGCATACTACAGGAGGTGGACAGAGGCTGCGGGCATGATAGTGTCCTCCTCGCCTCCTCCTCTGCCCACCATCATATTACTTCTCCACATCATCAGTGTGTTGTGTCCTCCTCCTGTGCCCCTTTCACCTGACCTGTGGAGAGGTGAAAGGGGCACAGGAGGAGGACACAGCACACTGATGATGTGGACTGGAGGAGTAATATGATGGTGGAAAGAGCACATCACCAGTCTCTGTCCCCTGCATGGCATGGCTTCAGCCTCCCGGCTCCCAATAACGTCCTCCTCTCTCTCTGTCCCCCCACAGTTTCCGTCACTCTCCTGCTCACTGCACCACAACACAATGTGCTTCTGTGTTCTATAGCAGGCCTCTCCACATGGGCACGCTGCTACTTGTAGTTCCTCCGATGCCATGTCGCAGTCATTCCAGGACAAAGAGGTGATTACACACAGTGAGGGCTCCTCTCACCTGTCACAGAGTCCCCCTCCTCACCGCTACCCCTGGCTGCTCGGCTCCTCCGCCTATGATGAGTACACTGCAGGAGCAGAAGGACAGGAGTCGCCGGCAGCCGTAGTCTCTCACTCGATCGATTATTCAAAAATGGTGCCGGGCGGCGCAATTACGTTACTGCGCATGCGCCGCCCGGCCGGGCGCTTACGAGGTTTCTTGAGCCCGGCCAGCTTCAGAACGGCGCATGTGCAGTTGAATGGTCGGCTCGTGGCCATCTTTTTTATGGGCACCGGTGCCCGTAACGGACTTTAACGGGAAGCCCCGAAAAAGGGGTTAAATTTACGGGCTGCCCGTAAACCTACGGGCGGTTGGCAACACTGTTGCCCTGTATTTGGCTCCATCCATCTTCCCATCAACTCTGACCAGCTTCCCTGTCCCTGCTGAATGGTATGTTCAGGGGGATGGGCAGTGTTAGTTTCCCCCACACATAGCGTTTTGCTTTTAGGCCAAAAAGTTGAATTTTGGTGTCATGTGAGCAGATCACCTTCTTCCACATGTTTGCTCCCCTCCCCCACATGGCTTCTCACAAACTACAAACAGGACTTCTTATGACTTTCTTTCACCAATGTCTTTCTTCTTGTCACTCTTCCATAAAGGGCAGATTTGTGGAGAACACGACTAATAGTTGTCCTGTGGACAGACTCTCCCCCCTGAGCTGTGGATCTCTGCAGCTCCTCCAGAGTTACCATGGACCTCTTGGCTCTTCTCTGATGAATGCTCTCCTTGCCCGGCCGGTCAGTTTAGGTGGACGGCCATGTCTTGGTAGCAGTGGCGGTGCGTGCGTAGAGGGCGCAGGAGCGCCGCCCCCTCCTCTCCTGCACCGCTCTATCACCAATAGATAGATTCATGCATTGCATGAATCTATCTATTGTCACCGCTGCCGCCCCCTATTCAGGTGTCCGGCCCCTTGTCGGGCGCCGGGCATCTGAATTACACTGGGGTGGGGGGGGGGGGTGTTTTTGGAAGCGCCCGATTAGAGCTGTCAGCTCTAATAGGCGACCTGATTAGAGCGGTGGGCTTCCATAAGTGTAAACAGCGGGCGCAATGCTGTGTTAAAGAAGCGAATACATCGCTTCCCTAACACTGACCCGCCTCTCAGCCAATCAGGTTGCCGGGTCTGTGTTACCTGTCACCTGATTGGCTGAAGTCACAGGCGCTGTGATTGGGCGCCTAGGCGTTCAATCATTGCAGAAGACAGGAGGAGCGCGGGAGAAGATACCGGGTCACAATGAGGAGACACTGCTCGCCGCCTGGCGCCGTCACCAGCTGCACACCAAGACAAGCTAAGTGCCAGCAGATGGCGGGCAGAGGGCACATTGGCAGCATTTAATGGGCACAGTGACAGCACTTGGGACACAGTGGCAGCATTAGATGGGCACAGTGGCAGCACTTGGGGCACAGTGGCAGTGTTTTGGAGCACAGTGGCAGCATTTAATGGGCACAGTGGCAGCATTTGAGGCACAATGGCAGCACTTGGGGCACAGTGGTAGCGTTAGATGGGCACAGTGGCAGCACTTGGGGCACAGTGGCAGTGTTTGGAGCACAGTGGCAGCATTTAATGGGCACAGTGGCAGCATTTGAGGCACAATGGCAGCACTTGGGGCACAGTGGCAGCGTTTTAATGGGCACAGTTTTAATGGGCACAGTGGCAGCAGCTTTTGATGGGCACAGTGGCAGCGTTTGATGGGCATAGTGGCAGCGTTAGATGGGCACAGTGGCAGCGTTAGATGGGCACAGTGGCAGTGTTAGATGGGCACAGTGGCAGCGTTTAGATGGGCACAGTGGCAGTGTTAGATGGGCACAGTGGCAGCGTCTAATGGGCACAGTGGCAGCATTAATGGGCACAGTGGCAGCGTTTAATGGGCACAGTGGCAGCGTTAGATGGGCACAGTAGCAGCGTTTAATGGGCACAGTGGCAGCGTTAAATGGGCACAGTGGCAGCGTTTAATGGGCACAGTGGCAGCATTTAATGGGCACAGTGGCAGCGTTTGATGGCACAGTGAGGCTGTTTGTTTGCGCCCCCCCAAAAATTTTGAATACCAGCCGCCACTGCTTGGTAGGTTTGCAGTTGTGCCTCTTCCCATTTTCCGATGATGGATTGAACAGAGCTCCGTGAGATGTTCAAAGCTTGGGAGATTTTTTTTATCACCTAACCCTGCTTTATACTTCTCCACAACTTTATCCCTGACCTGTCTGGTGTGTTCCTTGGCCTTCATGATGCTGTTTGTTCACTAAGGTCTCTCTAACAAACCTCTGAGGGCTTCACAGAAGAGCTAAGCAAGTTGGCTCATTAGGGCCTCTACAAAAGTTCCCAGCCTGCTTAGGGAGTTGCTCCATCTTAAAACCAGTTCGGTGTCGACTGGGGAGCTTGATACCCGTCCTGTTGGCAAACCTCTAAAACAGGGAGATAGGTACTGGGGGCTGCACCTAGTTGATAGATAGAGAACCCGCGTGTGTAGTAAGTGGCCAAGTTGGTTATTTTTTCATTGTATATAGTGTAAATAAACCGCACCTCCTGTTTTTTTTTTCACCTGTAGTGCTGTTTGCTGTGCCTACTTTTGTGTATTTAACTCATCCAGGGGGTTACACACACCTGCGATCGATCTAACCCTCTCACAGTATATATCCCCCTTGGTGGGAGTGGAGATGACCCCCATCTATAAGGATATACAGTACATACACACACAGCACAAGGCCGTGTTCACACTACGAGACGTTTCTCGGAGCTGCAGTTCCTCTGAACGCCGCAAGGTGGTGATCTTCTCACTTCTACCATAGAGACAGGAAGTCTCTATGGAAGACAGGAAGTGAGGTCAGGAACAGACAGGAAGTGAGGTCAGGTATAAATAGGAATTTCCAGGTGAAAGGTGAGTTGAGAGGAAGTAGACAGGAGACATTGCTGGAAGTGACAACGTGATGGACAATCAGCCGTCCCTCACATCACCGGGTAAGAGGAGACTTTATTGTAAAGGAGAGAGCAGTACGGAGGCTCCACCTAGATCCCCCATCATCTGATAAACACATAGAAACAATGTATTCAGTCAGTGTGTGTGTTTCCTACAATTACGTTACTGCGCATGCGCCACCCGGCCGGGCGCTTACGAGGTTTCCCGAGCACAGCCAGCTTCTGAACGGTGCATGCGCAGTTGAATGGTCGCCTCGCGGCCATCTTTTTTACGGGCACCGGTGCCCGTAACGGACTTTAACGGGAAGCCCGAAAAAGAGGTTAAATTTACGGGTTGCACATAAATCTACAGGCGGTTGGCAACACTGTTCAGGGGGGTGTGCAGTGTTAGTTTTCCCCCCACACATAGCATTTTGCTTTTAGGTCAAAAAGTAGAATTTTGGTGTCATGTGACCAGATCACCTTCTTCCACATGTTTGCTCCCCTCCCCCACATGGCTTCTCACAAACTACAAACAGGACTTCTTATGACTTTCTTTCTCCAATGTCTTTCTTCTTGTCACTCCTCCATAAAGGGCAGATTTGTGGAGAACACGACTAATAGTTGTCCTGTGGACAGATTCTCCCCCCTGAGCTGTGGATCTCTGCAGCTCCTCCAGAGTTACCATGGGCCTCTTGGCTCTTCTCTGATGAATGCTCTCCTTGCCCGGCCCGGTCAGTTTAGGTGGACGGCCATGTCTTGGTAGCAGTGGCGGTGCGTGCATAGAGGGCGCAGGAGCGCCGCCCCCCCTCTCCTGCACCGCTCTATCACCAATAGATAGATTCATGCATTGCATGAATCTATCTATTGTCACTGCTGCCGCCCCCTATTCAGGTGTCCGGCCCCTTGTCGGGCGCCGGGCATCTGAATAACAGCAGGGGGGGGGGGGGGTTTGGAAGCGCCCTATTAGAGCTGTAAGCTCTAATAGGCGACCTGATTAGAGCGGTGGGCTCTAATAGGCTTCCATAAGTGTAAACAGCGGGCGCAATGCTGTGCGTTCGCTGTTTACACAGTATTATGTTAAAGAAGCGAATACATCGCTTCCCTAACACAGACCCGCCTCTCAGCCAATCAGGTTGCCGGGTCTGTGTTACCTGTCACCTGATTGGCTGAAGTCACAGGCGCTGTGATTGGACGCCTACGTCCAATCATTGCAGAAGACAGGAGGAGCGCGGGAGAAGATACCGGGTCGCAATGAGGAGACACTGCTCGCAGCCTGGCGCCGTCACCAGCTGCACACCAAGACAAGGTAAGGGCCAGCAGATGGCGGGCAGAGGGCACATTGGCAGCATTTAATGGGCACAGTGACAGCACTTGGGACACAGTGGCAGCGTTAGATGGGCACAGTGGCAGCACTTGGGGCACAGTGGCAGTGTTTTGGAGCACAGTGGCAGCATTTAATGGGCACAGTGGCAGCATTTGAGGCACAATGGCAGCACTTGGGGCACAGTGGTAGCGTTAGATGGGCACAGTGGCAGCACTTGGGGCACAGTGGCAGTGTTTGGAGCACAGTGGCAGCATTTAATGGGCACAGTGGCAGCATTTGAGGCACAATGGCAGCACTTGGGACACAGTGGCAGCGTTATATGGGCACAGTGGCAGCACTTGGGGCACAGTGGCAGTGTTTGGAGCACAGTGGCAGCATTTAATGGGCACAGTGGCAGCATTTGAGGCACAATGGCAGCACTTGGGGCACAGTGGCAGCTTTTAATGGGCACAGTGGCAGCGTTTGGGCACAGTGGCAGCGTTTGATGGGCACAGTGGCAGCGTTTGATGGGCACAGTGGCAGCGTTTGATGGGCACAGTGGCAGCGTTTGATGGGCACAGTGGCAGCGTTTGATGGGCACAGTGGCAGCGTTAGATGGGCACAGTGGCAGCATTTAATGGGCACAGTGGCAGCGTTTAATGGCACAGTGAGGCTGTTTGTTTGCGCCCCCCAAAAAATTTTGAGCACCAGCCGCCACTGCTTGGTAGGTTTGCAGTTGTGCCATACTCTTTCCATTTTCCGATGATGGATTGAACAGAGCTCTGTGAGATGTTCAAAGCTTGTGAGTTTTTTTTTTATAACCTAACCCCGCTTTATACTTCTCCACAACTTCATCCCTGACCTGTCTGGTGTGTTCCTTGGCCTTCATGATGCTGTTTGTTCACTAAAGGTTCTCTAACAAACCTCTGAGGGCTTCACAGAAGAGCTAAGCAAGTTGGCTCATTAGGGCCTCTACAAAAGTTCCCAGCCTGCTTAGGGAGTTGCTCCATCTTAAAACCAGTTCTGTGTCGACTGGGGAGCTTGATACCTGTCCTGTTGGCAAACCTCTAAAACAGGGAGATAGGTACTGGGGGCTGCACCTAGTTGATAGATAGAGAACCTGTGTGTGTAGTAAGTGGCCAAGTTGGTTATTTTTTCATTGTATATAGTGTAAATATACCGCACCTCCTGTTTTTTTTTTCACCTGTAGTGCTGTTTGCTGTGCCTACTTTTGTGTATTGAACTCATCCAGGGGGTTACACACACCTGCGATCGATCTAACCCTCTCACAGTATATATCCCCCTTGGTGGGAGTGGATATGACCCCCATCTATAAGGATATACAGAACATACACACACAGCACAAGGCCGTGTTCACACTACGAGATGTTTCTCGGAGCTGCAGTTCCTCTGAACGCCGCAAGGTGGTGATCTTCTCACTTCTACCATAGAGACAGGAAGTCTCTATGGAAGACAGGAAGTGAGGACAGGAACAGACAGGAAGTGAGGTCAAGTATAAATAGGAATTTCCAGGTGAAAGGTGAGTTGAGAGGAAGTAGACAGGAGACGTTGCTGGAAGTGACAACGTGATGGACAATCAGCCGCCCCTCACATCACCGGGTAAGAGGAGACTTTATTGTAAAGGAGAGAGCAGTACGGAGGCTCCATCTAGATCCCCCATCATCTGATAAACACATAGAAACAATGTATTCAGTCAGTGTGTGTGTTTCCTACAGATGGATCCAGTAATGGGAACCCACCAGAGAGATGCCTTGGGGATGATAATATTGTTGTCAAAGAAGAGTATAAAGAGGAGGATGAGGAGTATGGAGTGATGGAGGAGTTTTCAGGAGGACACAAGGATATGATGGAGCCACCAAATACCAGGAACCCACCAGAGAGATGTCCCCGTCCTCTGTATTCCCGGGATCCCACACAGGAAGGTCACACCATCCCCCACCATCATCAGGTAGATGAGGAACAATCACTGATAGTATCATTAGGATCTGTACATTATCTGCATTGTTACCATTGATGTCATTTTTATTATATATTCAGAGTGGAAACCTGAGAGATCCTAAAGTTGAGGTTAAAGAAGAGATAAAAGAGGAGGATGATGAGGATGGGGTGATGGAGGAAGAACACAAAGATCTGTACCAGGACACCATGGTGGAGTCATCCAGCTACAGAAACCCACCAGAGAGATCCCCCCGTCCTCTGTATTCCACACAGGAAGGTCACACCATCCCCCACTGTTACAAGGTTGGTGGAACGGAGAATCTAGAACATGTTTTATTTTTTTTTTTTATATATATATGATGTCCACAATATTAAAGCTTATATTCTTACAGATGATATTTTCTCTCATTTTCTTGATTTAGAGTGGAGATCCAATCGATATAGAATTTGAGGT
The DNA here is from genome assembly GCA_028564925.1 of Lithobates sylvaticus. NCBI lineage: Eukaryota > Metazoa > Chordata > Amphibia > Anura > Ranidae > Lithobates > Lithobates sylvaticus. The sequence goes on along the minus strand of CM053028.1, from coordinate 594,260,384 downwards.
GAAATCAGAAGAAGAAGAAGAGAGGTATGTGAGGGATGATCAGCAGTCTATGGAGGAGGATGGAATAACGGGGACATTTATAGAGGAGGACACTCCTACAGAGATCAGCACAGGTGGGTCATTAACACTAAATCCATTCCTCCACCCATACTGCTCACTGATTGGTCCAGAGTAGGGCGGGGACTGGGTGATATCAGCCTGTAATCCCCTGGTCACTTTCCTGAGCTGTGTTCCCCGTCCTGTACTCCTGTATTTCTCTCGGATAATCTTCCTTCTCTGTGCTGCAGACACAATTTATGTATCTAGACTGGAATTATGGAGATTCTGGGGTTCAGCTGGAAGAAAAATGTTGATTTTTCACCTTTAGGTGTTCCTAAACCTAAACCTGTGATGCGGGGGTGTCAGTCTCAATTTGCTGACAGACTCCATGGCAGCATACATTTGGGTATAAATACATAGCATACATTTTCAGGCTTTTGTCCTCTTCACTCGTAGGACCATTTTATATAAGGTTACACCCTAAAATACATTCTGCTCCTCCTCCTGAGTACGGCGATACCACATGTGTGAGACTTTTACACAGCCTGGCCACATATAGAGGCCCAACATCCAAGGAGCACCTTCAGGTGTTCGAGGGGCATAAATTACACATCTTATTTCTTGACGACCTACCACACTTTTGAAGGCCCTGGAGCACCAGGACAATGGAAACGCCCAGAATTTTTTGGAAAACAAACACCCCAATGTATAATCTGAGGCATAATGAGTCTTTTGAACATGTCATTTTTTTTTTTTTACCATAAGTTTTTGTAAAATGTGGAAAGAAAATGAAAATGCATTTCTTTTTTTTTTTTTTTTTTATTCACAAAGTTGTCAATTTATATGATATTTCTAACACATGTGTGAGACCTTTACACAGCCTGGCCACATACAGAGGCCCAACGTGCAGGGAGCACTGTCAGGATGAGGACTGATGTGGGATGGATGAGCACTGATGTGGCACAGATGAGGTATGGATTAGCATGGATGAGCCCTGATGAGGTATGGATGGGCACAGATGAGGCATAGATGAGGCATGGATGAGCACTGATGTGGCATGGATGAGCACTGATGTGGCATGGATGAGCACTGATGTGGTATGGATGTGGCACAGTGAGCACTGATGTGGCACGGATGAGCACTGATGTGGTATGGATGAGCCCTGATGAGGTATGCATGTGGCATGGATGGGCACAAATGTGGCATAGATGAGGCACGGATGAGCACTGATGTGGTATGGATGTGAGACGGTGAGCACTGATGTGGCATGGATGAGCACTGATGTGGCATGGATGAGCACTGATGTGGTATGGATGTGGCACAGTGAGCACTGATGTGGCACGGATGAGCACTGATGTGGTATGGATGAGCCCTGATGAGGTATGCATGTGGCATGGATGGGCACAAATGTGGCATAGATGAGGCACGGATGAGCACTGATGTGGTATGGATGTGAGACGGTGAGCACTGATGTGGTATGGATGGGGCACGGATGTGGTAAGGATGTGACATGGTGAGCACTGATGTGGTATGGATGTGGCACGAATGAGCACTGATGTGGCATGGATGTGACACGGTGAGCACTGATGTGGCATGGATGTGACACGGATGAGGACGGATGTGAGACGGTGAGCACTGATGTGACACGGATGAGCACTGATGTGGCATGGATGTGGCACGGATGAGGTATGGATTAGCATGGATGAGCCCTGATGAGGTATGGATGTGGCATGGATGGGCACTGATGTAGCACTGATGTGGTATGGATGTGGCACGGATGAGCACTGATGTGGCATGGATGTGGCACGGTGAGGACTGATGTGGTATGGATGTGGCACGGATGAGGTATGGATTAGCATGGATGAGCCCTGATGAGGTATGGATGTGGCATGGATGGGCACAGATGAGGCATGGATGTGGCATGGTGAGCACTGATGTGGTATGGATATGGGATGGATGTGGCACGGATGAGCACTGATGTGGTATGGATGTGGCACTGATGTGGTATGGATGAGCCCTGATGAGGTATGGATGTGGCACAGATGAGGCATGGATGAGCACTGATATGGGATGGATGTGGCATGGATGAGCCCTGATGAGGTATGGATGTGGCACAGATGAGGCATGGATGAGCACTGATATGGGATGGATGTGGCACGGATGAGCACTGATGTGGTATGGATGTGGCATGGATGAGCCCTGATGAGGTATGGATGTGGCACAGATGAGGCATGGATGAGCACTAATATGGGATGGATGTGGCACGGATGAGCACTGATGTGGTATGGATGTGGCATGGATGAGCCCTGATGAGGTAGGTATGGATTAGCATGGATGAGCCCTGATGAGGTATGGATTAGTATGGATGAGCCCTGATGAGGTAGGTATGGATGTGGCATGGATGGGCACAGATGAGGTATGGATGTGGCATGGATGGGCACAGATGAGGTATGGATGTGGCATGGATGGGCACAGATGTGGTATGGATGTGGCATGGATGGGCACAGATGTGGTATGGATGGGCACAGATGAGGTATGGATTAGCATGGATGGGCACAGATGTGGCATACATGAGGCATGGATGGGGCACAGATGAGGTATGGGTGAGGCATAAATGGGCACGGATGAAGCATGGGTGAGGCACGGATGGGCAGTGATGAGGCCTGGATGGGCATGTATCAGGGGCACAGATGAGGCATGAATGGGCACAGATCAGTGCTGTACAGCCCACTCGAGGTGCTGCACCGGCTCCCTCTTCTCCTCCCACGCTGTACCACATGTGAGGAAAGGAGAGAGCTGAACCGCGCCGGTTTGTTGACAAGCGATTGTCCCATCACTGGACGGAGCGATCCCGTGGTGAGGGGCCGCTGTCATCAGCCCCTTACACGGATCTGTGAAGCGCTGCGTCCAGAGGATGGAAGTGACAGTATGTCCTTCCAGAACTAGCCGGCCGCGCTGTAGCCATCGTTCGGGCCGATCTGCAAGGTTTTTACTTTGTGTGTTGGAGGCTCGGTGGAATGAGATCACTGTGGCGGTGCTCTGATGTGAGAAGTCTGTCGGTATTCCTCCCCCTTTGGGGTTTTTTCCTCACCTTACAAACAAACAAACTGTCACTTTATTCTCTTTGGACAGCTTTAGGAAACTTCAGCAGCTGCAGATTTTTGATTTGGGAATGTTATTTAACCCCTTTCTTACCGGGCACTGCCCCCCTCCTGCCCAGACCAATTTTCAGCTTTCGGCGCTGACGCACTTTGAATGACAATTACGCGGTCATACAACACTGTACCTAATAGGAGATTTTTATCATTTTTTTTCCCCACAAATAGAGATTTCTTTTGGTGGTATTTAATCACAGCCGGGTTTTTATTTTTTCCTAAACAAACAAAAAAAAATGGAAAATTAAAAAAAACAAAAAAAAATCATGTTTAATAGTTTGTTCTAAAATTTTGCAAACAGATAATTTTTCTGCTTGATTGATATACGCTGATGAGGCAGCACTGGTGGGCACTGATAAGTTGGTACTGATGGGCACACATAAGATGGCACTGATAGATGGCACTGATAGGTGGCACTGATGGGCACTGGTAGGTGGCACTGATGGGCACTGGTAGGGGACACTGATGGGCACTGGTAGGGGACACTGATAGGCTGCACTGGTGGGCACAGATAAGGTGGCACTGGTGGGGACAGATAAGTCAGTACTGATGGGCACATATAAGATGGCACGGATGGGCACTGATAGATGGCACTGATAGGTGGCACTGATGGGCACTGGTAGACACTGATGAGCACTGGTAGGTGGCACTGATGTACACTGGTAGGGGACACTGATGGGCACTGGTAGGGGACACTGATGGGCACTGGTAGGGGACACTGATGGGCACTGGTAGGGGACACTGATGGGCACTGGTAAGGGAAACTGGTGGGCACTGGTAGGTGACACTGATGAGCACTGGTAGGTGACACTGATGTTCAGCACTGTAAAGGCACATTATGGGCACTGGCACTGTGGGCACTGACAGGTGAAGCTGGTGGGCACTGACAGGTGGAGCTAGTGGGCACAGGTGGGCACCATGGACCTTGGGCGCATTGCAGTGAGAGGGACTGATGTCCCTCGCACTGCCGCCGGTGATCGGCTTTTTTTTTTTCTCCTTGCTCTGTCAGCCGATTACCAGCTCTGTTATTATGACATGATCATTGGCTGACAGCTGATCACGTGGTAAGGGGTCGGGATCGACCCCTTACTCGGATCTGTGATCCAGCGAGTCTCACAGACTCGCTGATCACAGAGCGCGCCCTTCAGGGGGGGGGGGGGGGCGCGCAGGCCGCTCGTGAACGGGACGACGTCAATAGACGTCGTCCCGGCATCTTAGAATCCGCGCTGTAG